>JAJLTX010000011.1:0-315595 GCA_030568365.1 Myxozyma kluyveri | reverse complement strand
CGCCCGCGCCGTCGGCCGAGTAGGGCGGCCGGGTCACGTCGAGCAGCAGCACGGCCGGGTCGTGGGCGGCGGCGGCGGCGAGCAGGGCCTGGATCGCGTCCTGGTGCTCGTCAGGCGGGTCGGCGAGCACGACGAGCTCCTTCTCGGCGTTGATCTTGACGATGATGTAGGACGAGCCGGCGTTGCGGAACTCGAGCGCGGCGCCGTTGTCGACGACGGACGCGGAGGCCGCGACGCGCGCGGGCGTGATGGAGAAGGAGCGGATGGTGGTCGACGGCGAGCGCGGCGAGATGCGCACGGTGGTGTGCTGGAAGGGCACCGAGTGCGAGTAGTGCGCGTAGTCGTACTGCTTGGTGGCCAGGACGGGCACGTCGACGGTCGCGCCGGACACGGTGTCGGTGACCGCGACGGCGAACGGCGGCGGCGACGCGCCGGGAACAGACGCGGGCAAGTACTGATTCGGCACGGGATAGGTCACGATGGCGGCCATGGCGGGTTGGACGAGGACGAGCAGGGTGAGAAGGGGCGCGAGGAGCGCGAGCAGCAGCAGCGGGCCCTTGACGATCAGGCGCAGCCGCGACGAGAGACGGTGTGCGCGGCGGAGGTACGTCATCGCGTCAACAAGTAGGGCTTTGTAGGGCTTGCGCTCTCCGCTACAGTAGCTACGATGCAGTCGCGCGAGTGCGCTCTCCGCGGGCATCGCGACTTATATAGCATAGTCATGGCGCTCGTCGGGCCAGCAGTGCTGAGTGCAGCGAGGAACCTGCGCAGGCCCAATCTGGCCCGGTCCGGCCTGGTTCGAAATCAGGCGTTGTGAACTGCGGTGCGGTGCGGTGCAGTGCAGTGCAGTGCAGTGCAGACCAGGGCAGTGTTTAGCTGCCATGACGCGCTTAAACTCACCGAAACCCAGTTGCCGGCCAAAAGCAATGCTCTACACTGTACTGTGTGTATAAATACTCGCCGCTCGTGTTAGCAGCATTACTCGTGCTCAACAGTAACAGTAACTGCTCACTTCCTGCAAAATGCCGTTGTTGACCCACCGCCGCCGTAACTCTCTACACGCTCACTCGCACTATCTGCTCCGATAAGCTGACCGCCGACTCGCCCAGCCTGCCCCGACCGCCACAGCAGCGCTCTTGCGTGCTATATCGTAGCAGTTCAGTGCAGTACACACACTCGCCTGCACTTGCACCGGGCGCAGCTCGCGTGCACCTGCTCGCCCGGTTCACGGTGCCTGCGTGCTGTGCTGCCCGCCGGCGCTCTGCATGTGGCTGCCTCACGTGGGATTCCACGCTGGCTGTTCAGTGTTTACACGTTTGCACGTTGACTATTTGCATTGTGAGCTGCTGCAAGGTCGGCCCTGGTGCCTCGAACCTTGCTGCTCCTTACTGATCATATCTGCTGTTTATGAGTCTATTCTGTTCCGTGTATTCACTCATACAGTACCGTAATGGAATATTCACATGCCATCCACGCCTTCCCATTACACTTCCCGATTTGTCTCTTGCTCCCCTCCGCCTCATCTTGCTCTTCCTGGTTCCTGGTTCCGACCGCACTCCTCTATGGGCCTCTAATGGGCTCTGATGGGGCCTACCTGATAACTCCCCACCCTGCTTTCTCCTGGTCAGCGCCGCTCCCGTGGCTCATGCCGTGGGTCATGCCGTGGGTCATACCGCGCGTCATATCGCGGATCCCCGAGGCCCTGTTGGCTGTGGCCCTGCCGACCGTAGCCCTCCTGGCTGTGGCTCTGTTGACCATAACTCTGCTGCTGACTGCTGTATGATCCTTGAGGCTGTTGATACTGCGCGTGCAGCGTAGCCGTACTGCCTCCGCCGTAGCGCCCGTCTGAGCTCGTGGTTGTCGTGGTCGTCGCCGTAGCAACACTGCTCGCGGGACTGCGTGTATGAAACCGCAGTCGCTCCCGGACTCGCGATTCAGACGAACTGCGCGACGCTGTACGGTCGTCGTATCCGGCGCCGTAGAACCCGTCGTTCGGCCCATGCGCGCTGGGCTGTGGTGGTGGAGTCGCGTTCGTTGGCGGCACGCGTTGATACACGTCTTGCAGAAATGGCTGCCGTGTTGTGGATCGTGAAGGTGCTTGTTGCGGTGCTGCCGACGCAGAGCTCACTGTCGATGCTGTTGACGGCGTTCTGAACCGCTGCAGTCCTGCTCTGGGTGTATCCCGCTCCCTATCCGCATTCATATTCACATTCATGTTCACATTTGCATTCACATTTGCATTCACGTTCGAACTCATGTTTGAATTCACATTTGCATTCGCACTCCGAACCTGTCGCACGGGCTGTCCATTTCCCCCCAGAAACTCCGGAATCGCGTTGTAATGCTCGACGTGATACTGCACCAGCGTGCGATGCACCACCGTATCATCCTCCGTATCGCCATCTTTCTCGTCGCCAAACACGGACACTGCGTGGTTCCCCAGGCTGCGGAACCGTGACCACATTCCACCCGTCGACGCCATGCTTATCCACTGGTCTCTGATCTCTGATCCTGATCTCTGGTCTGTCGATACTTGTCCTTGGAAAATGCTGGAGTTGTGCGTACTTCAGGAAGAGGATGAACGTTGCTGCGGCGCAGATCGCCGGCTTGCGTCACTGCAGTACAGTGTGCAGCACTGTATGCTAACTTCCTCTAACCACATTGCGCGGCCATCAACAAATATTCTCCACTCTCTCTCTTATTTACATCTCTGCTCGCCCAATTGCTCTGATATGCGCCTGCATCCACATCTAATATAATGCAATCTCGCTCTGTGCCCGCCCGCCAGCGCTCTTCCTCGCTTTCTCCAGCGACCCCTCGCCGTCGTGCTGCGCCGACTCCTCGTTCCGCCACTCTCGACCACCACGACATCGACCGCTACTCGCCCTCGCCTGCTTCTCGTGCCGGTCCGGGCCAGGGAACTCTGCTATTTTCAAAGAGTAAAGTATACGTGCATCCAACTCCATCAGCAAAGGACAACGTGCCGGGCTTCGTCGCTCTTATAAGACCTGGAAATGCACACTCGGACTCTGAAATCGTGCTCGCTTGGGTCCCCGAGTCGTCACTCTCATCCTCCGAACTCGCAGTCTACTCAAAAGTTGATTTACGACCTGATGATGCAACCTCAGCTGCCGTGCATGTCGACATGCCGTCATTTTCACGACTCTCTTCCTTCGCATTCGCTCTTCCTCTGGATCGCTTATACTCAGTCATGTTGCGAGCTCCATCGCTAGGATGGTGGTGGGGTTCTGTAATCATACATACACGAGATGAAGATGTCGTTCCAGCTTTATTCTTTCACGATTCCGAAAGTCAATCCACACTACTGCAACAACGAGTGCGCAATAAAAAATTCACTCCTTTCGCTCCTGATGGTGACTTATTCTGGGGTGGTGATCAATTTCTCAAGCATTTACGACGGTACGCAGTTGTTGAAAAATCAACCTTCGAACAGAGATTATATCTAATTAATCCTGATCCGAATGATTTGCTATCCTTTCAGCCGCCTGGTGCGAGAATTGAAGTATCTGATGCGTTATCTGCAGGCGGCGGTGCTGCTCAATTAATTAAAAATGCAAGATGGAATGTACTTGAAAGATTAGCTAGAGTGACTCGATTTTCTCGTCGTGCTGCGTCTGAGGTTTTAGGGAACTCGCCTCCTGCTGTGCGTGCTATGCTAAACACTCCTGAAGTTCAGAAACTAGGCGATGATTTCGATTCCGCGAGGGTATATCTCGCTAAATGGGCAATGACGTTGTCTGAAGAGGCTGAGCGGAATCGAACGAGAATAGTATGGACTGATGACGATTCAGTGGTATTGGTTGGTGACACTCGAATTCCTGCAATTCCATTATCTTCACCTGGATCGCCATCAGCAGGTGGACAGGCTGCTACTGAACGAGAAGAGTTGGTTGAACGGAGGAATGAAATATCTGCTGAAGAATGGCGTGCATTCTTCGATGCTTCTGGTCGATTATGTATTACTGTCAGTGAAGTCAAAGAACGAATATTTCATGGTGGATTGGCTCCTAGTGTTAGACCGCAAGCTTGGTTGTTTTTGTTAGGAGTATATCCATGGCATAGCTCACAAGTGGAACGACAGTCATTAATGGCTTCGAAAAGAGATGAATATTATAGACTAAAAAGAAGATGGTGGGACGATGTTGAAAGACAAAAGACTGACGCGGTATGGAAAGATCAAAGGAATAGAATTGAAAAGGATGTTCATAGAACCGATCGGAACATTGCTTTATTCGCTGGTGAAGATACACCTCATCCGGATCCTGATTCACCATTCGCAAACATCGGAACAAATGTGCATTTGGAACAGCTAAAAGACATGTTGACTACCTATAATGAATATAATCAAACACTTGGCTACGTGCAAGGAATGAGTGATTTATTGTCGCCAATCTACGCAGTTGTTCAAGACGATGCAGTTGCATTTTGGGCATTTGCAGGATTTATGGATCGAATGGAACGAAACTTTTTAAGAGATCAATCAGGAATGCATAGACAATTACTTGCATTAGATAATCTTGTACAATTAATGGAACCTAGATTATATATGCATTTAGAAAAAGCTGACTCAACTAATTTCTTCTTTGTCTTTCGTATGTTGTTAGTATGGTTCAAACGAGAATTCGCTTGGGATGATGTTTTACGTTTATGGGAGGTACTGTGGACTGATTATTTAACATCTCAATTTGTACTATTTGTGGCATTGGCGATATTGGATAAACATAAAGATGTTATCATGACACATTTGGAACATTTTGATGAGGTTTTAAAGTATATGAACGAACTTTCAAAGACAATCGATTTAGAAGATACATTTACAAGAGCTGAAGTATTATTTTACAAATTTCAGCGAACAGTTGATGCAATCGATCGTAAGAATCGAGAGACACTCCCACCGCCACCATCAACAACATCATCATCTTCAGCAATTTCAACAACTTCAGCATCTGCTGCTGCAGTTGCTGCTGCTGCTGCTGCTGCATTGCATCATCCAAATGTTGTAAGTAATACAGGACCACCTGGAAAGACGTTACCTCTTAAACCTGAAGCTGGTAGAGTTGTTATAAGTGATGTATTAAGAGAGTTATTATCAAGAGAAATTATAGTTGTAAAGGATTCAATCCCAATGGAAAATTATGAAGCATAGTTGTGGTTGTGTATATTGAATGAATGTGAAGGGGTATGGAGTTACTTGCGGTTTTTTTAATCATGTATTTATGTTACGTTACGTTGTTAATTATCTCATATTTACATTTACAATTTATAATTTATATACATTTTCTTCAGTCCATCCTTTCTCTTTTAATAAACCACCAACTTTTCCTTGTTCATTAAATCCACCTTGTTCAAATCCACTTCCATTTTTTCTTTTACCTGCAACATATTCAATAAATCCTTCAGGACCGCAAACAATAGCAAACGTAGGTTTAGTTACAACTTTCCCTTTATAGATTTCATTTCTTGCAGTTGTAAAATCAACAGCATTAATACCTTCTTCTAACGTTGAACAAAACTCAACATCTCGTTTCCCCTGTTTACTTTGTCTCCATATATTTTCATCTGATTCACTCCATGGCTTTGGAATATCTTTTTTACCAAGTTTTGATTTCGATTCATTATCAATATGTAAAATAACTTCAGCACGGCCTGATTGTTGTAGAAAAAACAAAAATCGCGGGAACGCAATGTCTTCTCGTTTCTTAACTGAATAATGTAAAATAACTTTCCCGCGTGGTGGATTCCTACTTAATAAAAGTTGTAGCGCGGGTGTGATTCCAGTTCCAGCTGTAAATATAATCAAATCTCTATCAGTTAATGGTGTTTTACAATTTAAATCAGCCATTAATTTACTTGGTGAATCTGACATTGGTCGTTGTAATGGAATAAATTTATCGTTTGATAGATTATGTTCACGATGTCTTCTTGCTGGATCTGTAAGTGACCTAGGTTGAATATTCTTAGGTAATTTCATTGGCGAAGGTATTGGACCTCTTAATTGAACTCTTGAACCAATTGGAAGTGAAGTAATCCATCTTGAAACTTCCCCGTCTGAATATTTTTTAATTAAAAATACAAGTTTAGATTCATCTGATGAAACCGATTGTTCATCTCCTAATATTCTTAATAATGAGGTTCTTTCTGCTGCTGACTCCTTTTCATTTGCATTTGATGATTGTGGTCGTAATCCTAATACATAAAATAACGGAAGTGGTGTATATTCTCTTGCAATTTGTAAATCTGGTTGTTTAATTTCAACACTCCAAATTCTACTTCCATCCCAAACTCCTGCAACTCCAGGATCACCTGCACCAGATGGATCTCTTTTATCTTGTACTGGAGGTTTTTTAGATCGATTTGTTCTTGCATATTGTAATTTTCCATAAGGAGGCGATAGTTCAATTATATATAAATCATTTGTAATTTGCTCTTTATGTGTTAATATAAATGTTGAGAAATCTGTTGGTGAGAGAATTGGTGCAGTAGGTAAATCTGCTGGTGCGATATTTGAATCTGTTGAGTATCGTTGATACCCCCATGCAACCCAGACTATAACTCCAACACCGATTACAATTCGAAGATGTTTGAGAGTTGGTGTAAAACGTGAGGGTGGTGAAGGTGGTGGTGGTGGAAGTGGTGGTGGCAAGTGTGTTAGTCGAGGAGATTCTGCGGGTGTTGGAGGTGGGATTTCGGTTGGAATGGTGAGTTGGGGAACCTTGAAGGATGGTTGGTGAAGTGGTGATGAGGATGGCAGGGTAGCGTAGTATCGAAGACGAGACGTTAGGATACTCTGCTGCCGAAATAGCAGACGCCTTTGTATCATCGTGACATGTAATTTGATAATGATCTCTATATATCTATCTCTATCGCATGTTGAAGTCGGTTGAATGTGTTGTGCACTGCTGTGGAGAAGAGACGCAATTGTACTGTAGTTTATCGTCGGATATCGGGTTGAATATTTTCTGATATTGAGCCGCAGTGTTCAGGGGTTTCGCGCATCGATCAAATTTTACTGATTCATTTGTCTACCGCAGGTATTCAATACATTGGTGACGCAAAGCAATTAATGAGGATGTATCGGATACAGAGATCAGCATGTAATAGATGTGGTAATGGAATTTCATTTACCAGAAGACGGTGGTATTCTGTGTTTAGTAATGAGAGACCTACGATTTACGCGCTTTCTACAGCGCCTGGTCGATCTGGAGTTGCTGTTATAAGAATTTCTGGAGGATTATCAGGTCCAGTATGTTACTTAATATTATATGGTTGAACTAAACTAATGATGAATAGATATTACAAAGGATGACGAGATCTAACAAGATACCTGAAGCAAGGAAAGCAGTTGTAAAGAGGTTATATGCGCTTACAAATGAAGATAGAATAGAGAGTAGTTTAGTTAAAGTGTTAAATACAAGAGGAGGAAAAGGAGCTGAAATTCTTGATGATGCATTAGTTTTATACTTTCCAGGACCAAAATCATTTACTGGTGAAGATGTAGTTGAGTTACATGTTCATGGTGGTAGAGCTGTTGTTAGTGCAGTTCTTGGAGCTATACCTAAATATGGAAGACTAGTTTATGAAGAAATGAATAAAGAAGAGGAAGAAAGTAGAGGTGTAATTAGGTATGCTGAGGCAGGTGAATTTACGCGTCGTGGATTTGATAATTTGAAATTTGATTTAACTCAAGTTGAAGGTATATCAGGAATGATTGATAGTGAGAGTGAGGCACAAAGAGTAATTGCGATGCAAAGTGCAGGTGGATTTATGAGAGGGATCTATTCAAATTGGAGAAATGAATTATTGAATGTTGCAGGTACATTAGCGGCATTAATTGATTTCAGTGAAGAAGGATATTTTAACGAAGATGAAGTTAATCAAAGTAATGATGGATATGGAGATGAAGAATTAATCAAGAATGCAGGAAATGGAGTTTTGAAGATTTCAAATTTAATTAAAGAACATTTAAATCAAGTTAAAAAAAGTGAAGTTATGACTGAAGGTATTAAACTATGTTTATTAGGACCACCTAATGCAGGCAAATCATCGCTATTAAATATATTGGCTGAAAGAGATGCTGCGATTGTTTCAAATATGCCTGGTACAACTAGAGATTTAGTTCAATTAGGTGTTGAAGTTGGTGGGGTTAAAGTTAATGTTACTGATACTGCTGGAGTAAGAAATGGAGATTTGGATGTTGTGGAATTGGAAGGAATTAAAAGAGCAGTTAGGAATGCTAGTGAGGCTGATGTTGTGGTTTTGGTTGTGCCTGTTGATGGAGATGGTGTTGATGGGGTCCAAGAAGAGGTGAGAGGGTTGGTGGAAAGTGGAAAGAAGGTACTTGTGGTTGTTAATAAAGTTGATGTTATCAATGACGGAAGAGATCAAGTTCGAAAACAAGTTAGTGATATGTTTAGAACTGGAATTGAAGATGTAATGGTAGTATCATGCATTACGGGAGAAGGAATTGGAGAATTAATCAAGAAATTAAGTAATACGTTTTCAGAATTAATAGGTGATGATGGAAATGGATTAGCTATTATTGGTGCAAGTGTACGTGTTAGAGAAATTTTACAAGATGAAGTTATACCTGCACTTGAGAGAAGTGGAATGTATTTAGGAGTTGGTGATGGAGGTGGTAAAGTTGACGCGGTATTAGCTGCCGAAGAAGTGAAAATTGCAGCAGATGGATTGGGAAGAGTTACCGGAGAATCAATTGAAGTTGAGCAAGTTCTCTCGGTTGTTTTTTCGAGATTTTGCGTGGGTAAGTGATGGCCTTGTATATGTAATGTAAATATGTAAATAGTGTTTGTAAATAGATTTTAATGCTGTACATAGCTCCCAGATCACAGTTAATCAAACACCAATATTATGCCAATTACAGAGACACCTTAAACAAATTTATTATACCCAAACATAAACCAAATCGCATTCAATAAACCAAATCAAATCACATGATCAAAACTAAGCACCACCTTCTCGTTTAGCATATTCATCTTCCATCAATTCCTCATACTCCGCTTCTCTTCTCTCTCTTTCCCATTCCAATTCCCTTTCCCTTCTCTCTTGAGCTTCAAATCTTGCTTGTTGTAATGCAGCTTGTCTTCTAGCTATACTTGCTCTCACTTGATCTCGATAAAATTCATGCGAAGCAAAATAAGGATGACTAGATGGAATAATTACATCAGGCAGTTCTTGCGCATCAATAATTTGTGCATTGGGTGATGAGTCTGAAACATTGAGATTGAAATGAGATAACGAAGATTGTAAAAGAGGTGATGCACATCGATCTTCTGGTGCTAGAATATATGTTGGTGATGTAGCCGGTGAGATGAATGAAGCTTGAGCTTCTAAAGCTCGTTGTCGCTGAAATGACAAAATTGCATCTCGTTCAATTTGCGAAAACTCACCTGACATAACACTATATGATCTTCCAGAAGGAGAAGTTGAAGTTGAAGTTGAAGCCGAAGCTAAAGTTGAACTCGGAGAATTTGAAGTCGTAGTAGTAGTTGCTCTGTTTTCATTATCACGATTTTGATACCGTGCTGAAGTAGCAAATCGTTCTCGAGTAACAATTCGATTCCATATTTTCTCTGCCGAGGAGTTGGAGGAGGTGGAAGAGGGTGGTGTAGTTGGCTGATGAGTACCGTGCCGTTGTGTCTTGGGATCGTCGTAGAGCGGACGCATGACGATAGATTGGTAGTGTTGTTACAGCGAGAATGGCTTAGGTATCTTGAAGATGCAAAGTGCTAGACAGAAGTTGAAGCAGTGAAGAATAGTTGTAGACGTACACGCCGCCAGCAAAGGTGGTGAAGATGATGCGATTGTATGCGCGTCGTTATCGAAGGTGCCAACAAAGAGCAGATCGCGTCGATGCAAGTCAGCGTGGCGAGCCGGCGAGGATAGGCAGCATGTGTAACTAACTATAGATTACCAAGCATGAGCATAAGCCATGTGAGATAGACTATTTTTATTGACTAATTCGTAGTGAAATGTAGATGCTGATGGAGGACGCGTGGTGAGGAGTGGTGGAGTAAAGGATAAGTACGAGTGCCTTGACTTCGAAAAAATGTCAGCATCGCGATCCGAATGAGAGGAGTAGTTTTCACGGCTTTGATGGAGGATTGCGAGAGCAGTTGGGGAGGTAAGAGCCGATGGATTGCTCTGGCGTCTAGATATACTTGATCTGCATCCAGTGTTCGGCAATTACTGGAAAAAAATACAATGTAAGGATGTCATGAGAAGCATGCAGAGTGAGCAGCAAGTGTGATGATCGGAATACTCTGGCGCGCTACAACGGGACAGAACGCCGTGAGTGTGTACTTTGTACAATATCGCGTTTACAACTCACAAGTGGAAATTTATTTGGAATTTATGATGTAATTCGTTCGAACTTGGTCTTGGTATGATGGAAAGAAATCGATTGATAAGACTTGATTGAGATATCGACAAGTGCTGATCAGGGATGCTCTTAGACCATCATCGTCACTTATCACAGGAGATACGTACATATGGGAACTACCAAATTAAAGACAGGCCGGAGGTGGGCAAACGAGAGCAAAATAGGCAGGAAATGGCGATGGAATAGTGATGGACCATCAGATTCGATTAACAGTGACGCAATGAGATCGATAATTTGACGGGGATGGATGACTTCAGACCACACTGTTGGAGGTCAAAAGATACGGACTATCGAGCCGATGATAACAGCCAGTTAGCAGTCAAACAATTACCGTAAGTCATCTAACAATAGCAGGTCGTTGTTCTGTTCAGTTGATTCATACTCAGTACAGTTAAGTACAGTTAACCGTGCAACGAAAATATGGAATAGGTGTTTACATTATTCACATTGGGACATCGATCGCCATTTCGTCATTGTCGATCACCACACACACACTCTCCGCCTACACTTCCCACGTTGTCCGCATATTCTGCCTCCCAGATCCAAAACAAACACACCCGCTGATCGCTGCTTCAAGTGGTCTTCCTTGTACTCTTTCCATACTCTGGCCTGTCCATTATCTTCTCAATGCACACTCTAGCCAATCTGTTGCCTGCTGCGGCAAGGATCTTCACATGCGCCAAAGACCCTCTATATATCCTCCATCGCCCACGCTGAATACCACGGTCACGATCATGTTCCGCAACTGCGACGTGGCACCAATTCAACCCGCACACCAGTTTATTCGAACAACCTACCCACAATGCAAGCTGTTTCGCGTCCTACCGATCGCGCGGCCCGCGATGCCGATATCGAGCGTAAGCTCCAATTCTATGGCATCATGCATGCTTTCAAGCTTGGCAAGATGCCTACAAATGAGCAGATCGATTGTGCATTGACATCTTTCATGCGCACTGAGATGGCTGATTCCACATCTCGTTGGAATGCAGGATTATCTGATGATGGAAAACGTATGGTTCGCAAGTCAGTTATCGCATTACGCGATGCAAGAGATTTATTGTTGGAAAAGAATGAAGGTGATTTGTTTCAAGAATTCGCGTGGCATGCTGCGCAGATTTCTACAGGTTCATCGCATGACAATGATACTGTTGCTACTGGCCGTGATTCTTCAACGCTTTATGATCAGGATGTTATTCATGGACTCAAGAATTTGGGATCGCTTATTCTTACCAATGGTCAATTCCGAAAGCTGTGTATGTATTTTCTGATATTTATCATTTGAGGTTGTTACTAATTTAGCTTAGTGAGTGATGCCGTTTTGCTACTTCGCGACATCGGTACCGATATTGGCACTCAGGCCTCGCAGAAGCTTGCTGATGCTACCGAGCGCATGCGTCCTTCTGAAGACGAGCTGGCTCAAATCGATGAACCTGCTCCCGAGAATGACTGGCGCGAACAACCCGATACTTCAGTGCTCGATCGTGTATCTGATGCTATGGGATTTGCTAAATCCAAGGCTCACGATACTACTAGTGGTGACGGAACTCTTCGTGAGAATGTTACACGTCAATATCAACAATCTGAGGATGCACAGAACTACAAGCAACAAGCTCAAGATACGGGAAGTAAGCGCGCTGGTCAGCTCAAGAACTACATGGGTGAGAAATTACCCAAGGAGCGCCGTGAGCAAGCCATCATGCGTTTGAGACGTATGATTGTTGAGATTCAAGGTCATCCTGATTATATCAATGCTGTTGATGCATTACTTGACCTGGCTGAGAAGAGTGGCCCTACTTTCCAAAATCAATCATCTAAGGTCGGAGGCAAAGCAAAGAAGTTTGGCTCGGATGATCATTTGCAGCAAGCTCAGTTTCATTTACGTACATTGATCGAGCGCTTCGCCAACAACACTTCAATGAACGGATTATTTGATGTCTTTGGTGACTTATACTCTGATGCTGAATCTGATCGTGAGCTTAGAGAATGGTTTATGGATGTTGATTCTTACATTCGTCGTTGCCTTCGTCAGCAAGGGTTCATTCTTTCCGATGCTGCTACTGAACATTATCATGTTCTTTACGATCGTGGTAATGAGCTGTTCAGCACCAAGTATCAAGGATATGGTCAACGTTTCTACGATGAATCAAATCTTATTCTCAATGGCTTTAAGAATGATCCTGCTAATGTTAAGTTTGGTGACTCAATGAATACTTTATTCACAGAACTTGGTACTGATCCTACTACTGGCTCAACATCATTCAAGCCTGCTTTAGTCAAGGATCTCATGGGTGTTGTTATTCCTCAGATTTTTATGAACGCTCGTTATGTACCGTTACCACGAATCGAGTACTCGGATCCAATGATTGATGCTGTTGTTGAGAATTTGATTATCGAATCATCTAATCTCTTCCCTAACGATATGGAGATTCGTCATAACTCTGTTTCAAACTGGGGTCGTCGTCAGACAAAGGTATCTTGGAACACTCAGGGTTCATTCTTTATTCATTGTTCAGGTATTCAATGCGATCTGAAAGATATCAGTTATTATGTCAAGAAGAAAAGTGGATTCCCTTCGTTGACTGATACTGGCCTTGTTGATGTTTTCCTTGGTCATCAAGGTTTGAGTTTCACCATTCAATTGTCTAAAGCTACCAAGGCTAGTCGCAATGAGTTCTTTGACGTCGACGTCGTCAATGTTAAGATCAAGAGCTTAAAGGTCAAATTACGCAAGTCTAAGCATAAGTTACTCTTCACAATTTTCCGTCCTTTACTTATGACAATTCTTAAGCCTGCTATCAAGGCTGTTTTGCAGAAACAAATTCGTCAGAGTTTCAATGATATGGACCAATTTTCATACGCAGTTATGCTTGAGAAGAAACGCATTGCTCATGATGCTCAAGTTGCACAAGATGCGTCCGAGACTAAGGTTTCTAAACCTTCTATGTTTAAGATGTACGCTGATGCATTCAAGGCTGAGATGTTCAAGTCTAAGGAACGCAAGGCTCGCGCCAATAAAGATAAGCCTGATGCAAAGGTTAACATTGCAATGACTCAAGATGACTCAATGTTTGAACATATCATTCTACCTAAGGGTATCACATCAACTACTGCTACAAAGTATAAGCGTATGGCTTCTGAAGGTGATCGTTGGATGTCGCCTGTTTTCTTACTCGGTGATTCTGAGAGATACTTGAGCGAGAAGAGTGCCGCTGTTGGTTCTGGTTCACGTACTCAACGCGGCACTACCGGTGCTGGTGCTGGTACTGGATCTACTGGTACAACTGGAAATGCTGGTACTGCAGGATCTGGTATTGCTGCTGGTGCTGCTACTGGCATGGCAGCTAACCGTGCTACTAGTCAACCCAAGACTGGAACTGTTGGTGCTAAACCCCGCGACAGTCATTATGATGATGCTAATCTCTCCGAGAAGATTGCACATGGTACTGCAGGTCAACAACCTCAAATGTACGAGACGACCAGAACTACAGCTACGACAACAGCTTATATTCCACTCAAGAAAGGTGCCACTCCCGGTGATGCTTTAGCAGCTGTTGATGATCAATTACCTGGTGCATTTCCAACTATGAGAACAAGTGAAAAGAATCCAAACGTTCAACCCATGCGAGTTCAAAAAGACGCTCGAGCGTAGATGGTTGTGACGTGATTATGACGCGTTTCGGTGATATGATATATGAGTTTTGTGCTTCGTGATTTTTTTTGTTATGCTTTTATTCTGTGATTTGAAACTAATTGAATATATGAAATGGCAAATAAATAAATAACTGATCAGTTGAATATTATGGTAAACATTACGATACGCAGCCCGATTGATATTCATTCCTAATAAGAGACTGTAGCGGATACGGTGCTTCTCTTTTACCGTAGTCTTGATACGAACTTTCGAGCGACCGTCGCAGGAAGAGCGGGAAAAGCTGTTGCCGAGTGATGATGGATATTGATAGTGATGACGATGATGACGATGTATGTATGAGCCGGCACATATTGAGGTCGGGAGCTGCGATCTTTTTACTAGATGAATTGTGTGACTCGCCTGGCGTTTACGTACTTCTACATATGTGTGGGGGGAAATCGTTTTATTAAGCTAATGATGAAGTACAAAACCCGTTATTGGGTGCCCGTTGGAGATGTACTGTAGAGGAAAATGTGGGGACCTTTACAATACTGTAATGGAGCACAAAGCGCGGAGTACAATTACCTTGATGATGACACTGTTCAAAGCTGTAAGCAAGAGGGGTTTGTATGGATTGCTTTCGTAACCCGTTGTCTGATTGTCCTTGGTTGTTTAGAAAGCCTTGATCTGGAAAAGAAACTTCGGTTGGATTGTTTAACACCCCAAATGTGGATACAGCGATGACAGACCAACTTTTAGACGAGTTGCAATGGCGCGCGCCAGAGTGGATCGCTCAATTCGGTCTTCGGACTGACAATGGTATGTTGATTCGATAGGCCACACATTAGTAACACTGCTAACAAAGTATTTTAGTTCTCGATTACTTTGCACAAAGTCCCTTTTACGATCGATCAAGTAATAATCAAGTATTAAAAATGCAATCACAATTTAATTCACCGATGATGCAACTTCATGATGTTGTTAAAGCTTTAGAGACTATGCGAGGAACTGAATTTGCTATCGCAATGGCTAATCCAAGTACTGCGTTATGGGTAATTCGAAAACAAAATAGATTATCAACAACCGAAACTGTATCTTTAGCTACGTACTTTGTTATCGATGAGAATATTTATATGGCGCCAAGTGTATATGCAGTCGTTTCGTCACGCTTGTTGGCGTGTAGTCAGGAACTTAAAGAGGCATTGGTGATTGCTGCTGATAAGTTACCTAAATTTGCACCAACTTTAGGGTATTCTTATAAATCGACTACAACTGAAGATGAAGATGCTGTCAAAATAAGAAGTCAGGAACAAATGATGATGAGGTCACTCGCAAGTGCCATGCATATGTCTTCAGCTACAGGGACAGCAGCTGCTTCATCTGTCTTTCTGGATGCGGAACCAGTGGTACCCGATCCAAGACAAAATACAGCAACGTACAATAGTCAGTCTGCAGGACAAGTACAGAGGGAAAAACAAGCAAACAGCACACCTACAGCACCACCGCCGATCAAACGACGACGAACGAAAAAAGACGTGAGAGCGGCGTCTTAATTATGTACATACTTTCATTCTATTTACAGTTATCTTACATCCAATCCACGCATACTCAATTACCTTCGGCTTCCTTTTAAGCCCTCAATGTCCGCTTCAGTTGCTGCTTTGGAAGCCTTCCATTTTTTGAAAGCCTCTCGCTCACGGATATGCTTCAAAGTCTGTCTATGCCTCTTGCTTTTTAAATGGACATTCCAATTCCGTATGCCGACGCAGAGAAAAGGTTCATCGTCTTGGACGCAAACTTTGCATTCATAGTGTTTCCACTCAGGATTAATATCGTTATTAGCGACTGACTCTTGCTCTGCATCTTCGACGAGGTACGATAAGTTTGGCGGAGCAAGGGATTCTCTAGGGAGAGGTTCATTTGTGTCAAAGTACTGCTTAGCAATTGCAATAGCGCGATCTCTGACAGTATCATTCCACACGTCCAAATCCGACGCATCAAGCACAACAATTTCCGCATTTTTATCTTTTCTCACTGCATCCATAAATTTCTTACGAATCCACTTAACTTGTGAATCTGCATATCTTTTCGTTGCTCTTTTCATATCATCTAATCCATCTTGCAACTTAATTTCACCATTGACATAAGGAAGTAATTCTTTAAACCCAATAACCTGCCATATTCCTTCATCCATGATTGGTTTTGGATCTGGAAGTGAGTTATACATAGATGCCATTTCACGTACTTCTGAAAGTAATTCCCCTTGCAAATGCATCTTATCAACTCGTTCATCAAGTCGTTTATCCCTAATTTCTGGATCACTCCATACCCAAAACACCAAAGACTTAGTCGTACTTCCATCTTGGTCTTTCCCATCCTCATTCTCAAGCACAATTCGTTGTCGTCGATATATCTCACTAGCTTTAAGTCCAGTAGACTTAATTAATCGTAATGCAGTAACCAACTTCCGACGATCTCGTGGATGAAATTTCTCAGATACTTCAGGATCTAATTTCTGTAGTTCTTCAAAAATCTCTTTAGTACTTGCATTTTCCAAAAACTCAGCTTCACTGGCACTTAACTCCTTCTTTGCACCAGTTTGGCCAATAATTGAATCTTCATCAACTGTACTCGTATTCCTAAATAGCATACCTTGAATATAATAATGAGTCCCACCAACAACTACAGGTATCTTTCCTCTTGCACAAATATCCACAACAGCATCCTCAGCTTCCTTCTCAAATCTCCTCACAGTATATTGCTCTTCATAGTCTTTAATATGACCCAAAAGATAATGTGGAATTCCTTCTCGTTCATTTATTGGATGTTTATTTGTCATTGTATCGAATCCATTGTACACTTGCATACTATCGCCATTAATGATTTCTCCATTAAGTGCCCGTGCTAATGAAATTGAAAGTTGTGATTTGCCCACACCGGTTGTACCGATTACTGCGATAAGTCGTCGTAGCGACATGTTGGTATTGTTATCGGGCATTGGAGATCATTAGATTGTTGCGGTTGAATGCTCGTGGGTGGTTGATTGTAGAACCGGTGGTTGAGAAGGTGAAAGTTGCTGTATTGACTGGGAGTGGGAGTTTGAACTTTTTGGCGATATTAGCGACCTCCGATGGTTTTTGAATTCACTCTCAGCTTACGATTCCGCGTCCTCAATATCGATACATTACAAGTAACAAACTACGATCATCTTCAATTAAATAAGAACTGAATACAAACCTTAGAATCACAATTCAAAAATGGCGACAGAAGACGACACCGCCTTTGAATTCTCACTCTTCTCAACAGCAACACCACATACAATTCGACTGGATACACCACCGGTAGAAAGTACTTCTATTTTACATGAAGCAGATATCGTTGAAAATGGAGGAGATTTGCCATCTGAACCACAAGCTCCTGAAGTTGCGGTTAATGAACGACCAAAGTCTCACTATGTTGTTGAAGAGGACGAGGACAGATTGCAAAGGGCAAGTAGTGTTGCGGTTACAGGAGAGACAGTTATAGGATGGAAAGACGAGAGTTGGAATGGAATGAAAATGCCATGGAAAGTTATACATATTCCGACCGAACCTTTGAAACAAAAGAAGCGAAGTAAACCAAGTCAGAAACGAAGGAGAATTTTAAAACAACGATTAGAAGCTGTTGGGGATTCAAATAATGATAAACGAAGACAAAGGTTTAAAAATGGTAGATTATATGAATGGAAATATTATAACACAAGAATTCAAGGTCCTATGGGTGCTACAAGACATTTTTCTTGGACGAAAGCAGCGAGAAGGAAAGCTGGTGAGAAGGAAAAGAAACCGAGAGAGAGAGAGAGACCGAAACATGAGAAAATTGAAGGGTAATTTGTATGATAGTTATGGTAAAAAGGGCAATGTAATATAGTGTACTGTACTCCAAGATCAAACCAAACACCAAGTAATAACCAAAATAAAAGTTTCAATACAACCATGCAAACAAATAAACAAAATATCCAAACGAATCAAAATGAATAAAATAAATCATCCAAATCATCAATTCCATCAACAACTTTCCCCATATCTAAACAAATAATAGCATCATGACCTGCGGATGCTATAATTTTTCGATGATCAAATTGTAAATCAAATACTTGTGTCGATCCCATATGTTCAGGTAATGAAAATACAGTTCGAAGCTGCCAGTCTGATTGATCTGTGCTTGTGGTAGATGGCCCGTATTCCCAGCATTTAATAGTTCCGTCATGGGAACCTGTGACAAGTCGTTTAGCATTCGCGTCAATTTGTAAAGTTCGTATAATGTTTGAATGAGCGCCTTGGACAACACTAACTTTTCCAGTGACCGTATCATCAAATCTCAAGCATTCTTCCGAACCACCTGATACAACCAACCCTTTATCAATTCCAACAGCAGCAATACCTCTTGCATGAGCATCAAATACACGTAAACAATTTCCAGTAGCAATATCCCAAACTCGAACTGTTTTATCTGCAGATCCGGTAACACAAATATGTGATCCATCCTGTGCAAAGTCAATACAATTAATAACACCTTCATGACCTGTTAATGAATGTAGTAATTTATGTGGCTGTGCTCGTGAATATACATGTACTATTTTATCATGTCCAACTGATACAATATACGAATCATCAAATCCCACATCCATAACACCTCCAACATTAGCTTTAATAATAGCAGTCTTTGCTAATGCATGCATATCCCATACAATTAGATTCCCATCTAAATCTCCAGACACTATTAAACCAGAAACAGCATCAAATTGTAGTGAAATAACACTTCGTGTATGTCCTGATAACGTCGCAACTAATACACCATCTCGTAAATCCCAGATTTTGAGCGTCATATCTTTAGATCCAGAAATTAAATAATGTCGATCAAATTGAACGACGTAAATATGACTTGCTTGACGTGGTACAGGCGATTGAGTCGATGCTGCGGCGGCAGTAGCTGCATCAATACCACCATCAAATTCACCCGTAGGCGTTAATATGCCTGGACTTGTACTAAATGTTGGAAGGCGAGTTGACTGCTCTGCAGAACCCGACCACCAACCTGGATCAACAGCAGGATAAAATGACACCCATGCTGTACCTGCTTTCCACGACCGTTCTAATTCCGCACGTTTCTGAAAAAGATATTTCCAGTTAACAGAATATGTCCAGCGTGTATTTGAGGTAGAACTCCTACTATCAGTCTGCTTCGCAACTTGTGCAACAATCAACGGAAACCGTAATCTACTTCCGACAGCTTCCAATTCCAACCACTCTCTATTCCCACGTCCTTCAATATCCTCATCCACCCCACCTCCATTTAGTTTACTTGCATTCCTTCTTGCACGTTCTGAAAGAAATCTACCAATTAGACCAACTCTCGTCTCATTGATTGACCATCCTTGTGATTTATACAATACATGCCATATTGTGGGGTCTTCATATAGAGTTGAATACCAATTATGACTTACTAAACTTGCTGATATAAAATCTGAGGAATCTGTTATGTAAGAGACAACTTTTAAAAGTAATTCGTATGGAAGGTGGATAAGAGGATCGCGGCGAGGTGATGAGGTTGGAGTAGATACCGACTCAATGACTGGCTCGGGAGGAGCACAAGCACTCGCGTGGTTAACAAATTCCTGCACAAGATCTAAACTAATTAGCACTGGTTCAGCTTAAATCATTCAATGATCTAGCAAACATACATTCCCTCTCACTTTCACTAAGTTCTTTAAATACTCTAGATTGTACCAAACTATTCAATGCAGTTCTCACATTTTGTGCACCATGACTCAATTCCATGCCACTGTCTTCACTGCCACTCGCACCACTCAACGAAGAAAGAGCGACTGATACTGCCATTGCATTTTCGCGTCTGTATTTCTAAATATGCAGATTATACATATATACCGTAACACCGTGGTAACTCGTCTGGCCTCAATCTCCTGTAATACGTCGGAGTGTGGAGATGGCGTGAGGCGATGGCGTCGGGAAAATAATATGAACGCGAGAACTCCCAAGTCCCGATTAAAGTAACCGAAACTTTAAATTTAGTGTCACAGAATTGGCGAGCGGTTTTGTGCGACCGTCACGCAAGATCGCAGACAGCGCAGTTCTAGAGATTAGTGCATATGCTTATAGATTATATATTAGATGTATATTAGACCAAAACAAGTATCAAACATAGCGTGCAAATAAATAAACCCCACTTGCAACAAACGCAATAAAACATATGATCTAACAATCTGAACATGTACAACGAATTCAAATACACAAACCTCACAAAAATGCACCTAATCACTCTACTCTTTCTTATCCTCTTCACTTGTTTCTTCTGTAGTTGATTTTTCAGAAAATGATACTTTTCGCGGTGCAGCTACAACTGATGGTGATAAAAATCCATCTGCTGATGTACCTGGTACAGGTAATAATGGACCTTCAGGTCTTTCAACTGGTGACCAACCAGCAACAGCACCACCAACGATTGAAGGAACCATAGCTAAAGCGCCAATTGAACTTGCTGACCGTCTTCTAGAATGTGCAGATGGAGGTGCTAACATAAATGGTGATAGTGGTCTTGAATCTGTACCACCTGATACAGAACTTCTTGCTGCTCTCCATTGCTTATACATATGTTTCGGCTTGAATTTAAGTTCATTAATACGACCTCCTCGAAGTCGCTTAAGGAATAATAAATCTTCACGAACTGCGTAAATTGCATCATTCCATTCATAATCTTCTGCTGATTTATAAAATGTTCCGCCTGGTGATCTTGGAACATTATCATCTCCAATATGAAGATTAAGTGGATTACCATCTTCATCAACAGCATTCTCAAGATCTGAAATTGATGAAGTGTCAGATGACTTACTTCTCTTGAATGGCCAAATAATCTTGAAGATATAGCCAAAGACTTTGGAAACAACTCCCCAAACGGCTCTGAATACGATTCCAAATGGATAGTAAATTGCATATGCAAGTTCATCAGAAATGAAAAGTCGAAGTAAAATACCCCACGGAATTGATAAGAAACCAGCGATTAATGAAACAGCCCATTGAACACCTGTAAGACGAACAATTGAGAAAACCTGGCCACCAACAAACATGATCAAAATTTGACCACCGCACATAATACATGCAATCATCATGAAGAAGTAATTACGGCTGATTCCTTCAAAGATGTTGAGTTTATTGTCAAGACGTCTGTTAACAAACATATTGAAGAATTGCATCCATACGAAGGCATTGAATACCATTGCATTGATTTGTCCTGCTCCATGAGCGTCATTCTCTGAGAATCCCCAAATTTGACGGCCTCCAAAATGAAGTGTAAATGTAACTGCTAATTGAAGTAATGATTGACCAAGCATCATTTTCCACATTGTTGTTGTAATCATACCAACTTTACGACTTGCTGGTGGACGATCAAGCATTGTACGGGTTGGAGGATCAGTTGCAAGTGCAAGTGCTGCGAAAGTATCCATGATAAGATTAACCCAGAGAAGTTGAACCGCAGTCATGACTGATTGACCTTCTGATGATACAATTGCAGTAATAAATGTAAGGAGAACAGCGGTAATGTTAACAGTGACTTGGAATTGCAAGAATTTCTTAACTGCATCGTTAACAGCACGACCCCATAGCAATGCCTTAACAATTGAAGTGAAATTATCATCAAGAAGCACGATATCCGATGCCTCCTTAGCAACTTCAGTACCAGCAATACCCATTGAAAATCCAACATCAGCCATTGTAAGAGCAGGTGCATCGTTGGTACCATCACCAGTTACAGCGACAGTTTCTCCTAATCTTTTCAAACGTTGAACTAAAAGTCTTTTATCTTGTGGACTTGATCTCGCAAGAACTTGTAATCTTGGAAGCATTGCATCACGCTGTTTGGGATCCATGACTCTGAAATCAGGTCCTTGCATAACAATACCATCCGTGTAGATACCACAGTCAGTTGCAATAGCAGTTGCAGTGACAATATTATCACCAGTAACCATTCTAACAATTACACCAGCACGTTGACAGTCTCTAACAGCTTCAACAACACCATCACGAAGTGGATCCATAATACCTGCAAGACCAATCCATCTGCATTCAGAAAGAACATCACCAAAATTCTTGATGGAATTTGGATCGTCTTCAACAACTTCAATACCTGGCGGTGGCCAGCTGCTAAAGTCACGGTAGACCATACCAATTGTGCGAAGTGATTTCTCAGCATATGAATTGATAAGATCTTCAATTGCAGACTTGTTGAGGTCAGTGCCAAGAACAGTAACGCCATCAAGTGATGAAGAGTCGGTATCAATAGCACTATCAGCCATGGCTAATACGATTTCAGAAGCACCTTTGACGAACAATCGATAGATGAACTTGGAAGAATCAGTTGGATCGGGAAGTGCAACTGTGATACCCATACATTTTTTGCCAGAATCGAACGGGAAGAGTTGAGCCATTACCATTGATGAACGTTCAGATTCAAGAGGACCCATGGCAAGGTAATTGCGTGCAAAATTGAGTAATGCAGTCTCGGTCTTTGAACCAACAAACACTTCATCGGTAGCTGGATCTTCGAATGCAGTGGTATTGTAGTAGATGCTTTGTAACACTAATGCTTTAACAGCAGCAGATAAATTACTTGCAGTCTCGGTGATGGGGAAATATGCAACACCCTTTTCCTCGGCTTTATCGTTTGCAGCGACACGATGTGAAAAACGAAGATGTTGACCAATGGTGGCTTCGACGACCGTCATTCGATTCTGAGTCAGAGTACCGGTCTTATCTGAGCAAATAGTGGTAGCATTACCCATAGTCTCGCAAGATTTGAGAACACGCACGAGATTGTTGTCTCTAAGCATGCGTTTTGTGGCGAATGCAAGTGCAAGTGTGACGGCAAGTGGTAAACCTTCTGGTACAGCGACGGCAATAAGTGCGACTGCAGTAATAACATATTGCAAGAACTGTTCACCCTTCTCGGTTGGTGTGCCGTGGTTTCCAGGTAACTCTCCCAGGAAGCGAAGGAAAAGGACGACAAAGAGGAGAACTGATGTTCCACCACCCCACTTTGCGATTGTTGTGGCAATGATATTCAGCTTTGATTGCAGGGGGGTTACCTCCTGACCCTCGTCATCGGAACGTAAATCCATCATGGTCTTACCATGTGCAGAGTTGGGACCGATTGCAGTGACAAGGAAAGTACCGAAACCTTCTAAAACTTTAGAACCAGACAGGATGAATGGATCGAGCTTTGCACCTGATTGAGCACCACCTTTGGCGAGAAGTGCCATGCATTCATTACATCCAGTCTTCTTCAGTGCATCAGTCTCACCGGTTGCTGCAGATTCATCACAGCGGACACCGTGACCTTGGATGAAAATACCATCGACAGGCACCATATCACCCGGCTCAAGAAGCATGACGTCTCCGACAAGAACACTGAAGATGGAAAGAGAGATTGTCTTGCCCGAGCGAATGACTTTGACGTCACGATCATCTTTTCTCTTGTTCAGCGCAGCAAACTGTAATTCCTTCTGCCAATCGTTCAGCGCTCCAACAGCAACGACAACAATAACAGCGACTAAAATGGCAACACCTTCAACCCAAGCCACACGTGGTTCCTCATTTCCTTCGGCATCGTAGACTGGAGGAGCACCGAATTGCTCGTACAGACCCAGTGCAAGCAGAATAACTGCGGCGACGGACAGAAGAATAAGCATCTTATCAGAAAGAGCTTGCAGAGCAAGCTTCCACAGCGGAATCGTGCTCTTATCAGGCAGCACATTGCGAGCAAAGACGGTCTCGCGATCGGCTTGATCTGCGTCAACGGACAAACCGGATTCGCCAGATGTTGCAATTTTCTCTTCCAGTCCAGGCAAGCCACCTAGTTCCTGCAGGACGTAGAGCGCCTGAGTCTCGTGGTGATTGAGCAGGCCCAATTCGGCGGGTGTGATGGAGAATGGGGTGCCCTGGAGGACAGCGTCTGCGTCGGCTGGCCGCGCATCTTTGAGAATGTCGGAGGGCGAGAGAGTGGACGACGAGCTGTCGGACTTGCCGGAGAAGCCCTGGGGAGGGGAGTCCGGAGCGAGGCGACTGACCTCGTCCGCGGGAGCATTGATGAGTGTCGGGGCGATCTGGGGAGACGAGTCGGTGAGCTGCAATTGGTCAGTACGCAGCCAACACTCTTGCATATAAACAGCAAGATACATACCGAGGTGTCGATGCGGATGGTAGGAGGCTCGGGACGCGTCGACATGGCGGCAGGAGAAGCGGCAATGGCGCCCACGGGACCACAACAGAGACGGCGATGGCTGTTTACTTGGCGAAATCAGGCTCGGCGAGGCCTATCAAAGCCTTAAGTACAGCTGGGTCGGAGAGCGGTGGCGACGGCGGCGAACAATGGACAAGAGGCTGTGACGAAGGCAGAGCAGGAGAGAGGACCAGTCGCCGGAGCTCTGCGAGCTGGGCGCCGTGAGCTGGGCATAGCAGGGAAGGGCAGTACAGTGCGCTGCTGGTGCTGGGCGTCGCTGCCCGGCGACCGCGACGACGATGATCGGCCGTGTTTTGGAGAACAGTCCGCGGGCGAGCAAACGCGCTGCAAGCCGCGCTTCCCGCCCCAGAACAGCACTGCCTACATGCACAGCCCCTTTCTGGCCCTAGCCCGATGCGCTGCTCGGCACGGCCGCAGACAGTGCGGCGCCGCTCTCAGCGATTAACTCCAGCTGCTCTTGATCGGCCCGGTTCTTCTGATCCGGCTCACGTGCGCGCGGTGGTGCTCAGCTACATAGTGCCCACCACCGGTAGAACTCAACTCAACAAGGCATTGTTGTTCAGCCAGCACTCAAGACGATAGCTATGTAGTGACTGTGTAATAATATATATAAATTATCATCTAAACTAAATACAATATCCATAAAACTCGCACATTCTCAAACATCTGCAATCTCAGACTCAGACTCAGACTCAGTGTCAGCTGCGGCCCTCTTACGCTTAAAGGGCCACACAATTTTAAACACTAAGCCAAGCACCTTCGCAACAACTCCCCATACTGCTCTGAAGACTATTCCAACTGGACGGTAAATCGCATATGCAAGGTCATCTGAAATCAGCAATCTAAGCAGAATCCCCCATGGAATTGAAAGGAAACCCGCCACAATGGAAACAGCCCATTCGACACCAGTGATGCGCACAATCGAGAATACTTGACCACCGACAAACATAATGAGCACCTGTCCTCCACACATGATGCATGCAATCAGCATAAAGAACTTATTGCGACTAATTCCTTCAAAAATATTCATCTTGTTATCAAGACGACGATTCACGAACATGTTGAAAAATTGCATCCATACGAATGAGTTGAAAACCATTGACTCAATCTGGGCGTGACCACGGCCATCTGATTCTTCAAGTCCCCAGATACGTGGCCCAGCAAAATGAAGAGTGAATGTGACTGCAAGTTGAAGAACTGCTTGACCAACCATCATTTTCCACATGGTAGTTGTAATCATACCGACCTTACGACTTGCTGGTGGACGATCAAGCATTGACCGTGTTGGCGGATCGGTTGCGAGTGCAAGTGCTGCGAATGTGTCCATAATCAAGTTGACCCAAAGAAGTTGAACTGCAGTCATGACGGACTCACCTTCAGATGACTGAACTGCAGTGATAAAAGTGAGAATCACAGCAGTGATGTTGACGGTGACTTGGAATTGCAAAAACTTCTTAACAGCGTCGTTAACAGCACGACCCCACAACAATGCCTTGACAATCGAAGTGAAGTTATCGTCAAGCAACACAATATCTGAAGCTTCCTTGGCAACCTCAGTTCCAGCGATTCCCATAGAGAATCCAACATCAGCCATTGTCAGAGCAGGTGCATCGTTAGTACCATCACCAGTAACTGCAACTGTTTCACCAAGCTTCTTAAGACGTTGAACCAAAAGACGTTTATCTTGAGGACTAGATCGAGCAAGAACTTGTAATCTTGGAAGCATTGCATCGCGTTCTTTTGGATCCATAACTCTAAACTCTGGACCTTGCATGACAATTCCACCGGTATAGATTCCACAATCGGTCGCAATAGCAGTTGCAGTAACAACATTATCACCAGTAACCATACGAACAACAACACCAGCACGTTGGCAATCTTGAACAGCCTCGACAACGCCATCACGAAGTGGATCCATGATTCCAGCTAATCCAATCCAACGACACTCTGAAAGTACATCTCCAAATTCTTTAATTTGACTAGGTTTATCTTCACTTACTTCAATGCCTTGTGGTGGCCAACTTGTGAAATCACGATAAACCATTCCAATTGTTCGGAGTGATTTTTCAGCATATGAGTTAATCAAGCCTTCAATTTCAGCTCTGTTGATATCGGTACCTGCAACAGTGGCTTCAGATGACATCTCAGTATCAATTGAACTATCAGCCATCCCTAAAACAATCTCTGAAGCACCTTTGACGAACAATCGATAAATACGAGCAGATGAATCATTAGGATCAACCAATTCAACAACGATACCCATACATTTCCTACTTGAATCAAAAGGAAACAATTGAGACATGACCATTGATGAGCGTTCAGATTCAAGTGGTCCCATAGCAAGATAGTTGCGTGCAAAGTTAAGTAATGCAGTTTCAGTCTTCGAACCAACGAAAATTTCATCACTAGCTGGATCTTCAAATGCAGTTGTATTAAAATAGATACTCTGAAGAACCAAAGTGCTTACAGCAGATGATAACTTTCCAGCTGTATCTGTGATTGGAAAATATACATGATCTTTTTCATCAGCTTGATCGTTAACTGCAACTCTTTGTGAAAAATGCAAATCTTGTCCAATTGTTGCTTCAACAACAGTCATTCGATTTTGTGTTAAAGTTCCAGTTTTATCTGAACAAATCGTGGTTGCATTACCCATAGTTTCACAAGACTTGAGAACGCGCACGAGATTGTTGTCTTTAAGCATTCGTTTAGTAGCAAATGCAAGAGCAAGTGTAACTGCAAGTGGTAAACCTTCAGGAACAGCGACAGCAATAAGTGCGACAGCAGTAAGAACATATTGTAAAAACTGTTCACCTTTTTCAGTTGGAGTACCATGGTTATCAGGAAGTTCACCAAGGAAACGAAAGAAAAGAACAAAGAAAAGAAGAACTGAGGTACCACCGCCCCATTTTGCAATGGTTGTTGCAATAACATTAAGCTTGGTTTGAAGTGGTGTAACTTCACGACTGTCATCAGATCGTAAGTCCATCATTGTCTTTCCATGAGCTGAATTAGGACCAATCGCAGTAACTAAGAAAGTACCAAATCCTTCAAGAACTTTAGAACCGGAAAGAATGAATGGATCAAGTTTGGAATTCGGTAAAGCATCTCCTGATGACAGCATGGACATGCATTCGTTGCAACCAGTTTTCTTAAGAGCATCAGTCTCACCAGTTGCTGCAGATTCATCACAACGAACACCATGACCTTGAATAAATACACCATCAACAGGAACCAAATCACCTGGTTCAAGAAGCATAACATCACCAACGAGAACATTGAAAATAGAAATACTAATTGTTTTTCCAGAACGAATAACTTTAACATCACGATCATCTTTGCGTTTATTTAACTTTGCAAATTGAAGTTCTTTTTGCCAATCATTAAGTGCACCAACAGAGATAACAACAACGACAGCAACTAAAATTGCAACACCTTCAACCCAAGCAACTCGTGGTTCTTCATTACCTTCTGCATCATAAACAGGTGGTGCACCAAACTGTTCATATAATCCTAATGCAAGTAAAATAACCGCTGCAACTGATAATAAAATTAACATTTTATCTGACATTGCTTGAAGCGCGAGTTTCCAAAATGGAATTGTACTCTTATCTGGAATAACATTTTTACTGAACACCTTCTCACGTTGCGTGTTGTCAGCATCACTCGAAAGTCCTGTTTCACTTGAACTGTCAAGTTTCGTCTCAAGTCCAGGTAAACCACCAAGTTCTTGGAGAATATATAACGCCTGAGTCTCATGATGATTAAGTAAACCTAACTCAGAAGGTGTGATACCAAAAGGAGTACCAGAGAGGAGATTAGCTGCGTCATCAGGTTTAGCATCTCTTAAAATCTCAGAAGGAGTATTAATTGAAGTAACTCCAGGTTTTTCGATATCCTTTTCAGAAGGTGAAATTGTGATTGAAGAAGCATCAGATTTTCCTGACCAACCTTGCTCAGATGGTGCAAGTGTTGTCAACGAAAGTTCAGAAGCAGCTGATGCACTCCGTGGTGGTGAATTAGCGTTACGTGGTGTCAGATGATTGAACTCATTGCTCGCTGTTGCTGGAGTGTTGTCAACGCTGGATGGTGAGTCCGTAAGCTGTTTTGTATATAGTTTAGTATGGGCTCAATTGTATTCTATAAAGTGATAATGCATACCGAAGTGTCTATGTGGATTGTCGGTGGCTCTGGACGAGAAGACATTGCGGTGGTGTACCGGCGTTGTAGAAGCCGGGTCGTGAAGGGCGATGGAGTAACTGTAGACTACAAAAAAGGCGACTACGAAGTGAATGGCGGGAGACGGGGCCTCTAAGTAATGCAAGAGGCCGCAACGTCGGAAGAAAGAAGATAGTGACGGAAACAATGCCATGGAATTGTGCAATTGAGACGATGTGTGTTGAAGTGTGGAGACAAGAGATAGGAAAGAGATAGCATGTATGCAATTGGACGGCGACAAGCCTTGAAGGCTCGGCGTGGATCGTCTGCTGTGATATCGTAAATTGGGTGCGATAGCACGGCCTGTATACACTGGAACTGACGGCTCTTTGGACTCCATGACTGTCGGGAGCAAGAACTAGGCCATACACAGCCCCTTTTTTGCCCTGACCCGCAGAGCTCAGTCTCGGCACTTGCCGCAGTGCCGGAGGCTGTTTGTGCAACACCTTTCTGTCTTCCGCTGTTAAGACAGCCTCCCCATGCAGGCCATGGCGGGCGTACTGCGGTCAAAGTACTGTAAGGTTTATTAGCATGTATAGTTGTGCTTGTTGCTCGTTTATCGCATAATTCATCGCACAATTTTGAGGCTGTACACTTTGGGGCGGAGCCCGTCGTGATTGTTGCACGGAGATGGACATTGCCGTCCTTCAAAGTGACTTCTCGCGGCGTCATGAGCCGGCTTCATCTTCCACCAGCGCAGTCGTACAGTCATACATCTACAAAATTTACCGTAATATTTCAAATGTAATTCAAATGACTGACTGACAATACACATCGTCATTTCCATGATGCCCACTCATTTCGTCATCCAACCTCTTCAGCTAGAGAGGCTCGGTGAAACGCGAGCTTTCACCGCCCCCTTCGAAGCCGCATTGAGTTCCCTGCCCCGCGGACAAATCCTCGGTTCTACTTGATCAGCTTTTAGTCTTCTACATAGCTGTATAGAAGCGGCAATGCTTGTCATCTCTATATAACTTCGTCTAGTAAGCAGTCTAAAGAGGCGGTGCAGGACTGTATGGCAATAGACAACGCTCATCGGATGGACTGGCTGACAGAATCTCCCCGAAAGTGCACAGCCCCGGCCCCCCTCTCTCCCTCCTCTCCTGATTGTGCAAGAACCAAACGAAGTTGTGTAAGAGAACACAGGTTTTCGTAGTGGAACTGATAGATACAGAGTAAAGTGTGTTTGTAGAAAGCTGTGAGGAAATAAATATTAAGAGATGGAGTTATACATTCTAGCGTCAATGTTCACACATAACTGGGCTGACTTCAGGTTGCGCACAATTTTTGCTACTATAGTATGACAAGTATAGTAAATTAACTGCAAATACGTAGAATGCGTGTAAAAGTAATAATTCACTGAGAATTGAAGCATTAAGCTAGCTCCGCGCTGGTAAATTTTAAGATCGTTCCTTGCTCCTTACAATTTTGTTTGAATGACAATGTCAAGCGCATGTGAGTATCTCACCTGGACTTCAAATGGCGTCGTTGAAGTATGTGAATTTGGAAAGTAAATCTGACTATCAAAAAGAACTGAGGAAAGAGATTGAGATTATTGATGCAGACCGTCTGAGAAACGAACACGTCAGGAATATTGCAACCGAGAAGCTGGAGAATATAGGTAGTTCTGAGAATTTTTGTCAGATTGGAGAAGTGTAAGTGTTGAGATTGCGGTTCAAATTGACATTTAAAGGCTGCATGTGCGGTTTAAAATACTATTTAACTGTTCACAATGATACCTGATGAATATAAGAGAAAGTTGATTTGCATTTTTCCTTAATGTTTGACAAGACTGCGTGTTGACAAGACTGCGACTGTGAGCAGACACGAGACGGAGTCCTCCACGAGACCCTTAGTATATGTGCGCTTTTTCTCTCGTCGCAAAACGCACGATCGCGACTCACGATTCACGCTCGTGTAGTCAATTTTCATCCACCTATCTTCCTCATACATGTAGGCTTTCGCATTCAATATATGAAGAGTGATATGCTGTTTGGATTGTTTTTACTATGGAGTACTACAATCTGATGTTTTGAATGTGCACCGGGTTTGCTGGATATGAAGGTGCACGCCCAGTGGAGAGATAGAGAGGTGGAGAGTACAGCGTGCGGACATGACAGAATGAGGCTCCGCGATGGTTGAGAGGGATATGGCGTTGTGTTTACATTTTGTGACGCGTTCAGATGTTGTCGAAGTCTGCTTGTTTATGTCGAACAGAAATAGACTGATGCAAGGAAGTAACAGGGGGAGAAAGAAATTAAGTCGATTGTGGGGAAATGTGGCTGTTGTGGCGAGTGAGAATGGGCATGTTTATGAAATCATGAAAATATTGATTCACAGGTAACCTTGAGGCTATCATATTTTGGATTATAGTATTATTGACATTCAATGGATAGAGCGAGCAGGTGACGAGAGAGTGAAGTGAGAGCCTCAAATGAGCGGTTGAGTGGTTGACAAAGACAGCTAGTTGGGCTGAGTTGAGGTTCTCAGAGCGGATGTGCCGCCCGTGCTTGGAGCAGTATGGAACCATGTATGAATTCTACTTGTGGCAATTTTGTTAATTGAGAGAAAGAAAAGATTGCAACCTGCAATCAGGGAATACCTGTCTGGACTGTGGACTGGTATATTCAGGTTATGACAGGGAAGACTAGCTCATTTGCGGCAACTGCTCCACGTGCACAGAGAGTAAGAACAGTAAACGGCCAACGCTTGCGCCGAGCGATCACTCCACAGTCGATGACAGCACCATATTTTCTATAGATCAGTGTTGATGCGCATGTGCATTTAGTATGGAGAACACGGGCGCTCAAAGCGCTATACCCGTAGTGCGTTTGTACTTTGTAGTGCGCACACGCGCAACGATTTGCCTGAATCGATGACGCCGTTGATTGGCGTTGAACCAAGGGGCCCGCAAGTGGGACTTTGAAATTAATATCGGCAGTTCGTGGTACTGAGTACCGAGCTGGCCTGACTGCCCCCGAACCTCTGCGAATGGTCCTCAGACTTACCAAACGAGCTGAAGGTCACTACGACGGTAATGTGCAATAGTCAGTGACAATGATTTGTGCGAAAGGAGGATCCGTGCAGTTGCAGGGATAGCACTGAGAGCGCAGCAGAGTACGCTCTGTGGAGGACATATTGCCATATTGGACCGCAGCCCCTTGGACCGCACAGCGTGGGGCGCAGTACTTTTTCTGGGGCTGGCAGGAGAGCGTGCACGCAAATAACACGCCGTCACATTTTGGCGCGATTCGGCCTCTCTGATAGCGGGTAACACTGTTCTCTCTCGTCCGCCGCTGCGCTCACCAACCACTGTATCCTCGCCAGTGCAACCACACAACTCGGAGCAACAATTGCAACTCGCGAGGAGCGCACGAGCATTGCCTCACCTCGCTCTGTTTAATGTGAACTATCACGAACTCTACGCAACGGTCGTACCCGCAAGCTCGACCTTCGTTGCGAGTGTTGTTTGCCGAAGCCTCGATGCGCCATCTGCCACAGACACAAAGCAGTAGCCTCATCAAGCACCGATTTTAATCTATCTCACAGAATGCGTGCTGCACGCATATGCACACGCGTGTACACGCGTGTACACAGGGGAAATCTAAGCGTGATGGCTTAGTCTACACGCAGCTACAGTATGACGGTGCCAATTGAAATGCCCAATTGCGAAGCCAACCGCTCATCTTCAGTACTGTATATCACCACTACGCTGCCACAATGCGTGTACTTTGTCTTCTCTCTCTTCTCTTCTCCATCTTATTTCCAATATCCTTGCTGCCACCGCAAGTTCGAGCTTCACAACACAATGGATACAAACAGTAGTATATGGAGTATTCCAGTTCCGGATGGACTCGACAAGTTCGACATCATGTGTGGATATTTGTACAACAGAATAATAGAGCAAAGATGGCTTGATTCAGCAGACTCAACTGACGAGGCAAACGTCGCTCTTCGTATCGTCCATAACGACAATTCAACAGAGTATCGCATGTATCCACCATTATCATCCCGATTCACTCGCGAGACTGATGATTGCGGCAATCTCAATTTAAATCTCAGCGACGAGATTGCTATTCGTGATCCTGCACTTGCATTCACCAGCGCAGTTGCCTCGCTTAACGTTCCTGTCGCATTTCGTCTCGTCTTTCCAATTGTCGATGCACTTATTTCAATTCTTCCACCTTCAGCAGATGACGTTGAATTATCTCCCGACATGCGTGTTCAGATCGTCGATACACTTGCAGATCTTGGACGTGCTCGAAAACATCAATGTGCAGCTTTTGTTAGAGATCCTCCATGCCTTATTACATGGTGGGATTCAGTTCGGACGATTATTGATCATGTTATTAAGATTGAACAACAGATGATTGTTGTTGTTTGGACTGGACAAAGCGTTGCTACAATTAAAGATTCCGAAGAAGGTGATATTGGCTTGGCTGCGGCGGATGTATATTTGGAGACGGCACAGATGGCTATTGAAGCGCCAGATACAAATGTGATTACTCGAACTTCGCCCCCTCAAGTTGCTCGCGCGCCATCAGTTGATTCAAGTACTTTAGAAAAAGGAGAGAAGAACGCAAGAGTACGTCGGCCAGTCCAATCAATGCAGGCATTTTCAGTTGGCGTTTCACTTCTTGTTCTTTTCACGATTTACGGTTTATTTGCGCGTACACTTGCTACTGAGATCAAAGCAGATAATCGATGGCTTCGTTTACTGGCAATTATCTACGTTCCTGTCTTTTCACTATTCTGTCTTTTCTTATGCATCGTTGTTTCTGGTATCGCATTTCAAGTCTTTGGTCCAGTTTCTCAAATGCATCAAAACACAGAATCATATTCAGCAATTGCACCTTCACGTATTTCACGTACTGATGGACCATTACCACATGTTACTATTCAATGTCCTGTTTATAAAGAATCACTTGATCAAACTCTAGATCCAACAATGCAATCATTACTTCAAGCTGTTATGACATATGAATTACAAGGTGGTACTGCGAATATTTTTGTTAATGATGACGGTATGCAATTAATTGATCCGATGGAAGCTGAAGGTAGACGGAAATATTACGCAGATAATTCAATTGGTTGGGTTGCAAGGCCTCCTGAAGGTGTTAATGGATTTCAACGCAAGGGACTTTTCAAGAAAGCTAGTAATCTGAATTATTGTCTTGCTGCATCAAATCGCGTTGAACAATTACTTGAAGAAGCTCATGATGCTGCTGAGAAACAAGAGAAATGGACTGAAAATCAAGAAATTGAAGCATATGAGGAAGCTGTTAGACAAGTTGCAATGGAAGATCAATCATGTTGGTTAGCTGGTGATGTTCGAGTTGGAGATATTATTTTATTGGTTGATTCAGATACACGTATTCCTGCAGATTGTTTATTAGATGCAGCGTCAGAATTTTATGAATCTCCTGAAGTTGCAATTTTACAGCATACTTCTGGTATTCTTGTGGTTGCTAACAATTATTGGGAAGATATGGTTGCGTGGTTTACAAAGATGGTTTACTTTATGATTCAATATGTTACTGCAGCAGGTGATACTGCTGCTTTTGTCGGACATAATGCATTTATTAGATGGTCGGCATTACAAGAGATTGCGTATGAAGAAGATGGAATAATAAAATATTGGTCAGAATCTCATGTTTCAGAGGATTTCGAAGTCGCTTTGAAATTAAGATGTCTTGGATATATTATTCGACTTGCAACTTATCATGGTGAAGATTTCAAGGAAGGTGTATCGTTGACTGTATATGATGAAATTACAAGATGGAAGAAGTATGCTTATGGATGTTCAGAAATGATGTTAAACCCTGTTCGCAAGTGGTATACGCTTAGAATATTTACACCTCTATTCATGAAGTTTCTAAGATCAAGACAGGTTCATTTTTACGCAAAGGTTACTGTTATGGCATATATTGGAACATATTTTGCAATTGCATCATCACTCATTATGACACTTGTTAATTTCTGTGTTATTGGATGGTATCATAGTGAAGTTGATCATTTCTACGTTACATCTTTCAATAGTTTTATTACTTCTGTGTTCGTCTTCTGTGGTGTCTCTCCAGTTGCAATCTCACTCGTTCGATATCGCGTTCAACATTTCACATTCATCAAGTCTCTGATTGATAATATTCGTTGGGCTGTTCCTATGGCTGTCTTTTTGGGTGGTTTATCATGGCACTTAACACATGCATTACTTTCTCACATGCTTTCATTCAATATGGCCTGGAGCGCTACTGCCAAGGAATTGCAAGCTAGTAATTTCTTTCTTGAATTTCCTAAAATTGTCAGAACGTTCAAGTATATGTACATTGCACTTACTTTATTAGCTATTGGCATGATCGTAGTGTCAACGAAAGCAGTACCATTTGAATGGGAGATTTGGGGATCGTATACTGGAGTACCATTAGGATGGACACTTGCAGCACATTTCTTTACGCCAATTGTGTTAAATCCACAATTGATGACTTTCTCGTTTTAATTGAATTGGGCTATTGGGTTATTTAATTTTGTGTATCTTAGTGTATTGTATATGTAGTTTTTAGATTAAGTGATTCCCTCCACAGTATATATGCATTGATAGCAGTCTTATACTTTCGCTTGCGCTTCCGTATCGAGATTCGCGGTCACAGTAGCGCGTCGCTTCAATTATAGTATACCGTCTACAGTATCTAGTTCAAAAATATGCACAGATGTACTGTATCCCCGAACTTGCCGAATGCACGTTGAATATTGCAAGTTAGTCAGTGGCCATCGGATCAGAGCCCGGCGAGCTAGCGTATTGTTGCAAATCATAGGTATTTCGCCATGATGCACTGCGGAGTACCGTACACGTATAACCCCGCCAGGTATCCAGTAAAGCTGTAGTAACTACTATTCATCCGGCGTACGCAAATGTAATTGTTCAATCTACAGTATGCAATCAATTGCCCGTCAAGCGATTCAATCGGCTGATAGTAGCTCCAAATGACCCAAACCGTGCACGCGTCTGCACCTCGCACTCGGCAAACGCTGCAAAGACCGCGATGACGCCGGCTTAATTCGGCCCGTAACCTTAAGCTCTAACTCTAACTGGCGGCACTTTGCCCGACGCCCAAACGCCAAACGCACTCGGCAGCCTGTACTCTGCAGCAACCGCGCACAAATGCAGGAGTGCAGCGCTGGATGCGCGCTGCCTGCGCTGCTCATCGCGGCCTGCGTCGGCGGATCGCGGATCCCTGGCAACTGACTGGCAGCCAACAGGACCGCTGCTATACAGTATTGTGCGACAACCGCGCAGTACTCGGCGCGGGCCTCGAGATGCGCGGCCTAGTTCAGCCGCCAGTCGCGGTTTGGCCTAGTCTGGCGTAATGCTCCAGATAAAGACCACACTTCGCGGAAACTAGTCACGCTATAGCTTGTCAGATTTAGTTCGCGCTGCGTAGTGTCTTGCTCTAATGGAACGTGTACATGTGCTTCGTCTGTTCGCTTGATCCTCGCAGATGCAATAAATCAGCAGACAACTAAGGCCTAATCCGGTGTAGATCGAAGCATCTTTGAACTGTATCGATAGTCATCTGTTGGCCGTAAATGGTAAATTGAAAAAAAACCCCCCATGAACTGGACCATCATTTGGCATTTGTGGATCCACAGTTGCGCGATGCCTGCGTCGTGAAGCGTACTTTGGCGAAAGATCGGACCATCGAGGCGCACTCAGCGTACATATAGCCTGGTCGATGCAGTCCCGCTGTCTGTGCTTTGCAATTAACAAACTCTCCCACGCTTCGTCGGCCTCCGGGCTCCGGCCATTTGGTTTAAGCATCTGTCAATGCAATAAACATGAACACACATGCGTATATGAAAGCACGCATTGTGACGTAAACAGCGATTCACTAGAAATTCCATCCGCAACTGTCATCGCAAGCTTTTCTACTGTACAACTGACACAACCGTCAGAACAAGGGACCAACAGATATCGATATCGTAGTTGATCAAACGGTGACGTTCGTCAGGTCCATCGGCGTGAAGGGGCAAAGCAGCGGAACAGGCACCGAATTGAACGGCTTTGAATTGCAGGTAGTGGCAAAAAGCCTTTGTCTTAGCGCGATAGTAGCACATGAATGTCACGAGCTGAAGTGGGCCGTGACGGTTCACTATGCCCAAATTCATGTCAAATCATGCGTCAAATCATGTCAAATGTCATGCAAAGATTCTGTACATATGTTGCAACTGGCAAACTAGTTGGAAAACGGTATAGTAGTAGGTAATAACTGCTCGTGAAGGTGTTGACAAGAGATGTCACGATGTTGATTGGGCGAGTAACGGCCATTTGCGCACCGTTGAGTTCAGCAATCCGTCAGTCCCATCACCACATCCGGTAAATCGGGCGCTAGAGCCCGTGTGTCTCACCCTTTGTTCTCTTGTTATTTTCACCGGTCGAGATCGATATACCAGTTTTCAGTTGGATGCCATGAACTATCTATCTGTAAACTACTTGCGTATACGCACCTGTAGACTGTAGCTCCACACGATTAATCAAGTAGAGTGCCTGATTCGTCGTTTAGCAATACTCAGATCAGCTGTGCGCACTCGACCACCCCCTTGGCTCCATCGCTGGACCTGCTGGGTTCTCCCACATCCCGCACTGTGCCACTGTCTCCCGTAATCATATATTCACTTCTCTCCTTCTCTCTTTACAATTCCTTCTTCCACATCTACATTTTACGCTCAACAACTACACGCAAGCAAGCACGCAAGCAAGCACACAAGCAAGCAAGGGGCACGCCATGGCTGATAAAACTGACGAGACTTACATCCAAGTCACATCAGATCCTACAGTTTCAGAAAATCCCAATTCAGATGGTGTAGAGATTTTCGTCCCTCCAGAGCACACTTTCGATAATTTAGAACCTCCTTCAATCGCCAAATCGCCTCAAGATGAGATATCACCTTTGGGCAATGTCGATAGATTTGACATTATCAGCAGATACATGTTCAACAAGTTAATCGATCGCCGATGGCTTAACACTGCTAGTCATGACATCGAAGCGCGGGTTGGAATGCGTATTCGACACGCAAATGAAGATACCGAATATCGCATGTTTCCTCCTTTACAGCATCATCCTCTTCGAGCAGTCGATGAGTACGGTGAATTTGATTTGGATCTCGATAGCGCCGCCGTTGCGCAAGATCCAGCATTAGCATTCACAAGCGCCATCGCGACTCTTAATGTCGAAGTTGCAATTCGTCTCACTTTCCCAATCGTCAACGCACTTCTCGCATCAATCACACCAGAAGCAGATGACGTTGAATTATCACCAAATATGCGTCTTCAAGTTGTCGACACTCTACCAGATTTGATTCGTGCAAGAAAATATCAATATGCTGCATTCGTGAGAGAGCCATTATGTCTAGTGGTGTGGTCAGATACAATCAGAACAATTATTGATCAAGCGGCAAGAATTGAACAGCAAATGATTCGTGTCGTGTGGGTCGAGCATGGTCTGCCAAATGATGAAGATATACGTGCACAATCATTGTATCAATTAGATTCAGCTTTACCAAAGGTACCAGATGCTGCTCACAAGTCTCCTCAGAAGCCGATAAGAGAAGTTGACGAGCGTGTTCCAACTGTTGTTCCAGCTATTCCAGTAGAACCTAGTACCATTGAGAAGGGAGAAAAATCAATTACTCGCAAGCGTCGACCAGTTCAAACTATGCAAGCAATCTCAGTTGGGTTAGCAATCGTTGTTCTTTTCACATTTTATGGGTTATTCTCACGTACAATGGCAATGGAAATTAAAGCGGACAAGAACCTCTTCAGAATTTTTGGATTGCTGTATCTTCCACCTGTAACATTATTCTGTATGTTCTTCTGTGTCGTTATTTCTGGTGTTGTCTTTCAAATGCTCGGTCCGGTGTCGCAAATTTTTGAAAATTCAGAATCATATTCAGCACAACCACCTCCACGTATTTCACGTCGCGATGGACCGCTGCCACATGTCACTATCCAGTGTCCAGTATACAAAGAGCCACTTGAAGGTGTCATCAATCCAACAATGCAATCATTACTTCAAGCTATCACCACATACGAACTTCAAGGTGGTACTGCAAATATTTTTGTCAATGATGATGGCATGCAATTGATTGATCCAGAAGAGGGTGAAATTCGACGCAAATATTACAACGATAATTTGATTGGATGGGTTGCGAGACCACCACATGGCCAAAACGGATTTGAACGTAAGGGAAAATTCAAGAAGGCAAGCAACATGAACTATTGTTTGGCAGTATCAAATCGTGTTGAAAAGATGCTGGAAGAGGCGCATGAAGAACAAGAAAAGATTGGATGGTCCGATCATGAGCAAGTTCTCGCGTATGAAGAGGCTGTGAGGAAGGTTGCCGCAGAAGATTCGACGTGTTGGTTGGCTGGTGATATTAGAGTTGGCGATGTCATTTTACTTGTTGATTCTGATACTCGTGTTCCAAAAGACTGTCTTCTTGATGCTGTTTCTGAGTTTGCAGAGTCTCCTGAGGTCGCGATCTTGCAGAATATCTCGGGTGTGATGATGGTGGTAAACAACTATTGGGAGGACATGATCGCGTGGTTTACCCGGCTCATCTACTTCGCCATTCAGTATGCAACTTCCGCAGGCGACGCCGCCGCTTTCGTCGGTCACAATGCCTTTCTTCGCTGGTCTGCGCTTCAAGAGGTTGCTTATGAGGAAGATGGTCGCATCAAGTATTGGTCAGAGTCGCATGTTTCCGAGGATTTTGAGATTTCGCTGAAATTGCGATGTCAGGGATATACAATCCGACTTGCGACGTACCATGGCGATGGTTTCAAGGAGGGCGTATCACTTACAGTTTACGATGAAATTACACGTTGGCAAAAATATGCTTATGGATGTTCAGAGTTGGTGTTCAAGCCAGTGAAGAGATGGCATGAAGGAATTATTTTTACACCTTTATTTCTGAAGTTCTTATTCGCTGGTCAGATTCCGATTTTTGCAAAGTTCACAGTCATTGGATATATTGGAACGTATTATGCAATTGGAGGTGCTCTTATTACAACTATTGTCAATTTCCTTGTCGTCGGTTGGTATAATGCAGAACTTGATCACTTTTATGTCACATCTTTCAATAATTTCATTGCATCAATGGTTGTTTTCTGTTGTGCTTCTCCAGTCGCAGTCGCATTAATTCGATATCGTGTTAAACATATGACATTCTGGCAAGCAATTATAGATAACTTCAAATGGTGTGCACCAATGACAATTTTCTTAGGAGGTCTTTCATGGCATTTAACACTTGCACTTTTGTCACATATGCTTTCAATTGACATGTCATGGGGTGCAACAGCTAAAGAACTTAAGGCATCAAATTTCTTTGCAGAGTTTCCTAAGATTATGCGTTTATTCAAATACATGTATTTTGTTTTACTTGGACTTACAGCTGGTGCTATTGTTGTCGCTACACCTGCTGTTCCATTTCCTTGGAGAATTACTGGCGCATACACTGGATTACCATTAGGCTGGATTCTTGCTTCACATTTCTTGTGTCCATTTGTATTGAATCCTCAATTGATGACGTTCTCGTTCTAGTTATTTGCGTTTATTATAGGTTTATGTTATGTTATTGATTTATTTATCTATTATATGGTGTTATAGAAGGATTCAGTTTATTTTTAATACGTGTTTAAATTATAGCGTTGCAGTTGTAGCGTAGAACGTTCGACAGATTGTCTTAGTGGGTCTCCCATGCATGCTGGCAATGTCTGACTTGATTTCACCTTCTTGGCGGCACTGGTGCTGATATATGAGTTATACAAGGATTCAGCATGCTGTTCTGCACACGCGCTGCGCTGTGTTAGTGGATCCACGTTGATGCAGCTCGTGTGCTCCACTCACAATTCTCAAACAGTATGTACTTGATGCCGCGAATGTAATGACGGATATCAAACAGATACTGCAGACGGAAAAGTACATGAGCACAGTCGTGCAGCAGCTGAATGTCGAAGTATATGCTGTAATGCAATATGGCTGTTATCAGGCGTTGTGGCGGTGTAGTACCTAGAGCATTCGCTGGTATATACGAGTAACAGGCTCCAAAAGAGGTCGAGGAGCCGACGAAGTCGAGGCAGTACCTGGTGTAGACGCGCGCTGCACCACGGTGCCTCCGAAACGGCGTATGTAATACGTTCATTTGCTGAGACCCGGTGCAAGAACACTCGGCAAAGCTGCTATCGCAGGGCAACATCGCATCAATCTATAATATGCACGCACACGTGTACTGCAGGCCTAACCGGAACTATACTCGGGACAGGTCTAAACGAACACTTCACGTGCAGCACTCCGACAGCTGGCTACTGCAACCTTATACTGACGTGCGTATGCATATTCTCAGATTGTTGAAACAGATAAATTAATAAAAGACGACACACGTTGGTACGCTTGATTTGTTCTACGATGACCTGGTTGACGATTTTTAGTTGGGGCTGATGAATTTAAAATGACACTATAATAAGAAACTAATTGCATACGTTCGTACATATATAGTTGCAAACGCTTAGATAAGCTTTCGCGTGCACGTGAATTTCGAGACACCACACACCATCACGTCCCACGCGCATTAACCGGCAGACGCGTCGCCAACATCAGTTTAGTAATATGCATTTTAGTGCAGTGCAATTGCAATTTGTATAACAATAATTTATTCTGTATGATAATAAGAATGCATATTTAAATTTCGTAAAATTGTGAGCATGTGAATGTGCGAACTGATATGATACAAAACTATATTTTTAGATAGGGGCGAATCTAATGAGTCTGAAAAACTTAATTTGCTGAAGTGCATGTGCAATCAGTATCAAACTGCTGTAATGTACGGTATATGCTCGCCAACAGCGGCTGCGACGCATTGGTATCGCTTCTCCAACAACACCTTACAAATATAACTGAAGCAGTTTGGTCCACTTGTCTGCATGAATGGTACGACCTGCAGTATCAAGACAGAAACCACTTATAATCCATATCAATCAGTACAATGCTGCAGAACCAAACGCACAAACAATATAGTATCCAACGGCTACGCAATAAGCCAGTAATGTATCACATACAGTATCCACGGGATATGCTTTGTTCAGTTCCAAATTCCCTTTCGGTAGGGTCTTACCGTTTTGATAACACTGCCCCAGATAAGGTCAAACAGCATCCGCACATTCGCTCTGTACTACCTGTCCCAATGTAAATACATCCTGCCTCTCACCAAATTTCTCACTCTTGAATCTCATCTCTCGCATACATTTTCCTTTCCACTTTTACACCCTCCTCTCACAATTCACTGGCCATTCTCAGTCTCACGCTTGCACTTTGCGCATTTCTTAATCGTGGATAACATCAAACAATTTCCCATACAGAATTGAATCTTGATCTCTTCAACATGGCTAGTCCTCAATCTGCCGTGCGAACGATAGCCGACAAGTACGACATCATGTGTTTGCACCTGTACCACACTATTCTCGACCTTGACTGGCTCAGCTCCGCTACTCCAACTGATGAAGCGATTGTTGCTATTCGCAAAAATCTTCCAAACAACTCGACTGAGTATCACATGTATCCACCACTCATGCAACGACCGACTCGCAAAATTGATGCAGATGGTAACTTCAATATTAATCTTGACGACGACTCAGTTGCAAATGACCCCTCTTTAGCATTCATCAGCGCTGTTGCCGCTCTCAATGTTAAAGTAGCTTTTCGTCTTATTTTTCCAATTGTCGATGCACTCATCTCTATTCTTCCTATTACAGCTGACGACGTTGAGTTATCAAAGGATATGCGTATTCAAGTTGTTGATTCACTTCCTGATCTTCTTCGTGCAAGAAAGTACCAATACGCAGCATTTGTACGTGATCCGCCAGGTCTTGTCGTGTGGTGGGATACTGTTGAGGGAATCAAAGACCAAGTTTCTTCTATTGAATCCAAAATGATGAAAGCTGTGTGGAACAGTCAGAATGTTGCGCCAGGCCACGAGCTTACCATCGCATATGACAAGCAGATTGCTGAAGCCAGTTTTGAATTTGATCAATCAGCTATTGTTGTAAGTGAGACGGAATCAAGTTCTCAAGAATCATCAATTGCAGCCGTCGATCCAAGCGCTCTTGAAAAAGGAGACATCAGCAAACGAAAACGTCGTCCTGTACGAAAAATGCAAGCATGCTCAGTTGGTGTGTCAATAATGATTCTTTGCACGTTTTATGGACTTCTCACACGCGCAGTAGCAGGCGAAATCAAATCTGACAAGAAATGGTACCGTCTTCTTGCCTTGCTTTATCTTCCACCAATGACACTGTTTTGCATGTTCTTCACCACAGTCATCTCAGTTGTTGTCTTCCAGCTCTTTGGTCCAGTATCTCAAATGAGTGAAAATTCAGAATCATATTCTGCCAAGCCGCCACCTCGCCTTTCACGCCGTGATGGTCCCTTTCCACATGTAACCATCCAGTGCCCGGTTTATAAAGAATCTCTCGACGGTGTTATTGATCCAACAATGCAATCGCTTCTTCAAGCAATCACCACATACGAACTCCAAGGTGGCACTGCAAATATTTTTGTCAATGATGATGGAATGCAGTTAATTGATGCGGAAGAAGCTGCCCAACGTCGCAAGTATTACAACGATAATCTGATTGGTTGGGTTGCGAGACCTCCAGAGGGTCAAAATGGATTCCAGCGAAAGGGAAGATTCAAGAAGGCAAGCAATCTTAACTATTGTTTAAAAACATCCAATCATGTCGAACAGTTGTTGGAGGAAGCGCATGCTGCTAGAGAGAAAGACAAGCCTTGGACCGATCGTGAGGAGGTTGCTGCGTACGAAGAAGCAGTGAAGAAAGTGGCGGAAGAGGACCCGACTTGTTGGTTGGCTGGTGATATTAGAGTAGGTGATATTATTCTTCTTGTTGATTCTGATACTCGTGTTCCAAAGGACTGTTTGTTGGATGCTGCGTCCGAGTTTGCTGAGTCGCCAGAGGTGGCGATTTTGCAAAATAGTGCGGGTGTGATGATGGTGGTGAACAACTATTGGGAGGACATGATCGCGTGGTTTACCCGGCTTATCTACTTCGCCATTCAGTATGCAACATCCGCAGGCGATGCAGCTGCGTTTGTCGGCCACAACGCGTTTCTACGCTGGTCTGCGCTTCAGGAGGTTGCGTACGAAGAAGATGGTGTCGTCAAGTATTGGTCGGAGTCACATGTGTCGGAGGATTTCGAGATTTCAATGAAACTGCGATGCCAGGGATATACAATTCGACTTGCCACCTATCACGGTGATGGCTTCAAGGAGGGCGTTTCTCTCACTGTTTATGATGAGATCACTCGTTGGCAGAAATATGCTTACGGATGTTCTGAGCTGATGTTGAAACCGGTGCGCAAGTGGTATCAAATCAATATATTTACTCCGTTGTTTTTGCGCTTTCTGTTCGCCAGACAGATCCCATTCTTTGCAAAATTCACTGTCATCGGTTACATTGGAACCTACTATGCAATTGGCAGTGCATTTATCACTACTATCGCCAATTATGTAATCGTCAGTTGGTTTCCTTCGGAGCTGGATCACTTTTACGTTACCTCATTTGGAAACTTCCTTTCATGCATGATCGTATTTTGCTGTGCATCACCTGTGGCTGTTGCTTTGGTTCGTTATCGTGTCAATAACACATCATTTGTTAAGTCGCTTCTTGACAACCTAAGATGGATTGCGCCAATGACAGTATTTTTAGGCGGTTTATCATGGCACTTGACGCTTGCTCTTTTATCGCATATGTTATCTATCAACATGACATGGGGTGCTACCGCTAAAGAACTTAAAGATTCTAATTTTTTTGCAGAGTTTCCAAAGATTATGCGCTCATTCAAGTACATGTACATCTTTTTGATTATTTTGTCAATTGGAATGATAGTCGCAACTACACCAGCTCTACCAGTTGAGTGGAGATTCAGCGGCGCATATACGCAACTTACAATGGGATGGGTTATTGCAGCACACTTCTTGTCGCCAATCGTGTTGAACCCGCAGTTAATGACGTTCTCGTTTTAGATGGTTTGGAGATTATTACTTATGGAAGATTTATTGTTTTGTTTTTTTAAATTGCTTGGAATAGATAATATGATTTTTTTGTTTTGTATCGTGGATGGAATAGTGTTCTTTATTAAGTAATCACAAAATATACTCGATGTAGCGGAGTTGCCTGGTTACTTTTATGACAAGACCCCAGTGATTCTCTATAGATTGCTGGTTTAGGACATTAACGTGACCTCTTTTCCTTTCCGGATCGACTGCTTGCAGCGCTATCGATTGTAACTGCGAGAGTCTTGTTGACCACTGCTGTTATAGGAACGAGACTCCATCGAAGAAGCTTGAAAAAAATGTACTTTGCTTTTATTATTTTGAAAAAAATTGGTACGATTGTTGTAGCTACTTCTGCAGTCCCATTTGCTCGAAGAGTTAGTGGCTTGGAAACCGGATGGGTGCGAAATATTAACGTGTGGCCCTGGTGTGTTATACTGTACTGTGTAGAATACAGTATATCGTATTATCGATAATATTCCTTGGCATCAATACTTATCCCATCTCGGTGGCATTTTGTCAGAGCCTTCGACGTGAGCCCATCCCATGCATCGACGACGCCATGGATGGCATACGTATAGGGCATGATAGATTGCAGGTGGGCTGACTTCATAGGCGAAGCCGTATGCGATCGTGACGTGTCAGAGTTGAACGAGTTGCTGTAGAACAGAACCACGATAGAAGACCGCAAAGCCCGGAAGCATGAGCGATGTCTAGATCCGGTGGAGCATCGTCATTTACAAATGAAGTGAACTCGAAGTTGGCGAGTGGGTCTGCGAGCAGCTGTGCGCCGGTTTAGCGCCGGACAGCGGCGCGGCAGCACGTGATGTGCAGCAGCCGGTTACTGGGAACCATCGTCAGTTCAGCAACGGGCCAGCAACCTAGAGCGTGTTAGCACGCACGCCCGGCCATGCATGGCAGATGTGCCTGGAAAATGGATGAAAGTACTGTGGTTACTTGCGATTTCTATGTCCGTGGTTGAAATATCACTACAATATCACCTTGCAAATAGACCATTGCACTAGTCTTCTTTCCTGGCAGACGAGGTGGTCGCACCGCCTCGAGCTTTATGTAAATGTGATACCGATTGTAAAACTGTAAGTTGAGTCGCAGTTTGGCGAGCATCTTTGCTTTGCACTGCATTTGCACTGCAAACTTCCTATTCCAGTAGATGCACAACAATTGCAGGACACACTTGCTAAAATGTAATCGCGCTTGAAAAGTTAGAAGCTAGATAGCTTTGTCTTGCCGCATGGAACGAACTGCATATCAACAGTATATTATTGTGAGCACTCGAGTAATTTCAAAACAATAATGCAAGGTATGTAACTAAAGACAGCAGCTGTAGAACTTGCGACCCAAGTCTACCGTCTGTGTAGTGCAAATAAGAGGACAGTCGAGGCCGAGTCGAGTTGTAGCATTCCTGGGTTGGGGCATATTTGTGCGCGATGAGATGCGCCGCACGACGCCGGAAAGTGCCGTCAGGTCCCAACTACAGCCAGCCTACAGTACAACCCGGTACAGCGCTCAAAAAGTACCACAGCACATGAGGCTACTCTCACCATCAGAAATTCGGTATCTGTTTATCGTCTTAAGCTATTGCATGATTACTGTCTTACATTGTGTATCTGCGTATTATTGAAAGACCGTTGTACAAGACTTCATATGCTACAAGTGTACCGGCAACGTTTTTGTCCACAAATAGACGACTAGAATTGAGATGCATCAATTAGATAAATGCGCATTTCATAAATAATAGATACATCTGAATGACTTTATCGACTGTACGTGCAGCATTAATACTGCGTATGAAGTGATTTGTGCATTTATCCGCGTCTTCGGAATAGACCGACAATTGATTCACCGCTGAATTTACTCTCTCTCGTATCAAGCCCTTGGTCGATATTCTTATAATTGAAGAAATAGTACAGCTGTATGTGCGAAGAAGCTGCGTATTCTCTGCAGCAGTGCATCTGTTTTGCGATTTGCTTGCCTCCGAGGTTACAACTGATATTGCAACTCAACAACTGATCATTCACTGCAATTCATAGGCCTATGTCTTACCTATTTTAACAGTTAATTCTGAGAAAGATGGGTCTTTGGCTATAGGGGCATTTTTTTTGTGGGACTTCTATTACGATTTTTTTGTTGGTGTACAAACTATAGAGAACCCGCCGTGCTACAATGTCTGCACTGCATGCTTGCGCTAAATTCGGTAACATGATATGGAGATATGACGGCCGTATGGCCGCGGTTGAGCTTTGAGGCTGTGTGCAGAGAAAACATTCACAGTTCAAGAAGTCTCGTTGCAGTATTTAGTTGTATATTTAATGTGTAAATACTTAAAGCTGAGATGCACGCGCGGTGCAGAATATCGATATTACTGGCTGTCCTAATGCGCCTGTTATCGTTTTGTTCTTGTGTCGTACTCGAGCGTCGGCATCGAACGCATATACGCAGGTACGAGCAAAGACAATATATACAATTGTCGTTGGGCCACTAGAAAAGAATATTCGTAGAGTGCGTAAAAATTGGCAATATCAAACATGGTATAAAATTAGGGAATCGAAGAAGGTGCACGTTATCTGGATTAGGAAACGCGATTAGACGCGAAAAGTGAATTGGTTGGCACATGCACATGCATGCACACGTGCAGCCGTGTCTTGTTCCAGGCTGTATTACTTTATTCTGCATTAGTTCAGTCATTTAGAGATGCATGTACTGCACTTGTGGTGTGTCTGCGTACGCACCGTTCAATAGTGTACACACGTCTCACCGCGTCGAAGCGCACAAACACGCACCTCGCCTAACTTGTTTCTACGGCTTCAATGAAACTCAGAAGAAGTACTGTATCTCATGTTTCTATGTTCCTTTCTTTCTTAGGAAGTAGCTTTGTTACCATCTCGCCTCTTTGCACTGACCGGGTCCAGTGAGAGCACGAGACAGCGAGAGCGTGAGAAATCAGCTCTTCATTTGCATCGATGAGGTGATTATTAATTCATATTAGCAGCTTTGTCATTCATTGTCTACGAGTTTACTTTGATTGAGCATGACAGTTCGTGCATCTTCGGTACACATACCCTTGTCCTGTTATGATATGACCTCATTCCGCGCGATGATGTACTTGATAATTGATAGTTACTCGTAATGTACTTCTCTCTTTTATCTGCGTATACTGTAACTACTCTTGCACGCACATGTTACCGATTATCCTGCTGCTCAGGATGTGATGAATAGCACGCCACAAACTCCGCTGAATGCATAGCAATTTCTATTGGCTTGTCTTCAGGTAATATCTATTTACTCGTCTGAATCTTCAAGTTGTATCCATTTTCAGCACTTGGTGAAGCGCCTCTCTAAATGTGTAGGCAAGTCATATGCACAAGGCTTAGTGCTCCTGTGTCTGCCTGAAGTGGAGAAAATGCTGATGAATATGGATATACGCCTACAATAAGTTACTTGCTGATAGTATGTCCTGTTACAGTTACTCTACAAGTACTATTTAAGCGACTTCATATCTTTGGATCTACATGGGACTGCAAGACCGGAGGTGCTACTTGTCATCACCTTTGAGCAAGGGGCGCTGCATGTCGAATATGAAGGAGCCGGGAGTCGACATGCATAACAGATTGCTACTGTAGATCCCACATTGCATGTATTTTTATAGGAGTGCATCAAATTAAGGAGTCATATGCGAACGGCTGTCGGTGGGCAGGCGGCCGTTGTTGTTGAGCAGGTACGCCTGTTCAATCGTACAATACTGGAAGGTAGAAACACTAAATGAATCATCAGTTGTAATGCTGATATACAAGCTAAGAGAGATATTCAGGTGTGGATCAATAAGATGAATATCTTAACTTTTGAACTGTTCATTATATGAAACAAGAGTTGAGCGCTCATCGATCACGTTGGGATCTCTATTGACGACGAAAAGCCGAACAGGGCCGCGGGTTAAGGGAGTGCCAGCTAAAATCGGAACGCCGCATGTTAGGCGGCGTCGCTCTCCTGAAAATGTTGCAACTTACCTCACTGAGCTTGCTTTGAACATTTTGAGCTGCTCGCCGGTGAATACTGTATATACTGTACTCCAGTTGCTTGATAATATCATTAGGAGTGAGTTCCGCTTAATGAGTTGGTGTTGCATTTGTTGAGGTACTGGATTGGTCTTTCCCAACGGAACTGAACGAACTGTTCAGGCGAGTCTTCGGAGGTTGGTCGGGAGTTTGAAGTAGGGCAGGGGCAGATTTCAGTAGACAGTGGCTGAGCGAGGCCGATGAGGTGGGCAAAGTTGACTGCGACAGTTTGCATGTTTGCATGGGCCATATTTGCACGTGTTTTACCGCTTAGTGTAGTGGGCATGCTGCATGTCTATCTTTTTCACTACGTATTAGAATCACGACTTCGGAGATGGCACGGAGCAATGTCGATAGAGGCTAGAAGTAATCACTTACCCTAATTAGGTAGTCTAATGAGAGATAGAAGCATGATTGGATTGGGTTTCATGATAGTTAGGTGGAGATGAGTACCCCAAGTACTATACGTTCATATATTGTATATACGATACTGTACTGCGCATATAATGCAATATAAGAGTCTGTGGTCTGCAGAAATAAATGCAGTTGTTGGCTTTGCCGAGGCTAACTGCATGTAGGTTTGCCGAGTGTGCATGCAAGCGAAGTAAAACTTGTTTGGGTATAACAAGCGAGTTTAGATACGATATTTTATCATTTGTATATAGAGGAGTGAAAGATATAAGGGTGATCTGAAAGAAATGTGATATAGGATCATTTGTATGTACAAAACTTGAAACAAATATAGATTGTATGTCAAGTTCAACCAAACCGCAGATCTTAATGTCGTCGCTGTTACTCCTTGATCATTGTCTATATACATTGTGACAGTGCCTTGGACTATACTTCGTCATCTTTTCTCGACTTTCAAGATTTAGAAGAAGCGATGAAATATGTCTAGATGCCAAAACACGCGGAAGTCACACCCGTACAATATATGAGCTGTCAGGAGTTTACGTGATGGCAGAAGTGGTGGGACTCGGAAATCCTTAAATTCCTTCTGATGTGATAGCTATGGTGCACATGGCTGTATTGACAGTTGAATTGTGTGATTATTGAATGTTCGTGTTGGAGGAATGTGTATGTTAAGTTGCAGTAGTGTAAAGTGTAGTGGAATTCGATACCTCGTTGCATGTAGTCACAAGTCCTCAACGTTGTGAGAATATTCAATGACATCTTACAGTTTTCTTTCGAAACATTTGAATATAATGGTAGTGAAGAGCTATTCAATCGAGCTGGTTCCTCTTTGTGCTGGCAAACAATATATCAGAGGAGACAGAAAAATGAGTTTTGTATAATGATTTACAGTAGATGAACGGGATTTTGGACAAATGCTAAGTTGCTTGATATATCATTCTTATTGGACCCACAGGAGCGATAGTCGACCAGGAAGAGATGTAATCGAGTCTGTGAACAGAAACCATTACTTTCAGTTTGGTCTTATTTGGTCTTATGTCGAATCCAGTATATCTGCACATCGGCACATGCGGGTTATAGACATGCTGACAAAGTAGATTGTGATTTATCTCGCGTGCGGGAAGGTAGTTGTAACAGTCTGTTTCACGTAAAGAACTTTCCGGATATACGCGAAAACTTGACAGTTGACATATATATAGCCTGAGCAAAAATTCGCGATCACCTTCCACGCATCTGCTGCAACTTTGAAGTCTGCAGATGCCTATTAGAATCATACGGCACTAGAGAAGGTTGTGTCACAAGATGTCTTCCACGTCTTTTCTGTGCATATCAATGCAGCGCCTCTCTCGCGTAAAGTCTTCGATGGTAAATAAAAATTATGGCATGTCAAGGCTTGCTTCGACGTTTCCACCGGTGACGGAGCACAACTCTTCCGGCGTTCCATGGTGCTCGTACTGAACTGCTTGACAGATCCACGTGATGACAGTAATCCGGCTATAAGAAGTCTCTCCCGTTTTTGCCCGCGGAGGTAAGCAGACCGCTAGAACAAAGATGGCATCGGCCGGCAGGGTCGCGAGAACAGCAACCAGCTATTTCCGCTACGGCTCTTGCTTCGAGACGTGGGGAAAACGAGACCGGTCGTGAGCTGGTCCTGCGCGGAACAGGAGAGCTGGAGGACAGCAGAATGGCGTGAACAGCCGGCGGAGAAGACTGTCGAGCCGACGCCGTGTACTGCAGATCAGCCGCGCTGTTCGCGGCGCGCCTTGGCTCATATTATGTAGGGGTAACGTGTCGCTTTTGTGCGAAGGTAACACCAGCGCCACGCCGCGGAGTCGCACGGAAGGGCTGATCGCCAGACGCGCGACATGGCGACAAGCGATCGACTCGGCGCCAGGTGGCTGGACTCCCCCTGGCATGGCGTAGATTTTCCCAAAACTGTCTAATGCGACGCGTTGTCGTGTCGGCGTCGCCTTTCTGCTGAGCACTTGACCTCGCAACTTTCATCTTCGCCGTTAGCTTATTTTCCCCAAGGTTGCATGTTAGCAGTAACTTCTGTGATCCATGCAAGGCCCGAATTTTCATCTACACCGTCTACAAAAGCAAACGATGTCCCCGCCACGTTGTCGTCTCTTTCCTTTCGGTCTCTATAATCGACCGTTTCAATTACACACCTTTACTGCTCGCAATGGCTGACAGAAGCTCAAGAGACAGCGGCCTATTTCGCGCCGTCGCTCCTGATGGCTTTTCATTTCTACCGCGCAGCGAGCCAATGCCAAAGGCACTTCGACCGCAGTCAGAGTATTCGAGTATTGGGAGCACTTTCGGTAGTGGATCTCATGCGGGCTCGTCTCGACAATCACATCGCATTTCTGGCGTCGACAAATTCGATATAATGTGCCAATTTCTATACAATAAAATTACTGATCGCAGTTGGCTTGACTCAGCAGATATTAGTCCAGATGAACCATGTGTTGGTATTCGAACTTCGCATACTGAAGAAGGCTCAGAGTTCCGCATGTATCCACCACTACAGACAGCACTTAACGCCGAAGATATTGCTTCTGAAGATCTTGCTACTGCCGCCGCTGAATCTGCAGATGTTGGATTAGCATATACTATTGCAATTGCTGCATTAAACGTTCAATGCGCCATTCGCTTGTCGTTTCCAATTGTGAATGCGCTTTTATCAGACACACCCGACGATGTAGACGATGTTCAATTATCACCAAATATGCGCCTTCAAATCGTCGATACTTTTGGAGATTTAGCCAGAGCTCGAAAGTATCAATATGCTGCATTCGTTCGACAGCCTGCATGTCTTATTATTTGGTCAGATACAATCAAAACTATTATTGATCAAGGTTCAGCAATTGAAGAGCAAATGATTAAGTTGGTATGGCAAAGAAAGAACAGTGTTGTTGTTATTAATGAAGAGACTGGTATTCAGGAACCTGAGTTAACACCAAATGTTTTGGTTGCACATTTATCTCATGTTGAAGCTGAACAAAATGAACATCACATAACGCCAAATCCAGAATTTCCACAAGTTGAAGTTGATCCAAGTACACTTGAGAAAGGGAATGCCAAACTTAATCGCAAACAAAGGCCAGTACGAGTGATGCAAGCTGCATCTGTTGGCGTTTCAATTATGATTTTATTCACATTCTTTGGTTTATTTGGTCAAATTTTGGCTAGAGAGATTATGCTGGATGGAAGGTATATTCGTGTACTTGCAGTTTTATATATTCCTCCATTCTCATTGTTTTGCGGATTCTTTTGCGTCGTCACTGCTGGTGTTTTATTTCAATTATTTGGTCCAGTTTCACAAATGATGCAAAATTCAGAATCATATTCATCGTCACCACCACCACGTATCTCACGCGAAGATGGACCATTACCACACATTACTATTCAGTGCCCTGTTTATAAAGAATCACTTGATGGTGTTATTGATCCAACAATGCAATCTTTATTACAAGCAATTACAACGTATGAACTACAAGGAGGTACAGCAAATATTTTCGTTAATGATGATGGTATGCAACTTGTTTCTGAACAAGAAGCTTCAAATCGTCGTAAATATTATGAAGATAATTTGATTGGATGGGTTGCAAGGCCTCCGCATGGTCAAAATGGATTTATTCGAAAAGGAAAGTTCAAGAAGGCTAGTAATATGAATTATTGTTTATCTGCATCAAATAAAGTTGAACAATATTTAGAAGAAGCACATGCTCAAAGTAATGTCGAGAAGTGGACTGATCGTGAAGAAGTTGAAGCCTATCAAGCTGCAGTTCGTCGTGTTGGTGAAGAAGATTCAACATGCTGGTTAGCTGGAGACATTCGAGTTGGTGATATTATTTTATTAGTTGACTCAGATACTCGAGTACCTAAAGATTGTCTTCTTGATGCTGCATCAGAATTTCAGCAGTCTCCTGAGGTTGCAATTTTACAAAATGTTTCTGGCGTAATGATGGTTGTCAATAACTACTGGGAAGATATGATTGCTTGGTTCACTCGGCTTATTTATTTTGCAATTCAATATGCTACTGCAGCTGGCGATGCAGCTGCTTTTGTTGGTCATAATGCATTCTTAAGGTGGTCAGCTTTACAAGAAGTTGCATATGAAGAAGATGGTGCTGTCAAGTACTGGTCAGAATCTCATGTCTCAGAAGATTTTGAAATTTCTCTTAAGTTACGTTGCCAAGGTTATACAATCCGTCTTGCGGCATATCATGGCGACGGTTTCAAAGAAGGTGTTTCGCTTACAGTTTATGATGAGATTACTAGATGGCAAAAGTATGCTTATGGATGTTCAGAGTTAATGTTGAGACCTGTACGTCAATGGTGGAAGCTTAATATTTTCACTCCTTTGTTTCTTCGCTTCTTGTTTGCTCGACAGATCAAGTTTTTTGCAAAATTTACAGTCATTGCTTATATTGGTACTTATTACGCTATTGCTGGTGCATTATTATTAACTCTTGTCAATTACTTTGTCGTTGGATGGTTCAATGCGGATATTGATCATTTTTATATTACATCATTCAATAACTTTTTATCGTCAATTGTTGTGTTTTGTGCAGCAAGCCCTGTTGCAAATGCATTAGTTCGTTATCGTGTTAAGCAAGCTACATTCTGGGCAGCACTTGTTGATAACTTCAGATGGATGATTCTTATGTCTATATTTTTGGGAGGTCTATCGTGGCATTTGACACTGGCGTTATTGTCCCACATGCTTTCAGTCAACATGTCTTGGGGCGCAACAGCTAAAGAACTTGAAGCATCTAATTTCTTTTCAGAATTTCCTAAGATTGTTAAATCATTCAAGTACATGTACATATTACTTATTACAATTATTTCTGGTATGATTGTTCTTGCTACCAATGCAGTACCATGGGGTTGGAATATTAGAGGCGTTTATACTGCATTACCACTTGGCTGGGTTGTTGCTGGTCATTTTCTTTGTCCAATTGTGTTAAATCCACAATTGATGACGTTTTCATTTTAATTTTTATTGTATGCATTATATATTTGGGTGTTATTGTGTGATATATTGGGATATACTTAAAGTTGTTTTTTTCTTGGATATGTAAAATAAAAGGCGTCAATACATTTCGTGTAATCATTTTTCCTTAAATCTTTTACATTTACGTTTCTGTAAGATTGGCTAATCGTCTATAACTTGAAAACTATTCGAACGTGAATGCGTCGGCCCATGAATCGACTCTTAACGCCGATTCTTATAAACGGTATTGTCACTCAATTCACACAGACCAGCAATGTCTTGTATAAATGTCTCTGTATCAGTGTATCTTCAATTCTTCTCCATGTCATAAGCCATAAATCATGCCATAAACTGTTGCTGATTACCGCAAACGAACGCAAAGACGATGAATTGTTGGGGAAACGGCTGATTATGAGCACCTGACTAATGATATAACAATAGCCGAGAAGACGTTGTTTGAGTCGCCGATTGAATTGAGCTGAACGAATTCTGCATCTGGACTCAAAAAGCCGTTTGATGAATTGCATGTGTGCTTTGTGTGCTTCCTTCGCGCTTTCTCATGCATGTACAGTGCGGTGCGCACAGATAAATTTGTATTTCTGGCTGCAGATCGAAGACGGATAGCCAGTCGGGATTTGGAGACTTTTCTTGGCTCTGAAATGGTGTATTGAATACCGCATTACGGGGGGAGTTGTCAACATTCAGACATTGTACTGTAAGCCAGAAGAAACCCAGCATGTAGCTTCGTTAGCTGCGTAGCTGTGCAGCTGTGTTGCTGTGTACAGTTGTGTATGAAAGCTAATACACTGCTGTGTTTTATAGCTTGCGCAGATCCATAGTTGTGGAATCTAATCAGATAGAAATATTTAGTCGAATGTCAATAAATTGTAACAATCGATTGCCATTCATGGCTCTCGAATTGATTTTCCAGATTGAGCGTGTGTAGCTGTGCTGTACGATTAGTGAATGCTCGCGTAGTCGCGCATCAGTGCAGGCTGAATTTAACCACTGGCTTTTTTTTCAAGCCATGTGAGCGCCCAGCACGACGGATACAGACATGCTGACAATGCACTCATTTGTATAGACGACATACGCTGCGGTACTGCAACAACAACAACGTCCAAAGCAGAGGACGTGAAAACAGACACGATCGCTCCGGTGGCAACGACGTTGGTCGAAGGCGAACGTTGAGGTCGCTTGTGAGGCCGTCGTACAAAATGCCGGGAAAGCGAGTGGGAGAAAACTCTGTTCGGGGTTCGCGAGACGGCTCACGTGCGCGAACGGCGCTCGGCAGCCGGCAGCGACCACCTGCCGAAGCCCTCTTGCTTCTAGAAGGGTTGCCGCCTCGGGATGGAACTCGTGGAACTGCCGTGGAACTGCCGTGGAACTGCCTGACTCTTCCATCTTCCATTAACCGTTTCAACATCGTCATCGTTCCACTCTTCGAACGCCGCCATGTGCAAATTAATCTATCCGGTGTGCCCTCGGCCAGCGCTTCGACCTCATCGTCTTCTCCGTCGGCGCCGTCGACACGGTCGCAACCGGCTTGGATCGCGAAGAATCGCCACTGTCGCATCGAATTATCATCGTCGTTCCTGACATCGTTTTGGATCATAAGTCATGTCTGGTAATGTCGCTTCTTGTCGCGAACCTCAGGTACGGTTCTTGCAAGTAACCATCCATCACTCGCCACAGCCGCCTTCATGAGCATTTGCACCTCGCTACAAGAACGTGTTGGATCATAGTATTATTGCGGGCGTATGCTTTACAGTCAACGCTAGATGCCATCAAGACTCATATACACTGAATTCCTCTGATTAACAAAGAGTGAATAGAATAGCATTAATATCCAGTTACTGTACGTAGAACACATACAGTATAGAGAAGCGCCCTCTAATTTTGTCTGGTAATACAGTAGCGCCATAACGGCCCCAAATGACTTCAAAGTGTGGGGAGTTCCCATAGATGCGCCATTAGGATCCGGAGTTCACCAAATTTCGAGTCTGAAGTGGGCTGGCACGTTGCCCTCATTAACGGACCTTAGAAGAACATATCGAGCTCTCTAGGACAAATATGCAGATCACGTACGTGCACGAAGCCACAGAGGATTGTAGTTTAAGATCATGATTTTGACAGTCCCTTAATGAAAGAGCGGTTTAAAGTGATTAATTTTGATGCATGACTGCTGATTGATCGATCAGGGTCGAACTGACAGCTGCCTGAGGCCTGCCAGATTTCGCCGCTACTTCTGCGGCGTAATAAATGGCTTTTTCCTGACTAATTTGCTCTTCTTTTCGAGCCCTCAGAACTCTGAATATGCACGATGATGCTGATGCATCGCTTCAATATTCATTGACGATGGCGTACACAGTATATAGAACTCTCGACCAGTCGATGATGTAGCCATGCATGAATTAGCTAAATGCTTTGCGCTCATTGGCCGGCGTTTACTGGGGAACGACGGTGGGCAAGTTCCAATTTCCCAACGGTGATCGAAGTGTATGGCTGTTAGAGTTCCTCGGCGCTGCAAGATCTCGAGATAGAGTTGAAGGCTGCAGCCGCAATCTGTGAATTTTAGCGGGGAACGGATCAGCTTACGGAAACAAATGAAAGCTTAAAAGCAGATGTTCTTCCGTCTCGTGCGACGGGAATCGTTGCTTCAGTCTTTCCGCATGTGACTGCACAGTGTATACTTATGCATGTGCTACGTGAGTTGCCGCCAGTGCGTGAGATTTCCGTTTCGGTGTATGTAATGACGACTCGGTCAGACTCCACACATCCGTCGCTCGCGAGGAAATACCATAATCGAATACGACATACGTCTTCCTATGTTATATACCTTCTAGGGGATCTTTCTGCGAAGAACTTTCCGCCTCGGCGTCGAGCGCGAGCGAACTAGTCTAAATTGCCGAGCGCCAGAGCACCGTCGAGCTCAACTGCTCAGCTCATATATCCTGATTACTTGGGTATATTGTAGATATCAGTTATACAAAGCTGCCATGCAGATACAGTATATGCAGTTCACATAAGTCCAAGATACGAACTGATTCGTATTGCGTGCTGTAGATCTTCCGCGAGAGGGCAGTGCAGATGCTCTATTCGCACTTCTGTTCCGCTGTGTTTAAATTGTTTTCTAGCTTCCATTACTTGCACACCGCAACACGGTGCTGCTCATCTGTATCCCTCAAAGTTGAGCTTCGAGAACCCCAACAGATTAATATTATGTTACTTCATTGATGAGTTTACCACGTAGCATACGGCTTTCATATTCTATATAGACTCTATCAGTAGATCTAATTGTCGAAAATGCCAATATAAAGATAGTAACATTAGGCAATTGATTTAGCACATGCACTGATCTTTGTTGAAATCAATTTTTTTTTTACTACAGTTCCGATGGTTCGCGCAGGAGAGCCGAAATGTATTAATTACAGAGAATTTCTGTGAATACAGTATATTCAATGACGTCTATATGTTTCCCGCGCAGCTATAACTCTACAGTAAGCGTTTATTCTCCCATATGATATCCGCCGTTACATTGAGATTATATGAAAAGCATTGGCTCGTTACCAGCATCCTGTCAAATAAAAGCCATACCTTATATATCATGTGTATTTTAAAGAAGTCCGATCAACCGACCCGCTCACTGTATCGGATCGGCTATCAGTCCATGGAGGTAGGAGCACTATCGCCTTATGTACGGCCTATTCAGTATATAAAATTTTTGTCCATGAGATATCATTGTCTCAGATTGTGGATATATTATTAATTGTATCAATTGTCAATTGCTAACCAAATATTCTATAGATTATTGTGACAGTGATGGAGCGCATAGGTGGGTAAATTATCTCGACAGTTGTAAAAGAGTTACTTGGTGAATTGACGTCTACAATCAGTAGCGCTCTGAGTCGCTCACGTTTGGCCCCCGATTGTGCAGCGTATAATTCGACTTTTCATCTAGGTGCATGTTTCAACTTTCAACAGATTATAGAGACTTTATGTGCACTGTGGTCTGTGAGGAGTATAGAAGGTGGAGGTGCGGTAATGAAAGAAGCAACTCCGAACGAGAACGACGAGAACAACTGTAGATATTTACTTTCATTCTCGGAGCAAGTTCGTATAAGGTTTTAATCAAAACGAGTTAATTGTTCTCAAGCGATTCCGCTGTCTACGGATGTAAATGTAATACGATTATTCAGTCATGTAGGAACTCTCCTGGTGTTCAGTTATACATTTGGTGAAACTGTACTAGTAAGTTAGAGGAAGTGCGGTCCGCATATGTATGGCTGGAAATTTCGATCGGCTGCAGGATTACAGTTTATAGTTTGGTCGACACGATGCAGCCTGTGTCGGCGTCGTCTCGGAGTAGAGTGTCGCGACTGTCGAATGGCGATTTTTCACTCGGACATAATCTGGTTCAGCTACACTACTTTATTGCTTTTCCGACGGCAATTGAAAGGCATGTGCAATATGGTGCTGTAGATTGCGTGGGCGTGCGTTTACGATTGACCTACAGCAATTAATTGTGACTTGCGGAATGGCTTATGAGCTGGGAGTAATAAGACGAGTTGAGTGCGATAGAAATTGGCCTCGGCAAGCTGTCAGTACAGTATATATGGCACTTAAGATATGTATCGTACACTATCGCGGGTCCGGTAGCTCCGGCCAACGGCAGCTAGAGCTATGAATTGAGCGTTGGGCTCACTAGTACACGTGCTAATACGGGTCTTCTCCGGCGTGCACTCGGAACAGTTCAGCGGCACAGCTACGATATCTCTGTTCTGTGTTCATGTGTTGCAGTTTGCAATTGAAGGTGAGTACTGTACTCACTCGAAGCGAGGATTACTGTCAGGGGCAAATAGACAGTATGTGATCCAAGTTTGAAACAAAACGATTGTGTGAACACAGATCTGTACGCCCGTATATTCGTTCGTTGCTCCATGTCTTTAAATTCTCGGCGCCGATCGGTCGCGGATGTTGGGAAGTTCGATGGTAGTATATACTGTAAGTGCAGGAAGCATTGCGCGTGGTAAAAAAAAGTTTGTACTGCATGATGCGAGACGGAAAACGGGCGCAAGGGGTTTCTGCTTCGAGGACGAGCTGTCTCTTCTAGATCTTCAATCGGGTATCGTAGATTGTCGAGACTTACGCAATTAATTCAGTGAATTGTTACGGTGAAGGAGAATTAGATTTACTGTAGCAATACAGTAATTGTGAGGAAAAATCTGATAAAGTTTCCAATTACTTGTTCAGTTTGGGAAGTATAATTAATTGGCCGCGACTCAATCACGACACCATGGGACTGCTGCTTGGGCAAATTACATTTAGGGCTCTGAGAGATGATGTTGCACTGAATCATTTACAATTTAATGGTCTGTAGAAATGATTTGTGCTGGGCCTGGGCGCCGCTCCATACATTTTAATTCTGAGCTCACAGCCTACGCTGCTACACAACTGGATCCGCGGCGCGCTACTGTAGCTGTGCAGTGCAACGCAGATATGTACCAGCCTGTACAGCCCGAGGGCTTGCATCGATTATGGGCACTTGTTGCCGGATTTGTATCATATTCGCGACTTCTGCTTTTGTATATAACAGCGATCGAGATGCTGGATAATGTTGTTGGGGAATGAAAAGCAGCAAGCGACGACGGTCGTCTGTCGATACTGTACTAGTTGCAAGGCAGGCCAGAGACCCTGGACCAGACATGCAGGCCAATTAAGTGTTCGCTTGAAGCTGCACGTGTATCTCGCGACAACTGTATATAGGATGCTACTCTGCGTTTACAGCCATGATCTTCAGATCAGAGCAGGATAGATCTACACAGAGATACTGAACTGATACGGCGGTGTGGTACCGTGCTGGTACCGTGCCCGGCTCGTGACCACGAGCGTGTGGCTGGCTCTGCGGTGGTCGATGCAGCGATGGCAGAAGGAGTCAGCATATATATATAATAAGAGTGCAGATAGCTGCCCGGCGAGCGTTGCGAAATTGAGCGACATCCGCAAGGCCGTTACGGCACTTGCGGTTTGCGCAATCAATTATATGCGAGGTTGATGCCTTAATTGGTGGTGAACGAGTCGAGGTGGTCCAAAACACGTGATGACGCGCAAAGTGGCCGCCGCTCTTCTAGAACGGCTCGCGAAGCCGCGCTCAGAATTCTGAAGAGACGAGACAGCGCTGGCCTTAATGCCCAGCTTGCTGTGACCTATGCCAGGGTGTGTGAGTTGATGTGTTTCCCGTACTGTACTATAGCCGTGAAGTTTCAGCCGCCGTAAATTGCAGCAATTAAGAAAGCTCTGTCACTTATCTGCTAGAAGCACTTTTGTGCTCACGCAAGAGAACAAGAACAACCTCCATCATACGAACTGCCAGCATCTGTTCACATGACCTGCATCGCGCGACTGTTCACGACGGAGTAGACCGTGGCCGATATCGGTCGTGGCTGACAGGCAGATGATACGATGCGAAAGGCTCTTGTGGTCATACGGCCGCTGCCCGGCAGAGAACAGATGCGATGGCGTCGCTCAAAGGCAGTCGAGAGCCGTGAGGAGCACGGGATGCAATATGAACAAAACGGCAGCCGTAGTCTGAGGCGACTTACCGTACGATCGAGGCTGAGGTTGGGGTCCCGGACGGCGAGTCGCGGTGGAAACGGACAGGTAACGGCTGTTCGTGGCAGTGCGGCGTGCAGCTGCAGGCGATTTGGGCAACTGGTGCCCAGCCGGCGACTCGGAGCTCGTGCGACTCCGGCGCTTGGCCAACGGCCACAGCACTGGGAAACAGAATAGAGTTGCCTGAATACGGTGCAATAGTGCCAAGGAAGCGAGATAAAGTGGCAGATTGACAGCTTCAAACACGTGTTGCTCCCGGGCCTGTTCTTTTTGTCGACTCGGCCGCCTCTCAGGCTCACGGCGGCCAGGTCGTATATAGGCCGTACGGTGACGGTGCGTCCTCGCAGGCTCGCACGCAAGTCGCCAGGTAACGCGTGTGGAAGTAGCACTGCTGATTGTTCGTGCAGACGATGGCGGAGTTGGCTTGCTCAGTGCTCTGCCAAGTGCGATAGATGATCGGCGGCCTCAGTCTACTTCCGCTCTTGGTTCGGCGTGCAATTCATCGAGCCTTAATATTTGTGCTGTGTGCTGCGGTGAGCTATAGGGAGGTGACTGCACGCGATAAGGGAATTTGAAGCGGCGCCGAACAGCCTGCTCACTCGAGACACAGTCGGCGTACAGGGGTTTGCTCCCCAGCCGCGTCTATCCCTAGAAACGTACATTGCACACCACCGCAGGGGCTTAGGGTAAAGACGTAAAGTGCATCGCAAGCAGGCCGCTTACGGTATCGCTTTTCGCAATCTTTGCACTCTGCATCTTTCAACGACCGCGCATGCAGAATCATAGCGACCATTCAACGTTTCCAGTCGCATAGCCTCTATTCGCGATGCGTGTACGTGTGCGTATGCGTGCTGAACAGCGGTGGCAGTTTACAGTTGATGGCGACGACGGACGCCCGACGTGAGACGTGGCTGCCAGAAAACAGCGTGCATGCACCAGTTCAGGAAAAGAGCCTGACCGCCGCATTTAGTGCTACCCTGCTCAGCTTACGCCGCCTACGCTGCACTAATTTACACAGTTTACTTGTCTTATCGGCTGTCCTGAACCTACAGTAGCACACGGTATACGCATCATGTACTCGACGCAGCTTCTTGCGCTCGCATGCACGACAGTTTGAATGGATGTGAGGTATCTATTTCTGTCTTACGACGCTGTGTTTTCGTGTTCTATATATGCTAACAGACCCAACGGAGTTCAGCTTATTTTCGTATACGTATACAAGTGTACAGCGTACACTACAGGTCTACAGCCACAAATTCTTGAATTAATAAAGAAGAGCCAACACATCTCATTTCGTTTAAATGGAACTCTCCTATGCATACAACACATGCACACACGTGCATGTCACTCTTTGTCTCAACTCTTAGCTGTCTCGCCTATATACTACTGTTTTACGTCTGGACGTATAGTGTATATACTGTACCGTGCTACGTCGAGGCGGGAAGCCTCATTCTGTTAAATATTGGAAGCCACTACACTGCCACCGCACCAATTCTCGCCTACACATTCCTTCTTTGACTACACGTCCACGCCTATCTCGTCATGTGAACGTTTCTACAAATGCAATATATGCGCTTCTGGCCTAACGTCAATAATTGTGCGGAATTTGAATTTGCAGTTCTGTTCGTGACTCGTTCGCTTTTTGGACTTGTTCCGCTCGCTACAATAACTTGCGCTCGATTCGACTCGGTATCTTTACACCGTATATCCAAAAAATGGTCGACATTAATTTCTTATACAAGCAGATATAACTATCTCAAGTCTAGAAATGGCATGAGTAATAAAACTACGCGATCAATTAATATTCTTCTATATGAAAAATTACAATACAGATATCGCTCAAATCGGCTAATTTTGTCTCGCAGGCTGCATTATTTTTTCTTAGTTGGTCATACGTTACACATGAGTTACGCTTTCATCATGCCCCTGTATGTGCTTCACTATATATGTCTATATGACTATATCGGAAACCGTTGCGATCCTAGCTTCAATCCACACCGTGTCGCTACATAGATTATGTACATATAACGGTGATCGACGCTCAATTACATTGAAGGTCTTTGATAAGAGTAACACTACCAACATAACAACCGGTACTGTAGTTTAGAATATATATACGTAGGTCTTATTGATCTACATGTGCGTACTCATATCCTCAACTCATATAACACATGCAAGCGTTTACCAACTCATAAAACTACCCATGCATACATATGCGCCCCATTCGACGGTTGTCTTGTATATAATTGGTATAACAATCATTATTGTGAATTGTACGTACGTATGTTGTGCTTGGTATCTGTTAAAAAGCGGGTATTTCCGATACATGTGAGTACTATGTGCAATCCGAAGAAATGACCCTATTAAAATATTGTCTGACCGCACGACATAATTTGATACCGTCAGTCCACTTCTTAAAAATACGTACATCACGATATGAAAGTGGGCCATTAATATATGTATACAAAGATGTAAACTTCCGGTGCAATATGTGCTCCGTATTCGACGTTAGCTATATGAGACCTGAGTGCATGATCGATTAAGCGACCCAATATCTAATTAAACTGAAGCTGCGACAGATATTACTGACTGAATTTGGATGTATTGAAATATAAATTGCATGAATTGCCGATGAATCAATGTTAAATATCCAAATACAGACATGTATCATTTCGTGTATTGTGTCGACAAATGTTTAAACGATCGAACCACACTATATAATTTGTTAAACAAAACGGCGTTTGAATACTACTAAGTAATACGGTTGATCAATGCATCTGCACAGTATGATACCTAATTTGGAAATGTAGCGTAACCAATCTCCAATAGCAAAGCGTCCAGTATTACCTTTCAAAACATTACCCGTTTAACACTAAGTAAATCAAGTACTGTATATGCACTTGCCATAACTACTTTAAAAAGATATATACGAATAATTATTCAATAATCTCAATTTAAGACCACTATGGACCATGTGAGCGCATTTAATAAAGATGGTGTGTGTCGATTATTAAATTGGAAACGTGTCAAACTGTAATGAACACAGCCGTGACTTAGCGAGCTGTGTTCGAATGTAGATCTTAAGGTGGCGTGGACTGCGGGTATAGTATGTGTATGTTCGCTAAAAAAGAATAACAATGTAAATACTGTAAGACATGGCTATATAATTGTTTGGATTTTGACATTAATAAAAACTTTCCATGACTCTTGAATCAGTTTTTGATGTATTTTATGAAATTGATTGAGTTACGTACGTCAATTTAAAATGTGAGTCAAACTATGTAAGCTTAACGACGTCCATGAAAACTTATCACATTAACAGTAAATGAGCAAATACCAGTTCACGGAGATGATGTGTCCGTGTAATGGACAATGACCAGACAATTACTTGAACTTAGTATAATGGTTAATTATAGAGTCGAAAGAACAGCATGACGAAGTTGCCGATGTGACCAGCTGGCAGTAATGCAGGGCGGAGAGTGGAGCCGAGGATACTATTACTTATGCGCCAAAGAAGTGCCAGAGAAAAATAGATATAAAAACTGATTATGTATAAAAAAAATTACTCAAAGTGATACATATTTTTTTGAATATTGACGTACCTAGCAAAGAAGCAATGTATTGGCGTAAGTGCTCGTGCTTCATGAAGCCTTGAACTGTTTTGGCGTACGTGAAAATTCTGGAACGTGAATGGCGCATGTATGCACAATGAACTGTTGACGGCAGTATATTTAAACTTCCTGCACATGCAGCTGTAATGATCTTTAATGAGACAAATAAGCGCTTGTAACTGGCATCTCAACTGAAACAGTTTTAGTCAATTGTCTTGAAATTACTTAGCGAATTGTTTGTTTCTCGATTTGATGTTTGTTGTGTAAAAGTATCAGTTTCAAAGCGGGCTTTCCACGTTTCCAGAATTAAATCATTGAACTCTCTTTAAAAAAAAGTACTTAAAAGACATTGTATTGAAGAAGTAATTCATATATATATCACTCGATCCAGTCTCGTAGAGATTGATATTCATCCTTCAACTTTCCGTGCGTAGACCGATACAGCTCAATAATGACTTAAGCAATCATGCGATCGAGAAAATATTTGCAGTCAAAATGAATATTAATGCGCGTATATAGTGAATTGTTAACTTGCTGGTGTTGATATCGTCGCAGTACATGCGGCACTGGCCAATCAAATGGTGCATCAGTACATGGATCAAGCTTGTCGTGAGTTGTTGTGAACCCGTCTCAAATGCTGTCAAGACATTGATGCAGAGTACGCTTGAATATGTAAAAATCATTGTGGTGATACAAGTAAGCAGTTAATATATTTAGAACTGATACACTGAATTGCGTTCCATAATTAATTCTCGGGTATGATGGGCTCGTGGGGGACGGCAGCGGACGGAATGCAGCTGTTTCCTGTAATATGTGGCGTTTGTAGGCACATTGCTGACAGCTGAAAATGTGTAATTTTGTTGAGTGTTTGGTACTTATTGTCGCGCTTCCATCTCCAAAATAGCTCACTCGAACTACAAGTATACATATTGTACACTGTATGCTGTAATGAACAGGCCCAGCGTCACTCGGGTCGAAGTCTTGACGCGAACGTCAACAAAGAAATTAACTTAACAACCACAATACAGACTAGAGTAAAGTATATTATTATTAAAGATCCAATTAAGTTATATATTACTAATAACAAATTCTTAAGAAAAAATCACAACTCTCAAAAACACCATAACCGAAAACAAATAACAAATCCAACTAATTTGACAAACTAACTAACACATGGAATACATTTTTACTGATTCAACAATCATTGCACGGTCTTCGTCTTCTCCCCATGTTGGACTCCATTCATTTCTTGCATTCCAGAAACTACGCATGGCTGTTTCTCTATCTCCATCGTTCCATGGCTTATGACCTTCACCATCGGGGAAAAAACCGTTAACACCACCGACGGCGACGTTGAGGATAAGGTAGAAATCTTGATCGAATGGTGCAATGTCACTATCAGCAGGCCATGGATTAGTGACACTAGTACCATTAACGTATGTTGCAGGAAATGAACCAATACTCCAGAAAGGTCTATCGAAACGATGATAAATAACTTGGCGAAGACGACCGTCGAAGTAAGTCATCAAGTACTTCTCTGACCACTCAAGACCAAAAGTGTGGTAAGATTGAGCGAAGGTAGTACGACGAAGATCATTAGTGTTCTGTACACGCCAGTATTGATCGAGTGCTGGTGATGTACCCCAATGAAGGGTTGAAGTCATTCGGTTATTACCGCCCGAGGGATAAGTGTGATCGTTACCGCGTGACTCCATGATATCAATCTCACCAGAAGCAGGCCAAGCACCATAAGTATCATTGACTGGCATCATCCAAATAGCTGGCCAAATCCAGTCACCACGAGGCATACGAGCGCGGACTTCGACTTTTCCATAGCGAATTGATGAGGACAGACGAGTGGTTATGCGTGCAGATTGAATAGGTGGAATCATGGTACCCATAGTCTCATTGGAACGAATTGCGCAATCATATTGGTTACCACTAGTGCAAGTACCGTCACGAGTAAGATTGACAGTATAACCGTTGAGAAGAGCATCCTCACCAATTGCATCAGATGTGAAAGTTGGCTTAATGTAGAGACGACCGTCACGAACATACGAGTTGTTCGGACTGTTAGTTGCCCATGAGAACTCACCATTACCAAATCCGCCAATCTGCTGCTCATGCAACCAAATATCTTCATTGAGACCGTTGTCAAAGTTATCCTCCATAACCACACAATAATTAAAGTTTTCAATCTCAGTTGTACCGACCCAAGTGAGAACACCGATAATACCACATCCAAGAATTACTGAAATCAAAATAATGTACCCCAGCATCTTTTCTCCTCGAGATTTGTGCTCTAGCCATGGCTTTTCAGCGACATATCCAAGTGGAAGACGTCGTGATACAAAATGCTTGCGCGATTGCATACGACCGCGACGAGGAGCGCCACCTTCTGCGTTGTTGCGACCAGTAGTGACGGCAGTTGCGGCACCTGCAGCACCATTAGCGCCGATTTCTGCAATCTCATCAGCAGCGCTTGGTGCAGATTGACCATGTGGCTGTTGTGGAAGTGCATAGTGAACACGGGGACCTGAGCTGCCGACGTCTGAGGATGATCGTGAGAGAGGCTCGGCGGATGAAGAAGATGATGACATTGAAGGGTCGTCAGGCGAGGAAAAGATGTTGCTATCGTGCTGTGAAGAGAATTTTGCTTCTTGTTGTTCAGGCAGAACGTTGATACTTGGAGCAGCGGGGGCGCCGGCGGAAACATTATTGCTGCTTGAACTGTCGCTCATGACAGAATGTGCGATGCGACGATTGCCTTTGCGGATGATGTGGCGAGACCCGGCGGCCTGGGTACCGGGCATGTTGCCAGGCAGACCCAGGCCGAGCGAGGACCGTGAGAGGGAGACTTGGCTGTAGACTGAGTTGCCAGGGTTGACTGCAGGTACTGTTGCATTTGATCTGTGGGCAATTGAGCTCTCCGAGACGGAGGGTGTGAGGAATGGGTTGACGCCAGTGCCTGTGGTGGAAGAGGGACGGTAAGTCGGTGTGCAGAAAGAGAGGCAGAACAAGGATCGACAAGGACTTACTGTCTGATGAGACTGGGCGTGACGAGGACGCCGATTCGCCGGTGGCTGGGGTTTGTGGTGCGGAGGTGGAGGATGAGGAGGACTCCTCCTGCGTCATGGAGACGCTTGACATTGTGAACGTGTGTTGATGTTGTGCTGTTGCTGTTGTGGACTTGAGTGGGAGTGGAGGCAGAAGGTGGTAGGAGAGGGGTGTGAATAGTCTTGGAGGACGGGGCAGTACTTGTATATACTTTGGGCAGGCCGGCCGCAGCGATAGAGGCGAGCAGCGAAAGCACTACCGCGCGGCGCAGAAATACGCATGCGTGCAAGGCGCAGAAAAGGCGCTAGGCGGGGGGCAGGCCGCAACTTGCGGAGGGGGGGCAGACGAGAACAGGCAGAGAGCGCAGAGCGAGCCCGTTGAAGCGGAAGCATCACGGCCAGAACGAGGGCGCACAAAAGAAGAGCAACTGCGGCGCGGGTGCATTGGGGCCCGTGCGAGGCGACGGGGATCTGCGCGCAGCAGCGGGTGTTGCTCGTCGCCAGGTGGGTACCGGCGTTCCCCGCTGGTTTAGGGCGTTTCCCGCGGTTCCTCGGTTTCCCGTGTTTCCCTGGGTGTTCCCCGCGGCGTCACCGGGCAGTGCGACAGGGCCTCGAGTGCGGTCACCAGCCGCACTGCGACGCGTTCGCGACACGCAGTAGCGTTCAGCCGTGTCGCGCCGCGACGCGTCCGGTCGACACCGCCGCAGTCGCACTCGCTCGCATTCAAACTCTTTCTCCTCGCGTCCTTCCTCGTGAGTATCGAAGACCACGCGCAGAAAGCGGCAGTGCTGGCAGAACACAGACAGGCGCCAGGCAGAACGCCCTGCACGGCCTGCAGCGGCCTCGCGAGCGTCGACCCCGTTCGGAGACGCGCTGAACGCTGAGCGCCGCTGCCCCATGTCACGGTCGCCCCCGGCCCAGATATATATTTCGTTTCGCGCTCCCCTGCCTGCCCCGGGCTCCGATAGTCCTCCTTCTCCACCACTGCTTCACACCCCTCCCGCACAATGGCTGACAAGGAATACATCACTCACCGCGAGCCTGCCGCCGTCACACAGAACCAGGTCATGGCCCGGCGTCTGGGTTTCTTCGGTCTCCGCAAGGCCCCGCGCAACAGCTCCTCCACCAGCGACCACCGCCAGCCTTCCGCCGACGATGTCGCCGCCGCCGTCGAAGACGCGTCCGCCATCGCTCCCCATATTCGTCCACAGACTCGGCATGCCGGTATCGCTTCCGACGACCATTACCGGCACTCGGGCGATTTCAGCGCGTCCTCTGCCTCCAGCATGCACCGCATCCAGCGCGCTCACGTGTACTCTGTTCTCGGCGAGCAGGTCGACAAGTACGATATCATGTGCAAGTACGCCTACAACGCCTGTCTCAAGAAGCGCTGGCTCGACACTGTTCCCCAGGGCGTCCCCGTGGTTGCCATGCGCGTTCACAAGTCCAATGGACCAAACACAGCCATCTCTACACATTCGCGTCCGTCTCTTGATCCACACACTGGCTCGATTGCTTCAGATAGCGACGACCACTCCTCAAGTTCTTCTTCCGACTACTCAGACGACGAGCATCATGCCGACGAAGCCGCCGAGATTGAGTACAGACTCTTCCCACCAGCACACACCAACCTCCCTCAGGTCGAAGATCCAAGCGATTCACAAGCCAGTGCTGCCGTCGCTGCTGCAATTACTGAGGAATACAACATCTATGCCGAAGGTGTCGCCATTCTTAACGTTGAGATTTGCGCTCGTCTCTCATTCCCAGCTGTCAATGTTCTCCTCTCGTATCTTCCCGAGGATTCACTCTCAGTCGCCATCTCAGAGAACACTCGCATTCAAGTTCTCGAGACTATCGCAGATCTTCCGTCTGCTCGCAAGTATCAATATGCCGCTTTCATCAGATCAGAGTCTTCATTACTCGTTTGGGCTGATTCAGTATCACAAATGACTGCCTTAGCTGAGGTTCTTGAGGCTCGCATGATGGAACTTATTTGGAACTCGGACGACATTGCTGAACAGTTCGCTGCACCAACTGTTGATTTCGATCGAAATGTCGTCGACCGTTCCGTCGATGTCATTGCTCCTGTCGCCGCACCTGCTCCTACCGTCGAGTCAGAGCCAGCACCTGCCGAAGCACCACAAGAAGAAGAAAAACCAAAGCGCAGGGGCATCTTCAGATCAAAGAAGACTGGCACTCCACCACCACCACCACCTCCTCCTCCCACAGTCGCCGACACCGAGAAGGATCTTGAAAGTGGAGGCGTTAAACCACGGCCATTTATTATTGTGCAAGCTGTTGCAGTTGGATTTGTATGTGTATCTTTTCATTTCTATTGCTACTGGATTATATAACTAACAATGAACAGGCAATTATGCTTTTACTCACTTTTTTTGGTCTTATGTTTCGCATCGTCGCTCGTGAAGTTAAAGCTGATGGCAAATATCTTCGTCTTCTCATCGTTCTCTATATTCCACCATTCGCACTCTTCTGTTCATTCTTCTGCGTCGTCGTTAGTGGTACAATTATCCAACTCCTTGGTCCTGTCGCTCAGATGTACACTAATTCAAGTACCTTCAGTGCAGTTCGTCCTCCTCGTTTATCTGCTAGCAAGATCAAGTTACCTCACGTTACAATTCAATGTCCTGTTTACAAAGAATCACTTGCCGGTGTCATTGATCCAACAATGCAATCTTTACTCACTGCGATCACAACATATGAACTTCAAGGTGGTTCGGCAAGTATTTTTGTTAATGATGATGGTATGCAATTAGTTGATCCTGAAGAAGCTGCAGCTCGTCGTCAGTATTATGATGAACATTTAATTGGTTGGGTTGCACGTCCTCCTCATGGTCGTAATGGATTTGAACGTCGTGGTCGTTTCAAGAAAGCTTCTAACATGAATTACTGTCTTGATATTAGTAATCGTGTTGAAGAAAGACTTGAACAAGTTGAACGTGATGATAAATGGTCAGATCAGGATGAAGAGGAAGCATATGAGAGTGCACTTCAAGCTGTTTTAAGAGAAGAGAGTGGAGAATGTATGGCAGCTGGAGATATTCGAGTTGGTGATATTATTCTTCTCATTGATTCAGATACTCGAGTTCCAGAAGATTGTTTCCTTGATGCTGCATCTGAATTCTATCACTCACCCGAAGTTGCAATTCTTCAACAAAAATCTGGTGTCATGATGGTTGTTTTCAATTATTGGGAAGAATTAATTGCTTGGTTTACTCGTCTTATTTATTTCGCTATTCAATATGCTACCTCAGGTGGTGATGCTGCTGCTTTCGTTGGTCACAATGCATTCCTTAGATGGGCTGCTGTTCAAGAAGTTGCGTATAAAGATGAAACTGATAATGGTCGTATTAAATATTGGTCAGAAGAGCATGTTTCGGAAGATTTTGAAATGTCACTCAAGTTACAAACTCGTGGTTATATCGTTCGTCTTGTCACTTACCATGGTGATGATTTCCAAGAAGGTGTTTCATTGACTGTTTATGATGAACTTACTCGATGGCAAAAGTATGCTTATGGTTGCAACGAACTTGTTTTCCGTCCTCTTAAGTATTGGTTCATTGGTCGCATCTTTACTCCTTTGTTCTGGCGCTTCTTGACTTCAAACATGAAAGTATTCCAAAAGTTCACAATTATCGCATACATTGGTACATACTATGCTATTGCAGCATCATTACTTCTCACAACTGTCAATTATGTTATCATTGGCTGGTTTCAATATGATATGGATCAATTTTACTTATCATCATTCAATTCATTATTAGCACTTATTGTTGTTTTCTCATGCGCAGCACCAATTACCAACGCTCTTGTTCGTTATCGTATTAAAGAGACCACATTCTTTGTTGCATTATTTGAGAATTTCAGATGGGGTATTCTTATGATGATTTTCCTTGGTGGTCTATCATGGCACATCAATCTTGCACTTCTCTCACATATGTTTGGATTCAACATGACATGGGGTGCAACAGCCAAAGAACTTGAAAGCAGTAATTTCTTTACTGAATTCCCCAAAATTGTTAAATCTTTCAAATACATGTACATTACACTTATTCTTTCGATTGCAGGTTTAATCACAGTTGCATATGCTGTACCATGGAATTGGAGAATTACTGGTGTCTATTGTACTTTCCCAATTGGATGGAACATTGCATCACATTTCCTTGCACCAATTGTTTTGAATCCTCAGTTAATGACTTTCTCATTTTAGTTTTTTTTATTTTATTGTATTCTGGTTGTCTTTATTTTGGTGAATATTTTGTAATTTGTTAAATTGTTTAATGGGTGTTGTCATGGTTTCTTTTGGCGTTATGTTTTTGGGGATGGTAAAATGAATAGAAATCATTTCATAGATTAACATCTTATCTGTACTGTAGCACAAAGCAAAACACTCCAGTGTACAGTATACAGCAGTCATTCGCTAATGTACTGTAATGGGGGAATTACTACATAATCAACTCGCTTATCGCTCGTATTTAAATTGGTGTGTATTGATCCATAATAGTATACTCACATCAAACTCCGGTCGGACTTTCAAGTGTTGGGCAGCACGACTCATTGACTCATTTGACCCACGAAAAACAGTTGTAATCGTTCTTTGCATAAATAAAGCTCTAAAGTACGCAGTTGCACGTATTGTACATACATGGACAGTTGTTTAAATATTTATCGCAATCGCAAGAACATCAATCGCGTTGAAACATTGAATCGATCATACGGGATTTGATAGCCAGAAATGGTACCACAAGGCGGTAAACTCCGGTACGAACGTCTGTACCGGCCGGCAATCGACAAGAAAAAATGCCTCTGCTCCATACTCTTTCTTCAGAAAAAAATTCAACAGCAGGTGTACGTATACACTAAAATATATAAATTCAATTGAATTCAAATAATCGACAGGATGAAAGTTCTTGTTCTTGGGTTAGTTGAATTATGGATTTATTTTCTGCTTTACTCAATTATACTAATTAGGATAACGGTAGTGCAACTGGTTTCATTGGCTATCCAGTAGCCAAAGAGTTTGCAAGATGTGGACATCTTACATATGCGCAATCACGTAATGCATCTAATGAGACGTTATTTTTATCAGAAGAAATGTTTTCACTTGCAGGAAAGACACCACTTGAAGCACTTGCTGAGGTTGGTTCTCAAATGGATGTAATTGTTGATTGTTTTGATACTATTGGTTCACCTGATCTTAATCTTATCGTTTACGATGAAATTGTTAAAATTTCAAAAGATCGACAAAGTAATGGTGCTAGTAATGCTACTATTTACATCTCAACTTCAGGTACTTGGGTTCAAGGTCCTGCTGGTTACGAATTTGATTATGTATCAGAACGTAAACCACCAGTTTATGAGACTACACCAGATATTGTTAAATGGCGAGTTAAGTTTGAACAAAAAATTCTCACGGAACGAATTCCATCTATTCTTCCAATTGTTATTAGACCAACTCTTGTTATTGGACGTTCAATGTCTTCAATTGGAATGTTATTTCAAGCTGTAATGGATGCGTTTGAAGGGGATGGAGTTGCTAAATGGCCTGGTGTTTCTGGAGTTACTAGATATGCAATTATTCATCAAGACGATCTTGCAACATTATATGTTACAGCAGCAGAAAAGGCACCAATTGTTGCAGGATTAACATTAAATGCAGCGAATAGTTTAACTGAGTCACTTGATGATATAATGACATCAGCAATTGCTGCTTGTGGTTATGTTACTGGAAAAGATGCTTCTAAAGTCACTTATAAGCTGACTGAACCAACTAATGAATTCGAATCTGCCATGTGTCTTACTGCTAGATATGCTGCGAGCTCTGCTAAGGGCTTATTGGGTTGGGTTCCTGTTAAACCTGGTGTTGCTGACGGTGTTGAAACGTACTTTAAGTCTTGGTTGGCAAGTAAGTAGATGCCTAGCTTGTGATATGTATAGATAGATAGATGGATGATAGATTTGTAATTATGTACTATACAATTTGATAAATACGGCAGTACTCCCTTCGTGACTGTTAACAGCCGGACTGTAAACACGGCCAAAGTACTAGCACGTGGTTACACAAACCCTCGCTAAGCCGGCTGCGCTGACTTGCTGTGCTACTTATCGAGCTAAGTACTCCGCAAACTCGCCCAGTCTGGCCAACCCTTGTACGGTGGCGCGCCGTTCGTCGGCCTGACTTCACGTGTCTGCGCATATGTTCACCCGCAGATTCTCACTCAGTCGATGCCCGCAATGGGGCCGGAGTAATGAATTGCAGCGACCGGGGTCGGGCTTGAGCGAGAGGGAAAATAACCTGATGAAAGCGTTGGGAGGACGGTGTTGAAAAAAAAAAAAGACCGCCTGATCAACTGGTAACTGTTCTGTTCCAACGGATAGTGAGTCGCTCGACTCGTTAACTGCCGGCGTTGGATTATTCAGCCGCCGTGCTCCCTTTTGCAGAGGGACTGTATGCGAGGTAACACTGCCGTATTTCGCCCATCACTCGAGATGTGGCGATTCAGCGTCGGCCAGGACCCTTTCTCGATGCCATGTGCCTTCGATGGCCATCGGTCTTCTCATCTTCTCGTGGGCCTCGGGCAATTCGCAGATTTAATAAGAACTGGAACTATTACATCGGCCATGAACAGATCGCCGCGTGGCGGCCACATTGACAGGCCGCACACACACTTGCGCGACGTCATTCGTGCGAACAGTAGTACGGTACTGTAGACGTACTTACATTATACTGCATGTACACATGCCGCACTCGTACGCTCGCACAGCAGCCAGACACGGCGTCTGCACGCGGTGGCTCTGACTGCCCAGCTGGGCCCAATACTGTACTCCCGTGCATCATGTAATGCGCCTGGCGCCAACTCCGGCGGGAACTCGAACACTCGACTAATCCTCCGACGCGCCACCGAGACATCCCAAACCTTCGCCGTGCCGCGGCCTCGTGTGCAGAGCAGTAAATCGCATCGTTGAGGATCTTTCGAGCGAGCACTAACAGTAGCGTGCATAATGCTTGTTTTCGACATTTTCTACAGAACTTCCCAACCAGGCCGTCTTGCGGGGATGTCCGCCTGTGCTGCATTCTCGTGACGTATCTCTGACACAGTAATGTACGGTAGATCCGTTATTCGGAAGATGGATTAAAAAAGGACCAATTAAATGAAAAATATATCAATGCTTTACTTACGCGACCAGATTTGGATCTCAACCGAGAACCCTATCGCGTTTCGTGCCTCTATGTCGGCTCTGATCGGTCTCTTTCGTTCTCATTCTTGCGCGCTCGCCCGACTTTGTCGACATCTATTCCAGCATCTACTCCGCCACGAATACCAAGTCTTATTACCTCGCAAGTCGAATCCGCATCACCGAGCTTTTAGGAAATGCGTGCTAACGATCATCAACACATCTTCTCAAGGACCATCGTCATTTGACTATCCGTCTATCCCGCTTGGCCCTGAAGTCGATAGTGTCTCGTTCCGCTTATTCCTCGGCTCTAAACTACGTATCGCCGCACGCTCGCATCTTTCCTTTTCGGGAAACTGCTCTTTTCAGCTCTACGGTGCTTCACCTTCATACTATATCAACCACAACCGAAAAGTATGCGGAATTGTGTTTTGTAAGCGCATTAAATTGACGCTTTGAATTCAGAACACAACTCGCTTGTTGCCTGTATAGGTTGTTCTTCGTTGAAATCACAGAAGCCCGTGCAATTAGTATTAAAGTTGGCATACTGAAGCGAGATCAGAAGATTAAACCATGATGATCATGATCTTCGGTTGACACGTCATTAATCAATGATTATTTGTTATTCGTTTCATACACGGAATAGATGTGATATGACGGAATTTACAGTTTACTTGATTTGTAAATAGAAAAAGTCGAAGACAGGTAATTAAAGTATTAGCCACAAATTAAGAAACAATGCAATAGTCTTCGGTGCAAACAAAAATCCATAAAATAATGCAAAATACACAAATAAAGTAACACGCCAGCTCCAAAACGCACTTGAATCACTCGCACATATGCAAACCAGTTAAACCAAATCCAAATTAAATAAATCCAAACACACCACTCGCTTGATCCTTAAACTCTTAACTTCTCTGTTGTTGATGTCGAGTACTTTCTTCTGCATCTTGTTGTAATGCAGCATCTTGAGCTAACATTCTCAATCTAGCTTCTCTTCTAGCTGCTTCTTCAACCCTGTGTCTTTCTAACCATTGTTTTTGTTGTGACCATTCACCTTGCCATGCTAACGAAGTTAACGAAGCAGTCGTTTGTGTTTGTTTACATTTATTTGATGACGAATTATTTAAATTTGATTTTCGACTTGGAAGCCCACTTAAAATTCGAGCTGGTACTTTAATTTGACCACTTAATTTTTGTAAACAATCATCTGGCCATGCATCCAATAAAACGCTTTCTTCATCACCTTCTTTTGTAATTTTTTGTTCATCAACTTTCGCATCTTCACCTGTACTCTCTTTCTGAGGAACGACCATACCTCTCCAATGTATCGAAAACCACTGTAAAATTGCTCCAGTAAGTACACCAACAACAGGTGCAGACGGAGTTAATTTAGCATAACAGTCCACGGCTCTCCAAACCGCTGTAGCATTTTGAGTTGAAATTCCGACTGATATTTCATTCTCACTATTATCATTACTGTTATTATTTGAAAACCGAGTTGGTGCACCAATTACATTTAAAAATAAATCTTCAATTGCAGAATATGGAACGGATTCTGATTTATGATGCAAACATCTTGCAGCTGAAAATATAATTCTAGGTTCAGCGAAATGTGATGATGCAAATTTTGCACATGCTGAAAATAATGGATCAAGTAATGTGTCATGCCAATCTTCTCTAAATGCAGATGATTCTGTATTCTGTCGTAATACATATAGACAAAGATATAATGGAATTAAAGTCGGAACTGAAATTCTACTTTTCACCTCAGCTACCAAATCAGCTTTAACTTCATCAGGTAATGCTAAAATACTTCGTTTCCATAATACTGCAATATTACCATGTCTTGCAAGCCATGATATGCTTGGTTTATAAAGTTGGTCAACTCGAAGATGATGTCCAATTGTTGCTATACTTGGGAGTAATCTAACACATTGTGCACCCGTACATTGAAAATGATGAACCATTCGAACTAAACATTCAACTGACCATCGTTCAAGTGCTTCAAGTTGTAAAAATTGAGCTGCTGCAAGTGCATCTGTGAGAAGATCAACAATCTCGGATGTTGGTGGATTAATATCTGACGTACACTTCTTTGACTGCATGTATCTTGTAAAATCAGTCCATTTCCATCCGACGAGTAACTCTGCATCGTCAAAATAGAGAAATTGAGCAACGATAGCAAGTGACAACGGTGTGAAATATTCTGGTGATAATGAATGCTCCGTCAACCCTGCTTCGAAAAATGCTGATCGAAACATGGTTCGGAAATACGGTACTCTCAATTCCAATAAGAATTTATGAACTCGAAACGTAACTGTATTCCGTCTATGTCCCGCTTTCGTTCCGTCTGTATCTGCTATTCTTAGAACAATATCGCCTGCAAATACATCTCGCTCAACAGTATCTTCCTTCTTCCTCCACTCTCCCTCGGCATTCGATTCTACAGCATGTTCTCTAGCTTCTCTCTCCTCTGCCTTCTCTCTTGCATTCGCAGCCGCTGCTGCTGCTGCTCGCTGTGCTGCGTTCTTGGCACATACATAACATCCTTCAGAAGAACACATCATTGATTCATCTAATGCAGCTAACATTTCTCGTTTTCCATTCATCTTCTCCCAAAGACTGCGAAGCACAACTGGTCTATAACAGCTGGCAACTAATTTCCGTACCACAAGATCATTTTCCTGAGTCACGACAACGACAGTGTACTCAAGGCCGCAAGTTGTAGTGCGGGGTAGAGTGGTGTATCCTATATCCTCCATATCGCCAAGCACGCTCTCATCAGTTACTGACGAATTGTCTGAACTTGTAGTATTCCTTTTTGAAGCACGTAATGGAATCTTACCGCAATCTCGTACCGAATGAAATGTAGCACCAAGTCGCGATAATGGTCTTGGATGTTGTACTGCAAGAAGCGGAGAATGTGCCCATAGTCTAGTTGGAAGAGGAATTGTTTGCTGAGATCGTTTCGATGGGGATGTGCTTGGTGTTATCGGTGTCGTTGTATTCGAAGCCATTGAGGCATTGGACGGTGACGGTGAAGACGGTGCAGAAGTAGATGATGCAAGTACGCTCGTACGGGGCATGATGAAGAGCACATCGGCGTAGCATGACTCGGGATCAGCATGAAGGCTCTGCAGTTGGTCTTCAAGTGTAACTGGATCTCTCATGAGCAATCCTGCCGCTGCTGCTGCTGCTACTTCGTCTGGACGCGGAGGAGGTGTCGACGGTGGTGGAGTCGGCACGGAGATACTTGCTGTTGACGAGAGTAGTGGAGAAGTGACTGGCTGAGACCACGCGCCATTCTGGATCGCAGGCGAGCCCGGCGCGAAAGACATTTCCGCGGATTCTTTACAAATCCCTGCTGAACTACTTCATGAACCGAATGGAGTGTAAATATGTAACTGCGGCCTGGACGAGAGGCCGGGGACGGCTGGATAAGGACGAGCTGGAGGATATCTGGAGCGCAAGGCGTGGCTGGGCTCACAGTGCCGGCGCTGAGCGGCAGACGCCGACGACTCCCAGCGCTAGGCCGGATTAGGTAAGTCCCAGCAGCCGCACGCGTCACTTTAAAAGGGGGCTTGTAGTGTTCTGGAGACCGCTGGAAGAACGACAGCTCCGGCTAAAAGTTGATAGCTTCAGTCTGGAGCTGCAGCAGAAGAGGCCCTCAGAGACGTTGTTAGCCGAGTAAATGTATTTTAGGTGTTTGCGTGCGATAGAGGACTCTTAGAACTGTACTATATTGTGTTTGTTATTCTATTGGAATAACTTCTGGCTTGATATCGTTTGATCTATCTCGGACAGGGGTTCAATCGCACCTTCGCATTACTTGACCATGGTTTCGCTCACAAAGCGCCTAACGCGAGAGCTCAAAGACCTACAAACTAATCCTCCGGTTGGTATGTTATATTCATGATTTTGTATGTGTTAAATCAAGTACAAGTACTGATATTTAAATAGGCATTTCAATATTTCAAGCTGATGATTTCCGGATATGGCTTCTTGATATTGAAGTTCCAGGAAATCCACTTTACGCTGGCAAGACATTTAGATTACAGTTTAGATTTCTGACTTCCTATCCAATGGAAGCTCCCGAAGTTATGTTTATTCCACATTATGGAAGAGAAATACCAATGCATCCGCATATTTATAGGTACGTATCATTTGATGTTTAAAGTAATTGTGGAGACGCTAACTGTAATGGTAATTGCAGTAACGGACATATATGTTTGGATCTACTAGGGTCTGGTTGGTCGCCTGTATTTACGACATCCTCAGTAGCAATGTCGATTCAATCTATACTAGCTGGAAATGATATAAACCGTACGTTAGTGATTAAAATTCATTCCATATTTTCGTACTTGCTGACGTGTTATATAGAACGGCCGGAAGGTGATGAGCGGTACGTTGCTCACGCTCCCAAAAGTCCAAAACAGACAAAGTATGTATATTTCGCTTCATTCATTTCTATGTTTCAAATTGCTAATAATCACAGCTTTGTGTACCACGACGACAACGTATAAATATAGTTCATTTAATCCTCCTCCCCGTCAGATTCAGCACATACATAAGTCATTAGTCATGAACTCATGATCGCGAGAAGAATTCAATGTTTAATAATTCATGATTTATACATTAAAACAGAGTCACATATTCGTCCATTGTTTTTATATCCATGCTTTTTTACAGGTTTTTTTTTTCTTGAGGGCTTTAACAAAAGAATGAATGCTTTTTATTGTGTCTAGTTCTAATACTCATTACATTTCATGCGGGATGACAAATACAAACAAAATTATAATGATAACAAATGCTGATTTTAAATTAATATTGCCTTACACTCCGGAATTCAAATTAACTTATAGTAAATAAAGGAAAAAGTACCGTTGGTTCAGTTGTTCATTTCGTTGTGTGTTCATTTTTTCAAATCTAAACTGACTTTGCGGAGAGTATCGCACTTCTGTCGTAGAAGGCGAACACTTTTGAGGAAAATATCATCGGGGGTCATGGCGCCTGTTGATTCAATAGTGTCTATGTTTTCGTTAGTATAAGTATCCTTTTGAAGTGATAGAGAGGTAACTTACAAATGAAGTGATCGCGACGTCGTCCAAGTTTAACCCGTCCTTCAAATTCAGGATGCCTTAAAACCTCACGCGAAACTGTATCCTTTCGTGCATCCTTAACGTATGCTGCACCTTTAGAGTCGATTCCAATGACACCCTCAGGGAAGCATGCTTTGAATTTATTTGCTAAATCGCCAGCAATTGGGCCACCAGCGATATCGATTGTGGGAAGTAATCTATAACTAGCAGTAGCAACTGGACTGAATTTAGCATGATCTCTACCGACACCTAAATGACAGTGCATAGTGAGAGCAATTTCTTGACCAGGTCGAAGTTTAGCAATAATAATGTCGGGGTTAGTTGATGTAATTCCTTCTGGGAACCATTCAAGTTGGTGACCTTGAGGTTCGAAAACAATATCGCGAGCGTATATGTGTGCGTTATTGTATAATAGCTTTGGATCAGTGGTTCCTTCAGGTGCATTTGGATTGACTGTACATTTGACACGAAGAGAAAGAACCGCAGTGTTGTAATCAGTAGCTTCGAAATCTGGATCATCTTTCTTGAACCAATGCATGTAATCAGGATTTGCCTTTAATGGGATCAAACCAAGTCGATGAGCGAGAACTTCATCCTGTATTATAGAGGTGTTGTTTTCAATATATACAGTTTCGATTGCAAGAGAGGGGATCTCGGCGATCATGATGCGACGAAATGAATTGGCAATGGAAGCGTCGATGCCAATGAGATCAAACTCGGATGTCGTGTCGTCTAATGATTTGATGTCCACTTTGAATGTCTGCTATTGTTAGTTATGGTCTTCTCACAAGTCTCTTCAGCGATATGCTCACATCTTTGAACTTCTCGAGGTTCCACGAGTGATCCTCGCCGGGATAGTATCCTGGGAACTCGGTGTTCGAGACCTGTACCACCTGTTAGCACGAGCTCGCTCTCTCTACTTTCTTCCACGCAAACGACAGTCAGCACTCACATCTGTGACCCGATCTGCCTCAATGCCCACTATATTCCGTGCCCGCTGCGTCGTCATTGTGTCTGTCGTTGCTGAGCTCTGCGCTGCTGAAACTGCTGAAATCGGCCCTGCTGCTGCTGCTCATCAAGACCAGAGGAGTTCGAAATAATTTTTCAAACTCCCAACTGTGCACGTGACTTGCCTAACTGCCACGCTGCCTGCGCAGATATGCTCGGCCAATCGTCGTCGATGCTTTGCACAACTTCACCGCCGCAGCAGTTCAGACGACTCCGACTCCGAGGATCACCACTTCGGCTCTGATATCGTGGCTTGTTTTGCTTCGCTATCGCCTTCGCAGCAGAGCAATCGCACTGATGTTGTTCCGGTCGTCTTCGCCAGTGCTCAAGCGCGCTTCTGCCCTCGCACGGTTCGCCATGCGGACGCGTGTCGCCGCGTTCTCGACAGCGCGCGCTGCCGCCGCCGAGGAGTATCAAGGTACCCATCTCGAGGAGATTGGTCTCGAGTCAATGCGCAACAGTTTCAACAGCCAGACTGGTGCAGAACTTCAAGCAAACAAGAACCGCAAGATTCGTGCATTCACAGTTAACTTTGGACCTCAGCATCCTGCCGCGCATGGTGTGTTACGTCTGATTCTCGAACTTCATGGAGAAGAGATCTTGCGTTCAGATCCTCACATTGGTCTTCTTCACAGAGGTACCGAGAAGCTGATAGAGTACAAGACTTATCTTCAAGCTTTACCTTACTTTGATCGTCTCGATTACTGTTCCATGATGACCAACGAACAAGTTTTCTCACTTGCAACTGAGAAACTTCTCAACATCGACGTCCCCATCCGTGCAAAGTACATTCGAACTCTATTTGGTGAGATCACCCGTATTTCAAATCACTTGATGTCAGTTCTTTCTCATGCTATGGATGTTGGTGCCCTTACACCTTTCTTGTGGGGTATGGAAGAACGTGAAAAGCTTATGGAGTTTTACGAACGTGTTTCTGGTGCTCGTCTCCACGCTGCGTACGTTAGACCTGGTGGTGTTTCACAGGATCTTCCCGCTGGTCTCCTTGACGATATTTACATGTGGGCTACTCAATTCGGTGACCGTGTTGATGAAGTCGAAGAGTTGCTTACTGATAACCGTATCTGGAAGCTGAGAACTCAGAATGTTGGTGTTGTCACTGCTGAGGAGGCTCTCAACTACTCATTCTCCGGTGTTATGCTCCGTGCTTCTGGTGTTCTTTACGATGTCCGTAAGAACCAACCTTACGATGCTTATGATCTTGTTGATTTCGATATTCCTGTTGGTTCAAATGGTGATTGTTACGATCGCTACCTCTGCCGTATGGCCGAGTTCCGCCAATCACTTCGCATTATCCACCAATGCCTTAACGACATGCCTGCCGGACCCGTCAAGATTGAAGATTACAAGATTAGTCCACCTCCTCGTTCTGTCATGAAGGAGGATATGGAGTCTCTCATTCACCACTTCTTACTCTTCACCAAGGGATACTCTGTTCCACCTGGTGAGACTTACACTGCCATTGAAGCACCCAAGGGCGAGATGGGTGTTTTCCTTGTTTCAGACGGAACTGAACGTCCATACAGATGTAAGATTCGTGCGCCAGGTTTTGCTCATTTAGCAGGATTCGATCAAGTTGCTCGTGGTCACTTCTTACCTGATGCTGTCGCAATCATTGGAACTATGGATCTTGTGTTCGGTGAGGTCGATCGGTAAATTATGGGAGGAATGGAAAATTTTGAATAATTTGTCTACTCATTGGTTTCATAGAGAGTAGATTCGGTGCAGTTATTATGTCCTGTATCAATTGAATATGTTGCATTTGAATTGTCTGCTTTGCTGCGGAATTGTAGATGTACTGTACGGCGTATTAGAGGTGTAGAAGGAAGAGGTCACTCTGCGCTCCGGAAACCCAGAATTTTGTATGCGGCGCGTGTTCGGGCGCGTCACAGACGTGTCTTCGTGCAGTAACAACAACGCGATCTACCACACGCTTTTGAAAATCCGTACGGTTTCTCAGATAAGACACTAGCGGTTTATAAAAATTCAAAAAATGTCTGTGTCGAATAAATACCAGACGCTTCCAGGTCTCGTATGTTGTTCACGTTCTGCTTAGGGAAGCTGTTCCGTCATAAATTGAGGAAGTAATTGCTAATTTGATTTGATCTGATTGTAGGATACATGGTCACAAAGTGTTTTCGAGACTGGAGACGGTATAGAATCAACTCCATCATCTGTACGTATATTTAATTTACTGATATATTAAATACACATATACTAACAGCTACAGGATTTAACGTATTTTATTGAATCACATCCCCCACAAGCAAAGGACTCTCAAGATAATGATCTTGATAATGGAATAGACTATACAACATTATCACCAGATGCAGCACGCGAAAGATTTTTAAATAAATCTTTTAAAGGAAAAAAAAGTAATGAAGATGACGAGGGTGTTGCTGAAAGTGTTGCTATGAAAATAAGGAGATTGAAGAGAGAAATATTGGAGTTGGAAAAGGCTGTGAGTGAGGAAACGGAGAGGGAGGGTGTTAGTGAGAGTGGGAGAGGTGGTATTGGTATTGGTGTTGATGTTAAAGATGTGCAAGAATTAAACACATTATTGGCCGCGCTATCAGGAGGTGAGAGTGAAGAGAAAGATACAAGTATGGTTGCGAAAACTGTTGAGTTACTGCAGAATGCAAAGTCAATGTCTACTCCAGCTACTGTCGCAGAGCCAATTGCTAGTACTACACAAGTTACAGTTGATCCAAACGTACGTATCACTGTTTGTTTTCATAACGTCAAAAGCTAATTAATATAGTACGATCCAAACACACTCATATCTTTTGAATCACGACTCGCTCAACTCGAACGTGTACTCGGTACTCCTATATCTTCTACATCATCTACCTCGATTCTCGAGGGTCCAATATTACCTAGTATATCGTCACTCGCACAACAGATATCTACACTTGAATTATCACCAGAAAAAGTAACTGTTCTAGCTAGTTTATTACAACAACAGCAACAACGAAATGTGGCGTCAAATCAACGAGGACCTCAAGTACGATCAAGACCAGCTACTCGACCAAGTAGTGTAGGTACCGATTTAAACACTGATTCAAATTCAACACAAGATATTGAAAGTCAACAGCGAGAACGTGAACAAATATCACTATTGTATGACTCACTAGGAAACGTTGAAGCTATATCACAACTTGTTCCATTTCTTTTAGATCGTCTTAAAAGTTTACGATATATCCACGCAGAAGCAGAGAGTACTGTTGAGAATGTTGAAAATTTAAATCAAAATATGTTGGAAGCTGAGAAAGCTATTGAGAAGTGGAATAGTGCATTGGAGAAAATGGAAAATAAATTGGATGAGGTGGAACAAAGTGGAGTTGGGAATCTTGAGGAGGTTAAGAAGTGGGTTGATAAACTGGAAAAGAAGATAAAGAGTGGGTAAGTTGCTGTGTACTGTATTATAGATCTGGAAATAAATGGCTTGGGTATTGCATTTTTGTATAATAAATTAATAGTTCTAAGGTTGTAGATGTACACCAGATATGAGAAACTTATGACGGTGTTTGTTCAAGTCGCAATTTCATCTTAAGTGAGACACAAACGCCACAACTCAGGCCGACTCAGCATTCGCGCCAAAAACCCAGCTAAGTTATCCATGAATAACGTCTACTCGAAAGATTGATCAGCAATTATACTCGTGTATAAACTGTAATATATATATATATATTTAGTAAACTATCCGGTATAGTTTGTAATGTATATTTAATATTACACGGTATTTGTGGATTTTATAATTAATTACGACACTGTTCGATAGTTGCTAGGTAGTCTGAATTGGAAGTTATACACCACGAGGATATTTATTTGCGAACGTAAACGTGGGCTTAGTTTATTTTTGATTTCTGATTCTGTGAATGACTGGTACGCTATTTAAATATGATTATTTACAGCATTTATTAAATCAAAGTAAATACTCTAACATGTCATTACAACGAACAGATGCATAAAGTTAACAATAATATCAAATTTATCCATAAACGCATTACAACCGCGTAAGAATCATTTTCAATAATGCCGAAAGTTCGAAATGGTAGTTTGGCATCGGTCAGTACGACCAAAAAACAGAAATTAAGTAATGGAAATGGAAATGGAATAAGTGATGGACATGCCTCAAAAAAAGTGAAATCTGATCGCTTTGAAAATGTAAATGAAGTAGAAGAATCTGAGAGCGAAGTTGATGAAGATGAAGAAAACGATGGAGAAGAAGATGGTAAAAAGTTTCAAGCTGCTATAGTTCCGTTCAAAGCTCAGCTTGCGCATAAATCTAAGACACATTCAAAATTATCAGGAATGTCGTTAGATGAATTACAAGAATTTACATTTGAAGATTCAATCGATTTTGAAGTCGAACCTGCCGCGGAGTGGAAAGCTTTAGCTAAATATGCTGCATTTATCGTTGGAAGCGAAGAAGTAAAAGTTACATTTCACGTGGGTGATTTCGTATCAATCGTGCCGGAAACGCATTCAGATGAAGATGAAGATGACCAATATTGGACTGCAAAAGTATTAGAAGTTAGAGCGAAAGATACACATAATATTTGGGTGAAAATTTTATGGATGTACAGACCTGAAGAGTTAAAATGTGGAAGACAATATTATCATGGTACAAATGAATTTGTATCTTCAAATCATGTTGATATTATTGATGCTAAAACTATTCATAATAAAGTTGATGTTGTTCGATTACCAAGTCCAGGACCTAAGAAGACACCAATAATTCGAGAACTGTATTGGCGACAATTATATGATAGTTATAGTCAAGAATTATATCCATTACGACAACATTGTATTTGTGGATTATATTTTAATCCAGATAGTAAGTTAGTGTGGTGTGAAACATGCGTTAGAGGAAAGCAACTTGGAATGCATATTGAATGTATTAAAGATGATGTTAATCATAGATTTCAAAATCCAGGTGAAAATAGACCTGCATTTGAAAGGGCATTAGCAACAACACCTTCAAAAAGTGGATCGAAATCATCTCGCAGTAATAAACGAGGTCGTCCACCGAAAGGGAATAAGAAAAATGCTTTGATTGATGATGAGTCTGTCGAAATTACTTATGATGCTGATGGTAATGTTATCGCTTATATTACCGATGATAATAAGAAACGACATGCAATGTCAGTAAATTGTCTATTCTGCGAAGCTTCTCTTAAACGGGAGTAATCTACCTTCCAGTTCAATAGCTATATCTTTATCTAATAATCTTTCCTATTTGATTTAGCTTTATTTTTTTGGCTTATCTAGTTTATTTACTTCATGTAACTGTATCTTTTACTATATGTATACTGTATTTATTATTGTCAGTTTTTACTCGCGCGTTTTTGGAGTCGCATATGTACTTTTACTTGTACTTTTCATGTACTTGTATAACGTGTAATTTTAATTATTTTTTACCTGTCTCTTAGGTGTTCTTTTGCTTCTTTGCTTTGATTTTTTTATGAATATAGTATACCTAATTTATTTAGTATTTCAATATTCTTGTAAATAATTTAATAATGTTGCTGTGTTAATTACATGTATGTGTAAATTGAGTATAGAATGTTTTGTATGAATCGATATACATTACAAAATGAAAGTCATACAATATACTATAATCACGTACCAAAAATCAATCAATTTAAATGACAACAAGAACAAACACGGATGTACAAGCAGATTTAAAACTAAGCATGGAACAACAGACAAAACTAAAAATAAAAATAACAGATAACAAATGAAATAAAGTCTACCAATCATCATCACCGTCATCACTATCATCACCAGATCTCATACGACTATGCCTTGCTTTTAACGCTTCAGCAAGACCTAATGAAGCTGCAGGTTGTACTTGAGCAAGACTTGCTTGTTGTTGTTGTTGTTGCTGTTGTTGAGCGTATCCATTTGTCTGTGCGTATGTAGGTTGTTGAGCTGATGATGGCATTGGTGGTGGTGGTGGAATTGCTCTAGCGGCAGGTGCTGATTTAACTTCTTCTAAATATGCAGCAGGAGTCCAACCTTCAGCTGAAGAACCAGGTTTTTTAGCAAGATACCATCCGTTTCCTTCTTTATTAACCACAATAACAATCTCATCTTTTGTAATTGAAAGTTGACCAGCTCCTTGTGCTTGGAAATCAAATAATGCTTTAAATGTTGGTTCTGCTGGTGCAACTGGTTGAGGTGGTGGTGGGGGTGGTGGTGGAACTGCACGTGCAACTGGTTGTTGGACCTGTTGTTGAACCGGTTGTTGAACTGGTCGTTGGATATGTTGCTGAACAGGTTGCTGCATGACAGGTTGTTGAACAGGCTGTTGCATAACAGGTTGTTGAACTGCTGGTTGTTGATAAGCAACAGGTTGAGGAGGAACTGCACGAGCAACAGGTTGAGCTCTTGGATTGGCTGGAGGTGGTCTTGGAGCCATTGGACGACCAGCTGCAGGTTTTGGAGCAACAGGACGAGCTTGTTTCGATGATTGAGGAGGAGGTGGAGGTGGTGCACGACCTGAAGTTGAAGTTGCAGCTACTGCAGCTGCAACTGCTGCAGAAGACGGTTGATGAGGTGTTTGTTGTGCTTGAGGTGCTTGAACTGGTGATGAATATGGTTGATGACCATGTCCATTTGTCATATCATTAGCAGCGGGACCACGAGTTGGAGCTGGTGGAGGAGGTTGACGAGCAACTGGAGCAGCTTGAGGTGCAACAGGTCTAGATTGAGCTGTTGAAGGATATGAAGATCCTTTACGACGAGGCGTTTGTAATGAAATTGAATTAGCTGGCTCACCTTGTCCAACACGAACCGTAGCAGATTTATAAATATCATCACGAGGTACAGAAGGATCCTTTTGAAATTTAACCGTTGCTTTTTTACCCGGTTTCTTATTATATTCAATTGTAGGTCCGATGCGCAAATCAAGATTTGACACAATAAGTTTGAGCCGAGTAACTAATTCGGTTTTGAATAAACAAGTGATAAGTGGATCAGCTTCGTTTGTTGAATTAGTACCTATGGCAAGCCAGTCATCTTTAAGATTTGACATTGCAACATAACGAATTGCTCCAATTGGAATTGTACGTTCATTTTGAATAACAACTTGACGGTTCAAAACTGCTTCTGAAATAATATATAAAGCACGTGAAGTAAGAACAATAGTTCTTGGCATTCTAGTACTCGTACGTCCAAGCTTAGCAACTAACTGTTCACCTTTACATGAGAAATGAACAAGTTCTTTATTTGAAATACCAGCTCCATTTCGAATAAATTCACCCGGTCCTCCATTTTCTCCAATTCCAAGATAATCAGCCATGAATCTTCTTGATCCTAAAATCGAATATCGACGTCGCTCTTTGCGATTTGCAAGAACTTGATGCCCGTAATCACGTGTTTGAACATATTGATTTGTTCCATTACGACTACGCCACCATCTTTGGATACGAATCGCTGAATCAGTCTTGTATTTCAGATAACGACGGAATGCACGTTGAATACGAGCTGCCATATTATGCCAATAACGATCACGCATATGCTCAAGTGCGAAGAGAGTCTCAGGAGTCTTAATAAATGCTTTTGTAACACCCATTTGATACTCTTCTTTAGGAATTGCAGAATCTTTCAAAATTTGTAATACAGCACTGTGAGCATCGCCTTGCCAAATATAGTCACCAGCATACGAAGTCTTTGAAGATAATAAATAAAATCGTTCAGCGAACTTTTCAAAAGTTTGACGATATGCGAAACCAGCACGTCGAATACGAACGTTTTCTTGAAGTCCAAGATATTTAACTTGATGTAATGTCGCACGTTCATCATATTCAGTTGGTGATTTTGATTGATTAGGTTTGATTGTACGAATATATGATGGCGTACAATTCATAAGTGTATTAACAAGATCATTAGCAGATTGCTTAATCTTGTCACTTGCAGTTGGTGGACGACGTTTAGAATCATGATTAACTTGTTCAGGGAATAAAGTGCGTAAAAACGCATTACCAGATTTTGCAACAAGTTCCAACAAATCCTTGAGTAATTGATCTTTATTCTTATCAGTCATACCATCAATACGGTAAGTTACATCACCAGCATAATGCTTAATAACGAATTTACCTTGCCGTTGTTCAAAATGGGGATTCGATGCAACAAGTGATAAACGTTGAGCAAATGATTGATCGGCAGCACCCGAATCAGCATGTGCAGTTGCAACGGCATCATTCAAAGCAGCAAAAATACCAGGTGGTCGTTTCTCTTCAATTAAATCGCATACAATCTTATTGTTAAAGTATTTAATCGGAGTCCATTGAATCTGCTCACGAACATACTCATCTTGCTCAGTTTTAAGTGTAAGTTGAATGAAAATTTGTTGTAATTTCTCATTAACATAGTTGATACAAATTTGTTCAAAAGAGTTGTCTTCGAAAATCTCGAAACCGTAAATATCAAGAATACCAATGGTTTGTGAAGTAGCACCACGAGCTTTAAGTGAAGTGTTGACACGCTCAACGATCCAGTCGAAGAGGTTAGAATAAACACCTTTGGCTAAGGCATCACGCACAGCACGAGCTTGAGTAACGTTAAGTGGGACTTCATAAACTGAGCCACGACGACCACCACGCGATGTCTCGACGATTCTACTTGTAAGTGCTTTTTCAATTGAAGGAGCATCAACAGACATAAGGTATGCAGCAAATGTTGGAACTGACTGATCACGAATAGCAGCATTACCTTCACCATTTTCAACAAAGTCCACGTTACCAAGCCATAGAACAAGAGCAAGAATCTTGAAGATTTCATCTTGCTCATGCTCATGAAGACCGATAACACTCATAGCCTTCATTGTTTCTTTATAATCGTCAAGATCATCAATACCCTCAACAGATGTACATTTTGATCTTGAGGTGTACGAGTACGACTCAGGAGGTTGAACACCAAGTTGTTCACGATACTTTTGTGATGCACCTTTAGTGAATTGATAGAAAATATGGAAATTTCTCTCATTTTGAATCTGGCCCACAACTCTGTTCTTCTCTAGCAAGTAATTTGTAATCTTAGCACCAACAGGTTCAGCGCCAGCATTGAATTGAATTTCAAGGTACTTTCCATGACGGGACGAGTTATTGTTACGAAGTGTTTTAGCACAACCAAATGATTCCAAAAGAGGATTGGTTGCGAGAACCATATCTTTAATTTCTTGAATAGAAGAAGATGAGTTTCCTGATACGGAAGCAATGTATTGCATGATACGCTTAGCAGCTTCAGTCTTACCAGCACCAGATTCACCACTAGTTACAGTCAGCCGCGGTTCAATAGCCAAGAAAGTTCCAAATACATACGAAATGATGACACATTGGTTCTCATTATAGGACTTCATCTGATAATAAGCAGCTTCTGCAATTGCAAAGACATGAGGAGGTACCTATTGAACAATTTGATTAGCTGATGAACGGGGGAATCTAATGAATGCGGCTGCGTACCTCTAATCTGTTCTTGCCTCGATAAGACTCAAGAGCAGCATCGGTGTAGATACCCAAGTCACGGAATGGATTGACGGAAATCAACTGTTGATGTGTTAGACGGACCGGATTAATGTACTATCAATTGTGAACTAATTGAGTGATAGCAAAGAACATACCACATGGCCAATATAAGTCTGCGATCGGAGAAAGTCAGCAAGAGTCCGACGGGCAATACACCAACAGCAAAAGGAATACGCACGTAAATCAAACCATTCTGAAATCTTTTCTTGAGATTGTCATTGATTGCGTCTTCGGACACTTTGGAAAGCAGCGTGAGATCGGACACTCCGACTTCGACCCGCTTGGTAGTCTCAAAGACGGCTTTCTTGACGGCAGCACGCTTTGCTGGCTGCTGCGCCTGCTTGCCGGCACCACCTTGCGCGCGACGACCGGCGCGCTTGGTGATAGCCATTGCGATAAAGCAGAGAGAACTGCTGCTGCGGGAAGATGCGGATTTGGTGGTGGTGAAGCCGGGGAGATGGCGGAGTGGTCGAGGAAGACAGAGCGACGCCGCTGGTTAACCTGTAACTGATTCGTCACCGGCACAGCTGGGCTGTGCGGCGCAGCAAGCGTAGACTGGGGACGGGAGCACCTGAACAAATACAAGTGTATCAAGTACAGATGCATTGGTGTAGCTATCCCCACAACAATAAAGCCACGCGGCACACTCCGCCGGCCACTCGTCTTCACCGCTTCTATCTCTGATATCTCTCCATCACGCGACCACTCCTCCTTTCTCCACGGCAGCAGCAGCAACAGGTGGCGTTTTCGCAGCAGCAAATGGCCAACAGCGGTGGTCCGCCGCCGCAAAAGAGCGCAGGAAGCTATGTCCTGCGTCTCAACCGGCCTGGAAGTGTGGATCTCGATGGTGCAGAAACGAATGATACAGAGCGAGAGCAAGCACAAAAACAAGTAGAGGCGCAACTGCTTCTGGGGAGGTCACCGCTTTCACCACCGCCGCTGCGAGCTGGTATTCTGGCGAGTAGTCTAGGTGAATATGACGTATCTGATCGTGAGTATGATGAAGATGGAAAGCGGCGAGCGTCGGTTGCTTCTTCTGTCAACGGCGACGAAGATGAGATCAGCGGTGATAGCTACACTGATGGAAACGTCGCAGTAATCCACGCCAAATCAAGTACCATATTGAGTACAGGAATACATACAAATGGAAAGAGCAATAGAACAAGTCACAGTAACAGTAACAGTAACAGCAGTGGAAGCGGTACCGGAAGACACGTCGACTCAACAATGGTCACAGAGACCAATCCCAGAGCAGCGTCCCCACCTTCCACACCCTCGGTCTTCGAGTCAAGTCAGTCAGGTCAACCAGGTCAACCAGGTCAACCAGTACTTGACTCACCATATTCATCGAATGGATATTTTGCTCTCGAGCCGTCATACGCACGGGATCATCAATATACGACATATTCAGCTCGCCATCACCGCAGCGCTGCATCGCGTACTGCTCACGACCATATCCGGCAATCAGGCAACGATCATTCACAAGCTGGTTCAGATGCTGCGTTGATTCCAAGTAGTCGTATGTCAGCTATTAGTTCAACTGCGAACTTTTTTGATAGACCTGAGAAAAGATTACATATCCCACCATTAAACTTTTCAATGGTTGCTTCAGGAGTCTATAGATCTGGATATCCACTGCCTATCAACTTTCGATTTCTCGAGCGACTGAAACTGAAAACTATACTGTAAGTTATTACTATATCTTAAATTTCTCTCCAAACATACTAATGTTCATATAGCTACATTGGCGAACACAGCGAACGCAAAGTCAATGTCGAATGGGCCGAGCAGAATGGGATTACAATTCATAGTTTTTACATGGAGAGTTGCAAGCCACCAAAGAAGCTTAACGATCCAGAAGTTATTACTAAAGCTTTGGCAATTGTAGCGGGTATGCTATATACACTCAAATGTTGAAAGAACTAGCTTCTAATTTTCTATAGACTCGAGAAATCATCCTATCTTACTACACTCGAATAAGGGAAAACATCGTGTTGGAGTTCTCGTTGGAGCGATGCGCAAGCTTCTTCAAAGGTATGTGCTCTGCGTATACATGGTTTTCTTCATATCTAACATCAACCAGCTGGGATCTTGCAACCGCTTGCTATGAATACAGTCAATTTGCAGGTGGAAAAGAAGATTGCGATATGGAAGTAAGTGCTCCTTGTTCTTTGATTGCGAGATGTTAAGCTAACAGTTGCAGTTTATCGAGTCATTCATGATTGAGGAGTTTGCATATAACAAAACACACGCGCCAAGATGGTTACGACAAGAGTAGAGAACTGTATATATATATATATATATATATATTTGAAAGCATGTAAATGCAGAAACGATTAATGAACGTTGTCATGAACTTGAATTTGTACTTGAACATCAGGACTTTGGCTACTCTTCCCTTTCCCGTCATCACGTCAGCTATTTTCGCATTGATACCAGTATCTTCAGATGCAGAATCACGATTTCAGAAGACGCCTACGAAGACATTTCATAGTGGTGAACCTGCACGAGCAGACACGCGACTTTGTAGACTGCTCTGTAGGCGATACTACCTGCCGAACATGCTTCACACAGTTCATACGATAAAGCAGCACTTCCGTCGTCTTTATCCTCGTCACAGTCGTCACCAATGCACACCATCTCTCGTAAAAGCTCCTTCTTGCTTTTCCCGCGATGGCTCCTTGTATCAAGACTAAAAGAGTACGATACCGGTTCTCAGACAATAAGCGAAGCCGAGTTAGCCGCAACGAATCCGGATACGAGACACGCTCCTCGGTCTCGGTCTGCGCGTCTTCGCATCCACATCGCATCTCTTCATCAGCAGCGGTGGAAACGAGATCAGTTGTCTGCGTCCGAGGCGCGTCACAGCGTCGCGAATGTAGCACCGTCGCTGCGTGTCCTGGCTAGTATGTACAGTATGTTGAACGATACCGCTCCTCTTCAGTATAAATACCTCTCAATTCCCATCGCTTGATTCCTTCCACTTTGTTTACCGCGTCTCAACACGCGCTCTTCCCCCAATGGCGAAGTATCTCGAGCTTCTCGCGCATCCAAGCGAATTACGCGCTGCTGCTCAATGGTATGTGAATATATAGATCATGCAATCTATAAGCGCACGCTAATGTATACCTACACAGGACGCTATTTCACCGCCCAATCCATCCCCGCGATCCCAAGCGCGAGTCGCCGAACCTCAAACGATGCTATGAGATGTTGGAATATACATCTCGTAGTTTTGTTGCAGTGATTGAAGAACTAATGTTTGAACTACGTCATGCTGTAAGTCATATATCTTCTTTGATCAAGTTGTTGAGTTATGTATTGACATGTTCTCTTGCGCAATCAGATTATGGTGTTCTATCTCGTGCTACGCGCACTTGATACAATTGAAGATGATATGACAATTCCTAATACAACGAAGTTGCCACTTCTCCGCTCATTCTATGAAATATTAGATAATTCAGATTGGACATATCACGAGAGTAAGTTTAGCACCATTATGTCATTCCAGATGACATCCAATTCTAACCTGAACATTTCAGGTCAAGAACATGATCGCGTTGTTCTCGAAGAATTCGATAAAGTTCTTACTGAATTTCATTTGCTTAAACCACACTATCAATTAATTATTAAAGAATTTACTAAGGAAATGGGTATTGGTATGGCGTTATATTGTGAAGATGAGGAGTTTAACAAAAAAGGTGTGAATACTGTTAAAGAGTATAATTTATACTGTCATTACGTGGCTGGGATTGTTGGTGAGGGTTTCACGAAACTTGCTGTTGCTGGTGAAGTTGCGCCGAAAGTTCTTTTGGAGAAACCATATCTGTAAGTACTAGTTTATCCATTGGAGAGGAACAAACTAACTTGTGGCAGATACGAATCCATGGGACTATTTCTCCAAAAGACAAATATTATTCGCGACTTTCACGAAGATTTGGAATCCAATCGTCGTTTCTGGCCGAAAGAAATCTACTCGTCATACGCATCAACTCTTGATTCTATGAGTACACCAGAGTATAAACAGCAAGGACTTCAGTGTTTAAATGAAATGATTGCAGATGCAATTGAACATATTCCGCATTGTTTAGAATATTTATCACACATCACACAACAAAGTGTATTTAATTTCTGCTCAATTCCACAAGTTATGGCAATAGCTACGTTAGAACTAGCGTTTCAAAATGAGAAAGTGTTGGCCAGTCATGTGAAGATTCGACGTGGCGTTGCATGTGAATTGATATTGCAGGGAACAAGTTTTAAAGGAGCGTGTGAAATCTTTCAAGAGTACTGCCATAAGATCCAGAAACGAAATCGACCTTCAGACCCGAACTTTATGAGAATCACGATTGCGTGCGCGAATGTGGATAAGTATGTTGCGAGCATGTGGCCTGGTGAGATGAGCGGCGGCAGCCAGAGTTATGCTGTGGTGTATGCTGCAGTGGCTCTCGTCGTGGTGCTGTGTGCAGTGTACGGATACCGCGCGTGATTGTGTAGCTAATGAGAATGTCCATGGTCTATCCGTGTATAGTTTGCCGCTGAGCAAGTAGTGTGCACAGTACTGTATATCATTAATATATCAGTGAGAACCCTACAGCCCCGACCCTGTTGGCGCGCTCCCCGCAAACTCAAAGCCCTGCTAAGCGGCACCAGCGGCCAGCGTTTAGCGAGTTGCGCCGGTCACATGCCAGCGCTGACGGGTGCGGCGCAGCGAGGGTCCGGTGGCTGTCTCACGGCCCGCGCCCGGAGCCCCGCAGCCCCGCTGTTCTGCGTCCGACTCTCCGAGGCCCGTCGCCGTCGCCGGCCCCGTGATCGTCCGCTGCCCCGGATCTGTGCTCTATATAAGAGACCAGCACCGCGCCGGTCCTCCGCAGCTAGTCCACAGTGCACTGCTCCAGCACCATCACAGTTCATCCGCAGCCATGACCGTCACCTCCACCAAGGCCGCCCCGGTCGAGGTCTCGTATGTTTCTCTACTGATATAGCATTACGTTCAATGGCGTATTCTAACACTATAACATGTCAGGCACCGACCACGCAACTCGCTCACAGTCATCGACAACCGTACTGGCAAGATGGTCGAGATCGGCATCACACACAACTCCATTCCTGCCACTGCATTTGCACAGCTCAAAGCTCCTTTGGCGAAGGACGAGCCCGAAGAGAATGATACGCCTTACGGACTACGTGTTTTGGATCCTTCGTTTTTCAACACTGCAATGATCGCCTCATCTATCACGTACATCGATGGAAACAAGGGATTCTTGATGCATCGTGGATATCCTATTGAGCAGTTAGCGGAGAAATCGACTTTTCTTGAGACTGCGTATCTTTTGATCTACGGGGAACTCCCATCTCGTCAGCAGCTTGATCTATGGCAGTGGGAAATCACGAATCATTCATTTGTCGCTGAAGACTTACAGCACATCATCCGTCAAATGCGATACGACTCACATCCAATGTCAATTTTCATTTCTGCCTTTTCCTCCATGTCTGCGTTTGCACCCGAAGCCAATCCAGCATTACAAGGTCAGAATATGTATCTCAATAACAAGGCAGTCATGAACAAACAGATCATTCGTATTCTTGGAAAGGCAACTACTGTAGCTGCAATGGCTTATCGCATCAGAATTAATAGACCATTTACGTTGCCTAGATCTGATCTTACATATACTGAGAACTTACTATACATGATGGACCATATGGCTGAACCTAATTCATTTAGACCTGATCCGAGACTCGCTAAGGCATTAGATGTTTTATTCATTCTTCACGCTGATCATGAAATGAATTGTTCAACTTCAACAATGGTTCACGTTGGTTCTTCACTTGTTGATCCTTATTCATGTGTAGCTGCAGCTGCAGCTGCTCTTTATGGACCACTTCACGGAGGAGCAAATGAAGCTGTAATTCGAATGCTTACAAGAATTGGATCAGTTGAAAATGTACCAAATTTCCTAGAAGGAGTTAAACAAAAGAAGGAATTACTATTTGGATTTGGACATCGCGTTTATAGAGAAACTGATCCAAGAAGTAAAGTAATTCGTCAAGTTGCTGATATGGTATTTGATGTATGTGGCCGAGAACCATTAATCGAAGTTGCAATTGCACTTAAAGATGCAGCGTTAAAAGATGAATATTTCACGAGTCGTAAATTATTCCCAAATGTTGATTATTGGTCTGGTTTAATTTATAAAGCAATGGGATTTCCACTTGATTTCTATCCTGTTTTATTCGTGGTTCCAAGAGTTGCTGGATATCTTGCTCATTGGAAGCAACAGCTTGATTCGGGTAAAAATAAAATTTCAAGACCACGTCAGGTTTATGTTGGTAAAAGTAGACGTGATTATATTCCGGTAGATGAACGAGCTGATAGAAATATTACGGATATTAATGGAGTTTTGGAAATTCCTCATTATATGAGTAAGAGAAGATTAGCTAAAATGTGATTTATTTATTTATTGAGGTGATCTATACAATTTATGGTGTTGGTGTTGAGTTATTAGAAATTATGTTTGCTTCTTTTTTATATGGGTGTGATTTTTCGGAGTAGGTATTTTATAATGCATTTAGAGTATAACAGTTAGTTATGATTTAATGGCCAAATTGTATTAAACGGCACGATTCATGATTCATGCAGCACGTAGTAAAAAAACAAAATAATTAATACTGAACTGATTGTAAACTTTGTTTTAAAGTAAAGTAAAGTATCTTTGACCAAAGTAGCAAAATTGAATATAAAAGCATTGAATGTGAATACGATGACTTGAATGGATATGTGATCATTTACTCATGTAATTCGAAGGTATCAAATGGAATTACGTTTTGCTGGATTCATATCACGACTAAAAGTAGGTGATGTAGCAACACTATTAGTATCTGCGAAATACTCCGGTTTTCTATCACTGAATAAAGGAAGTGAAGAAATTGCAGGTAATTGATTTTTGATTCCATTTTCATTAATTGAAGTAGTTTGTTTATTGCTATTACCATCATTTAAACTATCATTGGTATTTGTATAACTTTCAATTCTATTGGTATTTGAAGAACTACCTACTGTTGTAGGAGTCTGATTCGCTCCATCAACTCTATGAAAACTGTCTGAATTATATCCATATCCAATTTTTTTATTATTACCACGCTCAGCGATATCGCTTAAATCACGCATCATTACTCTTTTCTTTTTATTATGAACAGGACATCCATCTTCATCTTCATCATCATCATCATCATGTTCATTTGCTAGTTCATTTGCAATTGCTCTGGCTTTAGCTAAACGTAGCATTGAACTTGTTTTAGCTCTTAAGAAAAATGCAGAAACTAAACCAATAAGTATAATTCCAACTACAACTAGAATTGTAATTAAAATTGGTAATGGATTAAATGATAATCCATGATCAATAATATGATGATATGTTCCAGTTGGTGGAAGTTGACTAATTCCATTTTGGCTTGTTGAATTTGTGAAATTGGTTGTAATATTTGTTCCATTAATATATGATGAAGTCACTGTATAATTTGAATTTGTTGACGTGTAATTGTTGGTGTCGTAAATTGTACCATTTAATTTTGTGTTACTTGCCGTATCATTTTTTGAAATTGTGGAATTATTTAATCCATTGAATTTATTTAAATTATTTGAACTATTCAAATTAAGAGTAGTTGTCGCAGTTGGTGTTTCACTACTTGAATTTTGATTCTCATTTTGAACTTGCATTGGTACCGCATGTAATTGAGCTTTAACGACTTGTTCTTCTTTTGATTTAATCATTTTAACTTCAAAGTCAAAACCAGCACCACAATTATATTTACTATTACTTGAAATATAATTCCCGTTAATAAAATATTTTGGACGATATCTTCGCCAAGAATATAATGGATAATTGAGATTAACGTGAAAGAGTGATAGAATTAATAAGATTCGAAATGTATGTTGGGTTTTGGTTATTTGCATTCAATGTTTGAATTGTGATGTAGATCTTGGATTGAAGCGTATTTGCGAATTGGAAAATTGAGAAAGTGAAAGTGGATGTGGAAGTAGAAGTGGAAGGTAGGCTGTTTCTGAATCAATGTAAACAACGTCATATTCACAACTTTTGCTTCATTTGGACCCACGAATATCAACAAACTTGATCATAAATCACTTTATAAGCAGTATTATAATATGTTATAAATCATTGTGACATCTATAGTCTGTTACTGATATCATATGTATATTGTAATTGTAACGGAAACAGGTGCGATTCAAGGCCGCCGATTTTAAGGCTTTGTTTACAGCTTGAATGATTAAATGAGTTATTTGTACTACACCCAATCACCATCCATTACTCGGCATACTGTATTACAGTATTTCATTTGAATACAACACTTCAAAGTATTAAAACAACAAACAGTCTATCAGCAAATGCTACATCAACGCATCAATATTTCCAACAAAAAAATGCAATGTAAACAACTTCTTACACGAGTAAAACACTATCAATACTACCAAACCCAGCAGCGACACCACCTTCTTCAGATTCAGAGAATTTGGTACGTAATAACCACCCAGCTTCAAAATTTTCTAAAACTTTATGACTACTTGAATTCCAAAGTATACAACCAAAAATACCTAGTTCAGAAGTAACTGTACCTGATGAAACTACTCCATTTCGAACAATTGAATTGGTGATATCAGTTGGTGGTTCGATTAATTCCATTAAAATATATCCTTTATAGTGTGATTCATCAGGTAATGATTTAAGAAATTCAGGAATCTTAGATCGATATACATTGTTGCCACCACCTTCACGTTGAGGTTTCAAGACATATTTTTCGGGACATTCTGCAATTAATTTACGTGCCCGTTCCCCAAGTGCGGATTCATCAAGTGGTAAAATCTCAGCAAATGTACTCTTAACTCTTAAGCGCTGAGTATCATCAGGTATAAATTTAGATAATACCATTTCATCAACTAAAACTTGTTGAACTTTTTTAGAACCAGCGAATTGTGTTGCTAATGTTGGACATTTAATTGCATCAGATAACTCAAGTACTTTTCTTGCACTCCAACAATCTCGAGTTGGATAATCATTTGGTGTATACGCAGATCTATAATAAACCACTGAAATGCTCATTATCGATTTATATGTAAATTTCTTAGTCTCTATATTTAATTTACCAAAATCATTAACCTGTTGCATACTTGCACGAATTGATTTAATTCCATAATTATTTAAGAGATAATATTCTAACCACCGTTGATCAAATGCATTTCTTTCATCAGGTTGTACAACAAACATGATATATGATTTAGAATCTCCATATGCTTTATGTGCAGCTGCTAATCCTTTTGCAAGATTTTTAGCACATGGATTTTCAGGCATTGTAGATTCACTCATTTCAATTCCTGGCACTTCATCATAATATTCTCCTTTAAGTAAAAATCTATGTGCATCTGCTGCTTTACTTGATAACCCACCAAATGAAGAAGAAATTGTATTTAATTCAACTTGTTTAATTGTTGGTTCTTCTGATGAATTAGTTGGCGCATGAAGTAAATAATCTGATCGGAAAAGTCCAAGTGAAAGTGGTTGAGTAGGGACTCCTCCAGTTTCTAATTCAACTTCTCGATAAATTTTATATAATTCTCCCATAAATTCATCAACTTTTGCCAATCTGTAATAATTCATTAGTACACAATTGTCATTTTTTCCAAATTAATTTTAAACTCACTCTTCAGTAATAGGTTTCAAAAACTCGATATCATCAGATACTTTAACATAAAGTTCCTGATATAAAGTTTGCAAATTCCAAGCATTGTCAAATTGTTTTTTAGGAAATGGCGATGGATAAATTGTTAATGGAACTGGTGTTGAATTTGTTATATTTTCTCCTCTAATAACTAATCCATTTGTTAATGACCAATCTCTTAATGCAGTTGTTAAAGATTCAATTGATTCTTTTGATTGTGTTGGTGGGTAAATTGTAGTAGATGGTAATAATGACATTTTTTCGTCCTTTTCCATTTAGTTACTTTATTTAATTGCAAATGGTTAGTTGGTTGTTGAGTTAAGAGAGTAAAATGGAATACGTACCGGTAGTGAACGCGCTTGAGTCGTCGGCGATTTGTCAGGCGGGAGCGATAAACTATGACGCGATGAAGCGAATTGAGTTTTCGCGATTGCTGTACGCCAAATGCTTAGCGCTGGCGCAATCTACTACAGCCACATATATGGCTTCAGTATATTCATCTTTATTCACTACACTTACTAAAACGTACCTAAAATCATTTACTCTTTATTACTTTATTACATGAATACAAAGAATACACAAAAACGCAATCAAAAAGCACATCCAGCATTTCTTAATCATCCAAAATCACTTCCTTGCTCCTCTGCCCTTCATACCTTCACAATTCAATTCGATTAATCAACCAATGAATTGACTTACTTCTTACATTCACAATTCTCTTCCATTTTCTCTTCACTAAAAGCAAGTCTTGATGCTTTATCTGTAAGTGAAGAAATTGCTGGAACAGAACCTGCTGCAAGAACTTGTGATGTTGTCATGAGGTGAGATGGTGGAATGTCCAAAGCTGGGTTACAAATGAAGAAATTACGTGGACGAAGGAGGAGAGTCATTGGTTCAGCAGGCCTATATGATATATAAGTTAGAGTTGTGGAAATCAAGGAGTTAGTGTTGTGGAATACGTACATAATAGGGAAATCCTCTGGAGCAGGGAAATGGGTGATTCCGAAAGTATGCCATAAGACGACATCGGTGTTTTCAACATTTCCAGAACCGTCACCAATCCATTCAGGTAAACCAAGTGAAGGTTCGCCAGATGTTTGAGGAACGTACATACCAGCAGGATAAAATTGACGATCAACATAGGGAGTAACATGAACATTGTGACGAGCAAATGCTGCACGTTTCCATACAAGTGATCCTTCTTTGGGAAGAAGCATTGGTGCTTCACGTGAAACTAATTTATATGAAACAGGTTTTCCAGAATATGGATGCTTCTTTTTGGGGTTAATCATATCCCAAGTACGAGAAGTTGCACCATTGTAATCAGTCATTGCTTCACCAGCCGTCTTGAAAACAGTTGCCTTGGGGTAAAAAGCATTTCCGTAAAAATTCTCAGGAGATCCAACAGGAGCATCAGATTGAGTTGCATCAACCATTTGAATGGAATTCTCAGTACCATCAATCATAGGGTTAACCCGAAGACAGAAAAGATGTTGATGATTGTGCGCATTGACACCAGGGTAAACACGAGTTCCAAATCCACGAGTATCCTCACCGTCGGCAAGAACATAAGTATTCAGAATTCCAGAAAGTTTGATTTCAAGTTGAATAGTACCATCCATGTGGAAGACCCAGTAAATCATGTACTCGTAGTTTGCAGCAGTGAAGATCTGACTGACAATGAGCTTAACACCACGAGTGAGGATTGAAGTAGCGTATTCGTCACGGAAATCAGAGTGTTTGAATAAAATTCCATCATCTTCCTCGTGAATGCAAATTGCGTTCTTAATGTTAACAGCTTCACCTGCACGATCAGTAAAAGCAGCGTCAAGATAGTGAATAACACCCTTGCAGTCACAACCAAGAGCAAGCGAGTTAGTCATGTAACCACCACCATATTCGCCAAGATCGAAAGCGTGCTTGCGATGGTGTGGGTGATCGGGGTTACCATAAGGAACAACCATCTCAGCGAGTGACATACGATAGAACAAGGGACGAACAGTACCCTTGTCGTTGTAAGTGATGTTGTTGAGAACAATTCCCTCGCGATAGTTGAATCCAACGTGGAACTTGAAGTTTTGCCATTCAATCTCGCGGCCAGTGACAGTGAATGAAACACCTTCAGGTTGAGTAACATTGATAGGCTTGACAGTGTTACGGTAACCACCCATCTCCTCAACAGCCTTTGCGTGGAAGTTGGCATGCTTTGCCTTTGACAATGGACGACGAACAGCAGGAATATCGATAGCAATGACCTCACCAGTCTCGGTATCAAAAATAGGACAGAAATCAAGCGCATGTGAGTATTGCGAGTCGTCGATCTCAGAACGATAGAACATGATCGCCTGCTGTAATCTTCGAGTGTTGCCGAATCGCTCATCGTATCCAATAGTCCAAGGGTCACAGTAGACCTTGTCCATATCGTCTGCGGAGATTCCAGAAATAACACACTGAGCAATTACTTCAGGATTCTTGCGAATGGCAATCTCGACCTTCGACAGATCATCGACAGTGAGAATGGGTTGAACACCGTCGACCTTCTTGAATGACACAACTTTGCCAGCGGTGATGTCGACGAGACCTTCCCATACACCTGAAACGCCGGTCTCGAGAACGACGACATCGGCTTCACGAGCAGGCTTAGGTGCCTTATCAGGAGCAGCCTCCCATGCGAGGAACTCAGCCTTTGGCGGGTCGGCGAGCGAGATCACATTGAACGAGAGAGACTTGTCCGGATAAGCGGCCTTGACGATCTTGGAAACGGTGCTGATCTCAGGGCCGGAAAGTGGGTCAAGCGGGTGCTCAGCAACAACAGCCGCGGTGGGCTTTGTGTGCGAGGTCAATTGCGACAGACGTTCCAACATTGCTGCTGTTCGCGGAGTAGGAAGGCGGTGATGGAGGGAGGAGGATGGAGGAGTGCGATAGAAGAATAGATAATAGATAAAGGCGGGAGCGTGCGCGGCGGAGAGAAAGACTGCGCGAAACCGCAGCTGGGACCGGGATTTGTTAGGGCTTTCGGGCAGGCTGCTCCCCCGCGAATACGCCAGCTGCCGCGTATCTCAGCGCGTATTCGCTTCTGGATCACGGCCGCGAATGCAATTGCAAATATCAAATACGGAAATGTGTTTATTCAGCATGGACAGCAATGGCTAAATGGTCAATTGCATCGCTACTTTACTACTGTGCTATGGACGGCCTTTTGAGAGCGCGCGTCGCTAAGCCGCATTGGGCTAAATTGGTCCCAACTAGGAAATAGATTTCAGGCACCCGCAATTTTGTTCAGATGCGCACTTCGTTTGTGAAATTTGACTCTAAATGAAGTTATATTTGTTAGAATCGACCGTCATTCGGTCCTCAGCTGTATGCTCGGTTGGAATTTCCTTCATGAATACACAAGGGCAGATCGAGAGTCCATTAAGATCGCACGTGATTTAGCGTTCCAGCATCGCCTTTGGTACATTTCCCTCGTGAACAATAGAGATGATCTGTTACAATGCTATAAAGCACCCTACTGAAGATAGAATCATGAATCATGACTCATGTTTACAACTTCCCCAACTCGAGTTAGATCGAGTGCCGCTGGGAGTTCGCAGTGCGGCGCGCTCAGCCATTCCTTGGCTTGTGGAACCGCGAGTCATACAGGAGCCAACAATGACTTGATGACTGGTCTCATATACACTCAACAGCCTCGCCAAAAGCAAAGATGGAATCGTATTGTGTGTTCTGGTAAGTCAACTATATTTTTGTTTGCAATAAGTTACGCGAAGTTTACGCTAATTGAACTCAGCTATGGCACATTAATGTCGCCTGCAGTCCTCGCCGGCACAACCACGCTGCCCGATACACCCGGAGGAGTAACTCTTGAACGAGCTATTCTTGCAGGACACTTTCGATCATCTCTTAAAGATGAAGTGTATCCGGCAGTAATTGCTAAATCGGGGTATATTGTTGACGGTATGCTTGTTCGAAATATTACTTCAGAACAATTAGCAAAATTAGACGCGTTTGAAGATGATGAATATAATAGAGAAGCTGTATCTGTAATTGTGCATTCAACAAATGAGAAAGTTGCGGCGGAGGTGTATTTATGGATTGACGACCGGAAAAGATTAACCGGAACGGAATGGAGTTTTGATGATTTCTTGAAGTGAGTGCAGGAATCGTTTGACCACGGCTGTGACTTTGCACTAACAGTTTTATTTACAATAGGGTACAATCGGGTTTCGTTGAACGACATTTAGCAGAAATTAGCGGTAAACTGTAAATCAATTGTTTCAAATGCATACAAAGGCGATTTACAAAATAACATACAGGCCTCAAAGAACACAAAGCACAAAACACAAAACAGCATAACACGATAAACACAGAGAGACGACAAAGAAATGCACAAATAGAAATAGAAAATATAAATGTCACCTGGCATTCATGTAATAGTATATATCTCTTTTTTAATTGAACGATTTGGAATAAAACTTTTGAATCTTTAAATGAAAACAGCTTCAGTACTTCCTGAACCAGCTTCTCCAACGGTATCGATAGATCCAGTCGAAATTAAGTTAGTTAATTCTACAATATTCTTTGTCGATGTCGATTCAGAAATGGAAGTACTTTCAAGAGCATTTGTGACTTCGATAACTGCCTTACTTCCTCCCTCTCGATTTTCATCATTCTTGACAGAAGTAGCAGCAGCTGCAGTCGTAGTGCTGGTAGATTCTTCAGATTGTCCTGAAGGTACATGAGGATGTCGATAATTACGTTTCTTGTTATTCTTATGAAATTTCTTACCACCTCTTTTATCTTTCTGATTTGCACGAGGCTGAGGATGTGTGCGTTGATCAGTTGATTCGCTTGGACTTGTATCAGTAGCTTGACTAGTACTAACTTGTTTATCTTGTTCAATCTGATTATCTGGATGTTCGCGTAACCTATTTTGAGCTTTTCTATCAGCTTTCTCTATTACCGGTGATGGTGACGCGGAACCAGATTGTAAAGAAACAGATGTACTTGAAACTTCCTGTTGACTTTCCGACGTTTGAGTTAAATCCTTATTCTCATCTGTCACATTACCACCAATCTCCTGATATTTTTCCATCACTTTAGATACTTTCTGCTCTTTGATAGGTTGAGCTAAAGCCATATTTGTAGGTATTAAAACAGGCTCGACTTTCTCAATCTTTGACATCGAATCAACTGTGAAAGCATCATTTTGTTCCACAGGCCTCGGCTTTTGAGTATAGTTATTTCTTGGTTGAAATTTTTTACGTTCAGCAAATGCAACATAGAGTTGACAGGCACCTAATAATCTTCCATTAAGATCGAGTCTAGCATAATCTGCATCTTCAGGACTATTAAACATGACGAATCCATATCCTCTTGATTTTCCTGAATGTCCATAACAAACTAAATGTGCTGATTCAAGTTCTCCATACATTGCAAAGTAATTGTATAAATCAAGTGATGAAGAAATAACCGCATCGTCAATATTCTTAACATATAAATTACATGGATCCACGCGCTTTTCATCAACAGAATATGACCGAACAAATTGACCTCCATATGGTTGTAAAGTACCTGCTAATGGGGTCTGAGGACGACCTGTGGCAGCGAGATCAATACTATACGCTCGAGAGCGTACTGTGTTCGACTCTGGAAAAACCAAGCCTTCGGTATCAGATTGATATTCGGCTTCATTTGCACGAACTTCAGTAACATCTTCAACAGCAGCTTCTGCACTAATAACACTTGCAGCACCAGATTCTTGAGCAGCGGCACCATCAAATTCTGATCCATATTGACCTGTAGTAAGACCAAATGCATCAAGAGTTTTACCACTAGGGTATCTCAATTGTGGATCAACTTGAATATATCCACCAGTTGCAGGGTTCCAATATAATACAGGAATAGGCATCGCAGGCATTGAAGATACCATTGGTAATTGACCATAGCGAGGATAGTAGAATGGGTATTGAATTTGAGGCCCTTCTCCAGAAGAATACATTTGTGTCACAGGTGCAAATGCTGGTGGTATCATCGGTGCTTGTGATGGAACTCTTTGAGTAGGATATGGTGAAGTACTAAGCTTCATAGACATGGAATATCCGTAAATCACCTTGTTTTCGAAAGCACAAATCAACTAGGTGAGAATGTTAGTAATATGATCGCAAGCGTTAAAATCGAGTTTGCACGTACCTGCTTGGCATCAGTCAACGATGCAAGTAATACCTCTCCATGACGTTTTCCAGCTTCATTAGGTTCATCAAAAATGACCAAACTAATAATTTTCGCAGAATTCTCCAAAGTATGATATAATGTTTCTGGAGTAAATCTATGAGGAATATTTGATACTGATACAAATTTCGGATGTCCATCATCTTCAATATCTGGACTTTCTCTTGGTTTTGGAGGTGTAGATGGTTCTGGAGGCTGTGATAAAATCTCATTGTGAAATTCTGGCGGTGAACCATGTCGAAGACGGACGACCCTAAGTGGAAACTATTAGCCTCTTTTTCTAATTAATGATGAATTGTTACGTACAGTCTTGCATTATTGAGAATGAATCCATCGCGCTCACGAATAGCCACGCGTGCAGAATAACCTTTACTATACTTAATAAAAGCATAATGAAATCCACTTGGTTCGCTATTAATAAAAGCTCTTCTGCGAACAAGAAGTTGAATTTCTCCAAAGCACCGGAATGCTTCATTAAGTTCTTCAACAGATGTACTTCTATTAATATGTCCAACATAGATTGTTGATTCTTCTCTTTGAATATACTCATTCATTGTGCAGACAGAAGGTGTTGCCAATGCATGACGTGGACGTGGACTTTGAATTACTGGTTGTGAAGAAATAATTGGTGGACCACTGCTTGACACTTGTTGTGTGATAGGTTGAGTCTGTTGATGTTGAGGAGTTCCTTTAAACATCTGTTGATTCATAGGACGATATTGACCATCTAACGAACGTTGTCCCCACTGTCCATTTCCTCTAAATCCATGATTCGCACCATGTGTATAACTATTTCCTCCGCGAATACTGCGATTAGCTCGATATCTGTAATTTTCAGAAGAAGATTGCTGTCGAGCCTGTGGCTGTGAAGTGTGTGAGATCAGTGGGAATGGCTGACTGGCATGAACAGCTTCAGCTGCAGTTGGCGTTGATACGATTAGCGGAGCACTTGAGATCATGTTGATTTTTCTTTAGTTCTATTGAGACCTGTGGAAATGAGAGAAGAAACTGTGGTTGATTTCAAAATTGCAGCGGAAAGAGTGGAAGGTTGGGGTTGTCTGTTTTTAAATCAGCGCGACACGGCTTCTTCCGCTTGTACGCTGTTTGTTATTATGGGATTCGCCTGCAGCCAATTTGCCGATAAGCCCCGCAAAATGTACACGTACACAATACTAAGTGTCTTGTACAGTATAAGAAAATTAAAATAAAAATTAGTGATCCAACCGCGAATCGAACGCGGAACCTCCTCGGAATTCTCTTAAACAAGAAAGCTCACAAAATGTGAACGAGACGTGATAAACCGTTACACCACTGGACCAAACTTTCAACCCAAATACGATTCTGGTCCGTCATAGTCATTAAAAACTACTACCTTAACCCTGACCCATCCTACCTCTACCCCTTTTTGTTATTCGATTCCGTATATTAAATGTTCTATTATGCTATGTACAGAATGATTTGTAAAACCATTTAGTTAGTTTTGTGGTGGCTCTGTTGATTTAAACCTTTATAAGTGATATGATCAAATTTGAAACTTGCGCGTTAGCTATTCATGCTTGCGGTACATCAATCTCTGCAGAAATCATACTTCCAACAATATCCAATACATCTCCAGCTTGAACTCTCAAAAGAGCATCTTTATCGACACTTTGGACATATCTTAAAGTTCTTAAAATACTCTTTGCAAATTCCTCTGGAAAATCAGCAAGTGTATCGATTCCTTTTAACAATGACCCAATAAAAACAACTGAGGCTCGACGTAATGGTACTTGCTCCTCATTCTTGGTCTCAAATGTTAAAATACTAAGCGCACAATCTATTCCATCTCTAACCCATCCACTTATACCATGTGGATTAATCTCACAAGCCATTCCCATGATACTCATAGCTGATGAACGTAAACGATGATCTACTTTGCGATTCGAAACAATACGAAGCATTGCATCCATTATTACGTCTGCATTTGCACCAGACAGTGCTTTACCAAGTCTTTGAACTGTACGTAATAATGCTTCACCTATTCGAAGTTTAACATCCACATCTGAGACCGCTGAATCTGCGTATTTATCAATTAGCCGTTTAATGAGTCTAAAACCGTAAAGATCAGTCAATGATTCAAGACCCTTGATGCTATTAAGATAAATAAACGAATCTTCATCACTCAATGCAGAAAGATAAACTTTTAGAGTAGAATCAATATTGACAACTGGATCTCGTGCCAAAATCAAACTTCGTAAAGTATGAAGACCATGTGCTCTAACTGGAACCAAAGGATCCTGTAAATTCGCCAAAGCAGTCTTATATTGTTTTTGTGATTCAGTCATTCCTGAATCTTTTCCAACAGAAATATTAGTATCTTCTAAAAACATTGCTAACGTAGCCGCAGATGAACTTGCGCTTTGTGATCCATGCTCTGAAATAACTCGTAGTGAAGGCACTAATGATTTTAAAACGCGTTGGTCATTCTCACTTAATTGTGGTCCACCCAATCCAAGTAGCGAAGTTGAAATAATAGTAGATAATAGTCCCAACGCAATCGAAACTGCTTCCGACATAGTATTATCCTCGATTTCGTCATCATTCTCTTCGTTCGGTCCATCAGGATCCTCGTTAGATATTGCAATTTCTGCAAGTTGTTCCGAAAGTGATTTCTCTTTTGATTGAAATTGCTTCTCTGTAAGTGATTCAACATATTCACCAAGAATACTTGACACTAAATCGATAATTTCTGTCGGACTTTCGATAATATCTTTCTTGTGTTTATCCAAAAGACTTTGAAGAATTTTGACATCTAAATATACGCTGTTAAATTGTTAGTATTTAAGCCTATATAACGAGTTAGGAGCACACATACCTAAATGGATCTCTGTCTGCATCTTGTCGACCAGCTAACCATCTTTTAACGCATGACAAAAAGACTCTTCTCAGGGCATCTTTGTCAAGTGCTTCAATCAATTCCAATAACAACCCAGATCGATAATCAAGATTCTCGACTCGTTTCTCACCACTACTCGACGAATTATTCAAATAATCTGTCAAAGTATTCGTTCGTGTCCTAATCTCCACGCCTCCAGTTTCTCCATCTCCATAAACCCATCCTTCTTCGCCATCATATTCAAAATTTGCTATTAATTTATCTACTTTGTCAGTCGATAAACCTGTTCTAATATACACCACAAGCAGCGACTTAACAATATCAACTGTTCGCTTTGATCGTTTCAAAAATGCCATTAACGCCCATAAACTTAAAAATACAGAGCCCAAAACTTTATCATTCGTCTCCGGCGGAGATGATCTTACTAAAAGTGATAACCTAAGGAGTGACTTCTGCAAGACTGTATCTTGTACAACCACGCCGTCGAGACTGGAGGAAGTGACGGAAGGCATGAATTTTGATATCAATGATCCATAAAGAAAATGTCGAACAGCTTGAGGTCTTGCGCGTTCTATAGACGAAATTACTTGTACTGTTGCAGAACTAACTGTCTTTGAAGAATCCGCCGGATCTAACATTTCAAGAAGTTGAGAACAAACTGTGGAAAAGTACTCTTTTGGTTGTACACCTTTTGGTACGCTGCACAATAATCTTGCAGCGCGATCTAATTTCTCAACTGAAATTTGTTCATCTTCACGAAGACCACCAATAAATTCAATAAGTGATTTGACGCCATCGTCTGGTCTTGAAAATGGAATTGACGCGAGAGTCTTTGTAACAACAGCAAGAAACCAAGGCGGTGCGTCACTTCGAATTAGCGATGATAGACACTCAATCAGGAAATATGTCGGTATCCTACTCTAATTAGCAATTGTACATAATCAGAAGTTCATTTAGCACTCACTCTTTCATGAAGCTCTCCAGGCCAGCTACGAGATCGTCTTTCCCAGCAGCTGGCAGTGACTTATCGTAATTTAACACTATTAAGCAGCACAATATATCGCAGGTGTACTGTCCTTGATGTAATATTTCAGACAAATCACTATCATATTTACAGATCCCCAGCATTGACTTACAAATTGTCGTCAAAACCTCTTGTCGAACTTGCGGATCAAGAACCGGATTTGTGATCTGTTGCACAGCTTTCACTCGTTTGACGAGTGGTAAGCCAACATTTTGTGGCAGTGTTGGATAAAGACATTCAATAACTATTAAATCAATAACAGCATTGACCGTTTTCATATCCACTAACGCAATTGGAATCAGATCAGGTCGTGATTTTTGATCTGTTCGAGCTGCTTCGTCAACCTTGTCAAGAACAGTTGTCAGGTAAATTGTAAGTTGTATCAACGAGTCTCTTTCATCAGATCCTTCTATTTCCACAGTATCATTTTGTACATCTTTACTACCAATCTCTTCTATCCTCACTTCCGTCTCCTCGGTCACCTTGATCCGCTCATTAAATGCGAGTGCAAAATCCACACATTTATCAGCACGAATCTTCGACGCAACTGTCACAACTTTCGAGGCTTCCTGTAAAGGGATCCCCAAAGCAGGAGACATCAATTTGGCGCCAAATTAATAATTGTACGACAATACATAAATCAAGTAAACCTGTAGCGTCAGATGGATGGGGTTTGGTTTACGAAGACGAAGTCACAAAGAATCAGAAATTGAAAATATCTACCCTAACCCGTATATGGTGGGAGTTAGTTTCATTATGTAAAAGATGACGTAGTTGTGCTACGGTAAATGGTCATTTTGTTTGCGCTTTTATGACACAGAACACGCATAAACTGTTTTGACTCAATAAATATCATATTACCGTAGTTGCTTGGTATCAGCTTGATCTCATTGGAAGTTTTACATTGCGTGCTACATGAATAAGCCTCCTACAGTGGATGGTCTCCACAGTATCATCAATGATTAACTTAAACTGATCTATTACATCTATTACCACATATATACAAAAAAACTAGCAATTGCACATCTGGAGGTAAATATTTGTTATCACAATACCCAGTTAACCCACACATAATAGTGTGAGGGTCAATTGATGGCTGTGGATCAGATGTCATAGGACATTGATAGGACTTGGATAGCGCCCAATAAAATATACTGCTTGTATACATGGAAACGACAGTATATCACAAGAAATACAAACTAATGGCCTTGTAGTTCCTTCAAATACTGGCCGATTCCAAAAATTGACTCTCCATTCCTAATTTCGAAATATGCAAAAATACATCCGCGCCTAATCCAGCAATTGACCGCACTGCAAGTGCACCACCCCAAAATTCAGCATAAACTTTACTGACAGGTAAGCCCATTCCAAGATTCAGTTCTGGTGGGCGCGTAGTAAGACTTGAAAGACTGCTCACTCGAGATGTATTTGATAATGAAGACTGTGTTTGGTGAGGAATTGCAAGCTCATCGACGACTGCATCGAGAGCAGGTATATGTCCGAGAACGTGATGCCGCGCACTGCTTCGAGGCCCTTTACCAAAACTCCATAAGTCAGGTACGATTTCTGGCGGTAATCCACCTGCTGTATCTGAGAATCTGAAGACAACGTGCTGCGGACTATCCGCAATAGTTACCGAGACTGGTTCAGGTTCACGTCCCGTAGATCGCAGTGTATCAATTGATGCTTCGTATGTATTACGTAGGATCTCGCCAATCATATACCGTAAATGGCTCTCGATGAAAGCGAATTGCGCATCCACTGCTCCTTCAAAAACAAGTTTAGGAAACTCAATACCCGCGCTTTTAGGTGACACAAGATGTCTTGCGAGATTATCACATTGATTTATAATGTCAACCGCATTGCATTCCAAAAATACTTGTCCAACTTGAGTATCTGTAATATCTCCCGTGTCGTTCTGAAACGAATCAGTCATGGTGAGATGTTGTTCTGTGAGTACACGTCGTGAGATACGGCTTGAGAGTAACGATCTGACGAAACTATCCAGTGTGGCAGTATCAATTAAATCAGCACATTCAATGACACCCATAACGATATGCGGAATAACAGCAGTATGCTCGATAAGAAGATTGCGAACGAGATCACAGAAACGATTGTTGTCGGCCATCGTCTTGATAATAGGAAACTTGCGGATCTCGTTGAATGAGTTGTAATATAGTTCATATACATGTGAAATATGCGGATTACGTACAACTGAGTACGGTAGACGCTGTAAGTCGTATATTCTATGCGCCATCCGAGTTGGAAGTTCCTGTCTAACAAAGTTGGCGGAGGTAATAAGCTTCTCTTCTGTCATCTTGCGCCCGAAAAATGCAAATTGTCGTAATGATACAGGCCGTGCTGGTCTTGATGCAAACTGTAATAATGATTCATTTTGATAAAAATGCCGTGAAGATACTGTTGATGCTGGTACTGTATTGTGTCGTCGTTGGCTTGCTGTCGTGGCCCTACTGCGGCGATCTGTGGGAGTGAGGTGGCCCAGCAATGCTTTGCTGCCTCTCCTCCGACATGGTGCACTCATCCTAAGTTAAGGTCTCGATCAAAAAGTCAGTTTTATCGAATGCTTGGAACCTCGCGAGGCAGACGATAAGTTAGTCCGGTGGTGTAGTCTAAAATGCGCCTACTGTATCTCTGGATCCTGCCCCGCGCGTGAGTCAGCTCTGTTTACACTAACGAGGGTTTGAGCGCTCCGCCGAGCCTCGGGAGAATCACAAGTCCCAACGCGGGCACTGGAGATTCGGTGGCACCCGCGCCCCAGATTCCGCGGTCTGGATCATCCTCGAACAAGCGACGCTGCACTGCAACAGAGCAGCCATTGTGATAGTCAGAACCAAACCAGAGGAAGAATTTTGGCGATTGTTTGCTACGCCGACTTGCTTTGACTGCGACTTGGTGCCATCAAGAGACCTGTCAATAACTCTGCTACGCGTCTCGACTAGTCTTATCAACGATGACTCCTACTCGCACCACTCACCTCCTACCGCTATTTCCTCTTCCAGCAACCGCTGTCCTTTATCCTGGAGTTGTTCTTGCTCTTAAAGTCTCACTTCCAGAGCACACTGCCATTCTTTCACGGATCTTCAAGTCGTTACCATCTGGTCTTCTGGATTCAGCAACCTTGTCGCGTGACGCCGCTCTTTCCAAGCCAGCAACTGCAGATGCGCAAGAAGATGAATTACTCTCAAGTATCGATTGGGCTTCGAAGATGGTTGGTTGTGCTACTTTAAAGCCTCCCCCTACAGCTGTTCTTCCTGATTTGCATGAAAACGCTGGAAAGCATGACAGTGACGATGCGGATGGTGGACGAGCAAGTGATGCAGCGGCGACGGATGAGGCATCAAAGGCTTTGGTAAAAGTTTCTGGGGCAAGTGACATGCCATTTCATGTATGTTTCATTTGATAAATTGTAACAAAGGAAATAATTGTGCTAATTGACATATAGGATTACGGTTGCGTGGCAAGATTGGCTCGAGTCGAGCGCTCGGTGACGGGTGATTATCTCGTCGTACTCGAAGGACTGACGCGCTTTCAAGTTATGCAAGTTGTGCGCGAACAACCAATGACAATTGTCCGACCTCGTTTAATTAGGGATCAATGTATGTTTTACGTTTATAATTTTTGGAATGATAGTATACTGATAACTATACAGCTCCGGACTCTACTGATATTCCAACCTACACTCTTGTCGCTCAGATGAAGCGAGTATCTCGTGAACTCATTTCTTTACTCAAATCTGCTGCAACTAACTCTCCTTCGTCATCCTCTTCAATGAACTCTCCGGCTTCTGGTGGAGTCATGTCCAGTGTTCGTGCGATCCGTCGTATTGAAACTTTAGTCAACGGCAGTGGATTTCAAGATGCGGGCAAAGTTGCTGATTTAATTGTCTACACTTTGGACGTTCCTGTCAACGAGAAGCTCACGTTACTGAAAGCTGAAGATATTAAAGAACGATTGACTATCGCTGTTAAGTTGATTTCGCACCAAATTCACATGATTACCATCTCACAACGGATCAACACCAGTGTCGATTCTAATCTTAACAAGAAGCAACGAGAATTCTTGTTACGACAGCAAATGAAAGCTATTCGTCGTGAGTTGGGAGAAAAGGATGCGGAAGGTGAAGAAGATGAGGATGTTGCTGAACTTGCGAAAAAGCTGGAGTCAGTTGGATTAACTGCGGATGCTGAGAAAGTCGTGCAGCGTGAACTGAAAAGACTGAAACGAATGCATCCAACACAAGCAGAGTATCAAGTTTGCAGGACTTATTTGGAAACATTGGCAGAGATTCCATGGACGGCTGCCACAGATGATAAGATTGACGGGGCTGCGATTAAGGCGGCGAGAGAGCAGCTTGATAGGGACCATTATGGACTTGATCTCGTCAAGAAGAGACTTCTGGAATACCTTGCCGTCGTGCGTCTTAAAAGTCGAGGAAAAGAAAAGAGCGTTATTGAGAAGGCGCCCATCTTGCTGTTAGTCGGACCTCCTGGTGTTGGAAAGACCTCTTTGGCGCACAGTGTGGCGACGGCATTGGGCCGCAAGTTTCATCGAATCAGTCTTGGAGGTGTACGTGACGAGGCTGAGATTCGCGGACATCGACGAACATATGTTGGTGCGATGCCTGGCTTGCTTGTGCAAGGTTTGCGCAAAGTTGGTGTCGTAAATCCAGTGTTTTTGTTGGATGAGATAGATAAACTTGGCGAGAACAATTTCCAAGGTGACCCATCTGCAGCAATGCTTGAGGTTCTTGATCCAGAACAGAATCATACATTTAATGATCATTATGTTGGCGTTCCTGTTGACTTGTCAAAGACATTATTCATCGCAACAGCAAATACTCTCGATACTATTTCTGCACCCTTACTTGATCGAATGGAGTTGATTCAATTATCTGGATACACATATATGGAGAAGAAGCATATTGCAAGACAGTACCTTGTTCCCAAGCAGATTTCCGCTAATGGTCTTCCTGAAGGCTATGTTGAACTTGAGGATGAGGCATTGATGAAAGTTGCAACTGCGTATACACGGGAGTCAGGAGTACGAAGTCTTGAGCGCGAAATTGCGACGATCTGCAGAGGAAAAGCTGTTGAATATGCTGAGACTGTTGAGCAAAATGATGAATCTGGTTTTGCGAGCAGTTCTGGAATCATGGCGAAACGGTATGAAAAGGTCGTTACTGCTGCGGATGTCGAAAGGCTGTTGGGAATGGAGAAGTTTGAGTCTGAGATCGCAGCACAGGAGAGTCGTCCTGGCGTTGTAACTGGATTGGCGTACATGGGATCAGGAAATGGTGGACTATTGTTTATTGAAGCGACAAAGTATCCTAGTGCAAGCGGAGTATGGAGTGAAGTTAGCAAGACGGATAATGAGAGTGGAGTGGATGACGGTACCGTTACTGGAAATCCTGTACGACGACGACTTGGACGAGCCAGAGGTGGTGGTGGATTGCAGTTGACCGGAAATCTTGGAGATGTTATCAAAGAATCAGCATTGATTGCATTGACTTGGGTGCGCGCTCATGGATTTGATCTGCAGTTAACTGATAGTCCAACAGAGAGTGTTCTGGGTGGGTACGATGTTCACATGCATGCACCGGCTGGCGCAATCCCTAAAGACGGTCCATCTGCTGGTGTAGCAATGACTGTGGCTTTGGTATCATTGCTTAGCATGCGTCCAGTTCCTCCAGAGATTGCTATGACTGGAGAGATGACGCTTCGAGGTCAAATTTTACCAGTTGGTGGAATTCGCGAGAAAGTACTGGCGGCGCACAGAGCGGGCATTCGTAAGGTTATTTTACCTCAACGTAATCGGAAAGATGTTGATAATGATATGCCGATTGATGTTGTTAACGAGATCACTTTTGTCTACGCGGTCTCAATATGGGATGTTCTGGCCGAGGTACGTGTGTGTATATTTTGGGAAGCGATGTCGCTTTTTTGGGGAAGTAGTGTTTTGTGATTTCCTGATTTGACTAACAGCGGATTTGATTCTTGATTTAGATTTGGACAGATACGGTTCGGCCTGCTCCGTTGCTCGAGAGTCGACTGTAAGTAAAGTCGACTGTTAAATGTCGATGCAATACGTTACAGCAGATATTCACGATACGACACGCGGAACTGGGGTGCATGGGTGACATACGCCTGACAGATAATGCGCGGCGTTGAGGGACTACTGAGTTTCGCATTGTCATAGTGCTTGTTTTAGGATGTTCGAGGAGTTCTGGCGGCCGGTTATTGTATAATTATGCTACTGTAGCGGGCGAAGGAAGGCCGATGGTGGAAGTTGTCGTGGAATTTTGGGCGATATGAAACGTGACGATGGCGCTAGGAGGGGTCTGTTTTGGGAGTTGAAGGATGGAATAAGGAAATTCGGGGGATGGGGTCGGCATTGGGATTTGGGTTTTTGGGCGCCGAGTCAGAGCTCAGATCTCACACCGAGGCGTGATTGGATAGTAATATATATACGGATGCGTACAGTATATGTTTTGTATTTTGTACAGTAAGTGCTTTTGAGAAGCGAATACGTATTAACGGCAAATTCTTTTTTTGGAGATCACTAGTGTAGACTTAGCGCCATGCAGATTAAGTGCTACGGGATAAGACAACTTTGGTAACCTGGCACAGACATGGCGTATATTGGCGTATGTGTCTGGCAGCGCAGTTAGTGCCTGAAAGGGTGAACATGAAGTTTGCTCCAGCCTATAGACGAGGGGGCTGACCATCACGCGATGATAGTTGATACTGTAGCTTGCAAGGGGTACTGGTCTGTACATAAGGTTTGTTCTATGATCTAACTATAGACCTTAACTGCCGGAGTTAGAAGCTAACTGTGCATCTCAAGCAAAGTGTGTGGGCTTCTTTGTACGTGTGCCGCTTAACTGTGTGCAAAGGCTTTTTGCATCGTGTTCAGAAATAGACATCTGCAGACGCACATTCTGACATTCTGACAGGTTCATGCAGTATGCAATAGGCGAGGCATTTCCGGCAACTATATATATGTCTACGTATACGTATACAGATAGGGGCGCGGTGTCGCTCGTTCAGTTCGGACAGAAACACTCACAAGTTCGTGAGTTTACGTACTTCTCTCTCAACTCCTCCCAAGACGAATGCCCACCGTCAAGTGCTCAGTTTCTTGGCGGACAACGGCTTTCTCGAGCAGCAGAATCGAAGAACGAGCATGGTTTGCCGTGAAGCGCAATCAAGCGAGAGAACGGCTGGCCGGGGGTGTGCACAGACACGCGGGCAAAAGCCACGCAGTTTTCTTTTCTGGCGCGGTTTTCACGATCCCGGTCACGCGCACAGTAAAGTCTGTAGATTCGCAACAATACCGGCAAACAGTCTGCAAGGGATTGCGTTTGCATACGACGGGAAAAATGATAAAAGTGGATAGTGCTAAAAACAATTGACATGGTTTTCGACGCGACTTTTGTTGAGAGAAGAACGCCCTGAGTGTCCCAAAAGGGTTTAGTAATGGGGTTTTTTTTTTGGACTTTCAAGCTTGATACGATATCTGACATCGCTTCGGACGCGGCGGACAGAATACGGAATACTGAATACACAACATCGTATTCACATTCACGTAAGTCATAATCGTACAGTACAATCGATATACAATGTGACCCGCTGGAATGCCGGAACGACATCGCGAGCACGTAATTTTTAGAACTGATATTGCCATACGGTATACTGTACAGTGATATACTATGTCATATACCGGTGCAGGTCAGCGCGGCCGGTATACGGCTGCAAGGCCATTCTGGTCTCGCTAAGATATATAGCAAGTTACAGTACTATTATAAGCGAATCGCAATAGTTCTAGATCGAGAGCTGGAGTTGGAGAAATTGAGAAACTGGCCAGGTACAAACAAGGTCAAACGAGCAAGAAAACTTGAGGAAAACAGAGATCTCGAACGCGAAACCTAGATAAGCTAACAAGTTGTCGTGTTGATATGATCGATATGTCCGATCGGCTCATATGAAGCACGGTCTCGTCTTTATATATAGTTGTTCGAAAGCTGTTTCTTTTTCTGGGATGTGCGGGCGGATTATGAACGCGCATTGTGAATTGTGATGGTAGTCAGGCCCGTCCATTGTCCTCGGAACTCCGCGTAGTCAACTGCCGTGGCTCCACCGCGCTGCCCATTCCTCCGAGCATATGCCGTAAGTCGTGCGCTCGGATTCGCAACGATTGTCCACGAACTGGCTTCTTCATTTCTTGAGAGCCGGGCGCCTGGCGCGGGAAGCATTGCCAGTTCGGGCGCGGAGGAGTACTGTATATGAGCTGCTGGCGGTCGCTCGCCAGGCGGCCCTTGCGCGCGCCGCCGGCGACATGCGGCGACAAGCGACGCCCGGCGAGGATCGACGGATCGTGTTCTTCGTGTGTCGCGCCGCGGCTCACGCGGAACCGTGTCCCGTTGCGACTCTTTCTCCGCGTCCTGCGTCGCGCGTCGTCAGTCTCGCTACCAATCAGCGCGTCCGGGCCGGGTCTCGCGGCCTTCTCCTCCACCTCCTCTCTCTCCTCTGTTCTTCTACTCTTCTTCTCCTCCTTCTTCTCCTTCTTCTTCCGCGCATCGACTTCGTCGTCGCCCCTGCCAGCTGCGGCTTTCTTCTGCGTGCACTGCAACTACCTATCTTGTCCTCGACGCGTCTACGCGAAATCTCGCGGTCACTTCAGGGCAGTCCTCCGCGTCGGCGTGTCAAGCTCCATCCATTCATGGCTCACCGCGCCGCTAAGGCTACTCGTTCGTCTGTCGCTTGTGTTGCACTCCGGCATTTTGCTCATTTGTCGGCTGAGCTGTAATGTCATCCAACGACGGATCGCGGCAGCCTGGCTCCTCTGGAGGCGCCGCTCGCGATCAATCGTCGGCTGGTCAAAATGCAGCAGCTACCGCATCAGCTCGCGATCTGAGTATTCGTGCCCTCACTCTATCGCCAATTGATGGCAACAGATCTCAGGATCAACGGTCAGAGTTCACTTTGCCGCAGCTTGTGAATACTGGTCTTGATGATGGGTAGGTGCATCCTGCTCACCTATGTGATGCTTCTTGTGTCTAACACGTCCTATCTAGCACTTTTGACCCCAGTCGAATCACACGACCTTCGCTACCACCTCTCTCGTCATTTGTTGACTCGCGACAGTCTCCTCTATCACATCAACCACCTCCACCAATACAAACACAACCATCACAGTCTTCTCAACGCCAACAGCACTCGCCGCAAGATTCGTTGCCGTATAGTCGTCCATTCACTCCACCGCTCGGATCACGCTACCCGTACAGTACTTCCATCTCGCCGACAATTCGCCACGAATCACTTGCTGATATCGTTTGGCGGCAGCCACCTTCACGAGCGCCACATCACCGCACTACAGGCTCTACATCATATCCAGACGTGCTTCAGGGCTCAAATCAACGTCAGGCTCAGCAGCAGCAACAGGATTCCCGTACACAGCAGCAGTCTTCACAGTCTCTTGATTTTGTTGCCCGATCTCGATCGCTCTCGCCAACTATCCCGGCAGCCACTGCGGGGCCATTGTCCGGCCCGGCTTCCAGTACAGGTCCAGTTGTCGGTGCTACAACAAGCACGCTTGTTGTGTCGACATCAGCTCAACGGCAGAATGTGATTGCTGCGTGTTCCAATTGCCGCAGGTCTCATCTTGCATGTGATAGTAAGTCTTGTCCCCTTTTTTTTTTTCTTTCTCGTTTGTGTTTTTGCAGTTGAGTATGTCATTGTGACGGGTGTTTGCGAGTGCGACAACAAGTTCGGTGCATTTTCGGCCGAGAAAGTCAACTGTCAATTGTCCGAAACTGAGATACCGACATGAAACCAATTAATACCATGTTATTTACTATTTCGGTGATCTTCATTTAATTTTCTTTTATGGTATGTGTTCGGAATTTTTTTGTCTCTTCGTCATGTCATTCGTCATGTCATTTCAAACATTATCCACAAGCCGTTTGTTCCTGCATGACAAGCCAAGCACCAACATGCAGATAGATTGATAGCTCCGAGCGTTTCATTTTTCCTGTTAAGAGATGTGGGCCGATATTATGGGAGTCTTTGTGCCCGTGTGCCGATTAATCTGTGAAGCACGCGAGCAAAATTGGAGCCGCGGAGGTTTATTCGGCAGTTTAAATTCGGTATAGACGGGTAATTTCCAACCTGTCGTAGAGTTAACTGCATATACTGTACGTGTACGCGGCTACGCGCGGGACTGAGGGGCTCATCGGCTTGTACGAATCAGGTCTAGCGTCAGGCACCGATTTTTAGGACTTGGCTAAACTCTAAAATTATCAGCCCATCTTAATTGCATTGCTGCAAACTGTTCTTCTCTGATTGTAGATTCCGCGGCTGTGGTTTGTCTTTGAAGTCATGTACGGAATACCGGGTCAATTACGGTTGCCATTTACCTGAAACTGAATATATACTTGCATATATATCGAAATAATATCGTAGATACCGTATAGGTAAATCGTCAGAATTAAGAAGCTGTGCGTGGATATCACGCGGATCCCAATTGCAGACCACAAAACCCACTTGGTTACCGCCTGCTATTACAGGCTATATATGTGCATTGCGCAGAGAAGCCTGAGTGCTGAGTGCTACGTATACTGTATAGCTTGACAGCTGCTCGGGTTCCATACCGTTTTGGTGCCGTATATGGCCGCCGTATAAGCCGTACTCTCTTAATTCGGCGAATGAGCCGAAACGGGGAGTGGGGAAGCGAGCATCAATGTGTTAAGTTCTCGCTCAGGCATGATCGAGAATGATCGATTGAGGCGACTGGATGAAAATAGAACTCGCAAGGCAAGTAAGTGTTGAGTATCATCTGTATTTGGTATTTTTGTAGTCATGGCAATTCGGAATTAGAAGTGCATTTATGATTATAGGCTTCTACGTATGTGCGGCAGTAACGGCACTGGCGCATTTCAAGCAGGTTATATCGTATAAAGATACAGTTTTTTGAAGTCCTGCGCTATAGGCTGAAGCGAGCACATTACACATACTGACTAACTCACGGTATATTTATACAGATTCATTGGGCACGCAGCCTCGGTTCAACGCACAGTACGCTGTCCTTTCTATCTTTTCTGATTCCGCGCAGAGGCAAAATCGACAGGCTTTTCCTATACAGTTATACTGTACTGTATACAGAAAGTCAGAAAGTCAGGTAGAACTCACGTCGGCAGTCCCCGTCGCGCCACCCAGGGATAGAGTTGTGTCGCGCGGTCGACTCTTTCTTGCGCATCCGCGGACCCTTCGAAGCTTCCACGCCGCCCGCGGCTGCGTGTTCTTAATACTCGGAGCTGGCAGAGCCGGGCACCGCTGTTCGCTCGCTGTTCTCACCGCCTCGGTCCGGCGCGAAGTCTGCCGTCTACGCCGCGGATACTCGGCGGGCAGCATCGCACAGAAAATAGCCAGAGCGCGGCCAGGCACCGGACGAGCCAGGCAGCCTGTGCTGAGTGCGCGGCGCCGTCTGAGCGTGAGCGCGGCGCCGTGGACCCCGATGTTATTTTTGACCACGGCAAGCTCGTCATGCTGCGACGCACAGGTCCCCTCGAGAATTAAGGTCCTGTCGACCGTATGCCCTCCTCGGCAGCTCCACCTCCACCGCTTTCTTTTTCACTTCGCGACCCTTTTTCCATTCTACCTTCTCTTGATGCAGCGTGTACACATGTGCTAACCGAGCAGCTACTTCTGCACTCGCTGCGGAAATCTAGCGCTCTTCGCCAGCGATATCGGCTTCAACTAACAAATATCACTTTGTCAATACCCCGCGCACGTCGCCCACCAATCAATTCACAGTTACGAACGCACGCGATATTCATCTTTCAATCAATCAACCACTAACTCAATCTCGCACTCGCACTCACAGTCGCACTAACTACAGCATTAACACAACGAGCACTTCATATGCTCACGAACATCGCTAACTCGTATTGTTTAAATAGTTTCTCGTCCATGTCAACGTTGCATCGGTCTCGGAAAACAGGTACGTAATTCTCTTGAATGAATCTTTCAAACAATACAGTTTACTAATATATATATTTTATCATTCAGGATACCTGCGCAGATGTTCAACACAAAAAACGAGGTCGACCGCGACTACGTGACGTCGGCTCTAGCTCTGCGCGAGACTCAACGATAACGGCATCACGGTCGAGCATTTCGTCTATTCCAGTGCAGACTTCAGCATCAGCACCACCATCCACGACATCATCATCATTCTCCACGCCAGTCCTCTCTTCAGAATTTACTGTGGCAGCATCAACATCTGGGTCAACGCCCGCCACTCCAAGCTTTGGCGCAACAGTTCCAACTAATTCATCTAATGATCCGCCACTTTTACCGTCGACAACATCAGCCCCATCATCCAGTCGTCCAACAGTATCAGTTTCGCCCGCTCTTTCTGCTCGCTCCTTTTCTTTTCCAATAGCATCAGCCACTCGTTCTCCACATCCGATATTCACAGGTTCGCCAGCCCTTGGATCCGGTTCTCGTGTATTTTCAACTCCAGGTCTAGCCAGTTCTCAATCTGTTTTAGTCTCGACTACGGCATCTCCATCTCTGGCGTCGGCTATGCCCGCATTTTCGCGAACAACTTCATTTTCATCGTCCTCTTCGTCATTGGAATCGGCTTCTTCGAGTTCTTCGCTATCATTTCTACCTGGTGCAGCTACGCCACCAATATCTGCAGCTAGTGGTAGTAGTTATGGTTTTGGTGGAAGTACCCCTGGAGGCCAAGCTCAATACTCGCCGCGGATGACATCAAATCCTACAACTCCTCGTCCATATGACGGTACACGCGTTCCATTTTCATCAAGACCTTCTTTGGGCTCTTATTCGCTTTCACAATCAAGTCCCACTTCATTATTTCAGTCCCCCGCACAACAAAATCCACAATCACAATCTCCAGCGCAGTCCTCGTCGCAGCAATTTCAGCCATCACAACAGGCTCAACAACAGACATTACCTCCGCTGTCTCAATCTATATTAATGCGACCATATTCAGTCCTTGATCCTGATGATTTGTTCTTCATTACTTTACCAACTGCTGAGTTACAGATCTTTGTGGAATCAGATGCAGCAGGACGCTTAATTGGTACTGCTCGTGACGAGTATCGAAGACGACAATTTGATCCCTCTGGATTGGGTAGTAGTGGTGATAACAATGCATTTCGAGATGGTGGATACCTTTCCCAATTACTTTGGCCGACTTTTGATGAGATTAGTCGCAGCAGTGGATATAGTGCGATATCATCTGCCGCTGATCCGGAGACTACTCAACGCCGAGCGCGAGTTACAGCATCGGTCCATGATTCATTCACTTCACAAATCCCTCCTTATGACGTTGACCGGGTCGTGTCCACCATTGCACAAACAGTAACCCGAATACCAGTATCTGAGCTTGTCGCTCCTGTGGCACTTTTATTGCGCGGACATTCACAACAACAGTCTCCAGCTGGCCCTGTCTCACATGAAATTTTTCGCGAATATGTCAGAATCCTAATGTCAGCAGGGTCCAATACACTTTCAAGTTCAGCTCCAGCAGAGTCCGTATATATTGCATCTGGTTACATGGTTTATTCACAAATCCAACAGCCTCAGAGTTCACAATCAATTCGGACTGGAGATGCGGGCGAAATTGGGCGAATTGCGTATGTTGTAGTGCGGCTCACGGCGGATATCCGTGGTTCACGTTGAATTCTGTGAAAATGACCTTAAGTATTTGACGAGAGTTCAAGATCCGTTGATATTCATGGTAATATCGAGTATAATTTTGCAAAAAGTCGTGATTTTATTAGGAATGTGTGCTCGATTAAGCACTTGAAATTGCATTTTAGCGTCAAAGTGGTGGTCAGCAATATTATCCACTATCCGAATTTGTACAGTATAATTTAAAGGATAATTAATAGATTTAGCACGTTCAGAATGAACATAACAACGATATCAAACGATATCACAAGACTGGAAAGAATGTTAATATAAAGTATTATAAAAGAAACGGAAGATCAAAATGTTTCATCTATGGTACATATTGAGGTTAGAAAAAAGAAAAGTTTAGATTCAATTAGTTTACATATTAGTTAATTTTGTATTAAATTAGATTTCGCTGTATAAATGTAGCTTTTAATTAGGTAATAATATGCATTTTATAATAATCTTTTGTACGAAAATGTAATTCAAAAACTCCTAACACCTATGATCCGATTGTAATTTCTCTTTGATTTCAATAACTGCTTCATTCAATTTTCCATCTAAATAACGAGTAAATGTTAGTGTTCATTCGTAAATAGCATTTATTGATTTGAAATTATAACGTACCTTGATACGCTGCTTTCAATGTTTTAATTGAATCTCTATCTAACTTGGTACCAACTATTTCTTCAAGTTCGGCTGTATGTATCTTTTGTTGTTTAGTCGAATCGTCGTCATCAGTTTTAGGCCTATTTCGGAACTTTGCTTGAACACGAACTCTGGTACAATTAGTACTCAATATACCATTCAAAATAGGTAAGAAAAGGTACTCACAATAATCGTCCATTAGACTTAGAATCTGGAATACCTTCACCGTCACATCTTGCATCACCTTTCCCAAGTGTAAAAAATCCACCATAAACACTTCTTAATTCCCACCTTGGTCCTTCCTCATCTTCATCGTCTAATTTTTCACATGCTTTAAAAGTAAATTCTTCTTCAGGTCCAATTGCTTCACTTGTAGCTTCTGCAGTTCCATATTTTGCAACAGAAACATATTTTCCTCGCCATGATTTCAAAGTTACCTTCTTTTCTAACAGAGTAGATTTTTTTGAAGAAGTTGTTGTAGTTTGAAGAAGTGGTGCTAAAATGAAAACATGCTGAACAGTACGTGGTTCTCGTGAAGATATTGGTTGTGAAAATATTTTGCCAGCTCCGTCACTGCTGAGGCAGATTAAACCACCTTCATTATGTTTCTATCGCATGCATTAGTAAATTTTAACGTTAAGTAGTATATCAAAACATACCAAGTCATCAATAATTATCATGCAAGGTCCATTTAGATCCTCAATAAGCTCTGCATCCACCCAACGTGTGTCGTCATCTGTATTGTTATCTCCATTTCCATCGTCAACAGTCGCTGAAGTAGCTCGTCGTTTGCGTGCTTCAGAATCGTCTGAGTGCAGTCGTTTACTGTGTTTGCGTTTTGGTTTGTCGTTTTTGAACGTCAACTTAGAGACCATTGTGCGATACTGTTCACTTTTTGAGCAGAAACGGTTAAAATGGAAGTTGCCCGTACGACTGGTGAAGGGTTCGGCGAGTCCACGAAAGAAGTAACTGGCTGTGCGTGTGCACGGCCAACTGAGTCCGCCACTCGTCGTTTCTTTTTCGATGTCGAGAGATCTCTGGGGCGCTTAGACGATGTGCAGGATCCAAGCTTGCATAAGGGTGCATGGAACGGGAATTAACACACTCGGGCAGTTCGACAAATTAAGAAATCAAGGTTAGCGCGTCCAATTTAACGATCAATTTCGCGTGAGGAAGACGAGTCCAGATTCGTACAACTTGGGAAATTGGGAGGCGTGGAGAGGCGGTAAAACACCCTAGCCCTCGGAGCTTTGGCGACAGAACCAGCTGGTCGCCCGCGAGAATAATCTCCGGTGGCTTTGGCGTTTTCGTTTATTTTATTGTTGGCTGCGGTGCTGTTTACGGTACCGGAGAGTCGAGAGTCGAGTCGCAAGAAACAGAAACGCCTGGTCCGGGGGTGAACGCGTCGCGTGGGGAACTAACAGTTATTGTAAACAACCGGTGACTTATCTTATCTGCTATTCCTCCTCTCTCTGCTCTTACATAACTTAAGCAGCTATGGCGACAGCAACCGCAGTCACCGTCTCGCTCGACGACCTCACCACCGGCGCATGCGATCCCCTTCTTCTCGATGCCTTTGGACCAGACTCCCTTGGAATCATCGCCGTGAGCGGTATGCATTGCTTTTTTTTCTCATTTGTCACTTTATAGTGTAATCTATAGCTGCAATAACTGATCATTCATTCGATCTTGCAGGCCTGTCAGAACGCTTCACGAAATTACGCGCAGAACTGCTACGTAACGCGTCAAAGTTAGGACATCTTACCGCATCTGAACTCGCGCAATTAGAGAGTCCAGAGTCAGATTATCTTGTTGGTTGGTCTTGTGGAAAAGAAGTACTTCTTGATGGAACTCCAGATACACTGAAGGGATCGTACTATGTTAATTGCGCGTACTACGTTGACCCTAAGTTACAAGGTGCTACTGTTGTCGATACTTTGGATGATGAGGCAAATACGCCATTTAGACCTGAGCCGAGTGATATTAAGGGATATGTCGCAAATAACTTATGGCCAAAGGAAGATAGCTTGCCGAGATTTCAAGAATGTTTTAAGGAATTGACGACGCTGATTATTGATGTTGCTGTATTAGTTGCAAAGGTATGTCCTTTATTCTAATATTCTATTATACTACTTGAACTAACGATATCATGACAGGCTTGTGATCGTTACTGTCTCGCCAGTGTCAAAGATTATACTCCTGGTTATTTAGAACACATTGTCAAAACATCCACAACCACCAAGGCACGACTTCTTCATTATTTTGCAACACAAACTGCATCTCAAGATGATAATACTTCAAATTGGTGTGGTGAGCATTGTGATCATGGATGTCTTACAGGCTTAACATCAGCAATGTTCTTGGATGAATCAAAAAATGTTGAAGATGATGAATTTAAACAATCACCTGATCCTGACGCTGGTTTATATATTCGAAATAGACATGGTGAAGTTGTTAAAGTTGCAATTCCAAAAGACTGTCTTGCATTCCAAACTGGAGAAGGTATGTTCATCCATTCTAGTCACTTTCTATTCCAGAGCTTTTATACTAACATATTTAATAGCTCTTGAAGTAGTCACGAAACGGCAATTCCGTGCCGTTCCTCATTTCGTTCGCGGATCAAAAGTACCTGGAGTTAATCGAAATACACTTGCAGTATTTTGTCAACCATCACTTCATGAAATGGTTGGTGAAGATACATTTGCAGCATTTGCGAAGAAAATCGTCACAGGAAATTTGGTGAACTGAATATGTATATAAATCAAAAATTTTTATGAATAATGATTATAAATAAATAGATGACTTGAAATTTCATAATTCAACTTCAGGTGGACAGAAGTGCATCTCACGAGTAGAAAATAATCGAATATCAAACCATCCATTACCATCTTGATCAAGTACTGCTTGTTCTGCTGATTTATAAAATGTGGATAATGAGTCAACATAACTTTCATATTGATAATTAATACTTTCATCACTTGTGTTGCTGTTACTGTCTCCGTTGTTGTAGATGTTAACAAGTGAATGTGCTGCGTACAAAGATGGTGTACTTGATTGTTCAAGTTTGACTTTTGCTGTACTTTCAGATTTTATTTTGACATAACTAGGAGATTTCATTTCATTCTTCACGAGACTGCGCGGAATATGAGTTAGTTTAGTAATCCGACCTTCATGATTCCCAAGTGATCGACTTCTTTCAAACTTGACTGTCTCTTTCTCTTCAAACTTCATATCTTCCTCGATTTTCCATTCTTCTTTAAACTCAACATCTTCGAAAATCTTTAAATCTTCACCAATCCTTATTCCATATTTCTGCATTCTTTGTTTTCTTAATTCAACCAACTCATCTTCGTCAAATTCAAATCTACCCCAATCTTCACCACTTCTACAAAATCTTCCAAACATTTTCCTAATACTAAATCCATTTTTAATGAACCATCCTGCAACAACACATGGATATACATCAATAGGATTTAAATCTTCTATGAGTTGTTCAAGTTCTGTAAGTGATGAGTGCCGAGAATAATTCACAGGTATTTCTCTTGATAAATTCAGTAATTTATCACCATCTCTAAGTTCTGCTATTGCTGATTCTCTAATCAGTGTACTAACTGTTGGTGATATAAAAACCAAAGTATCCCAATTTTTTTCGAGACCTGTACATGGATGCGCTAAATCACACAAGTGAATTCTGCAACCTTCGTCGTTTTCAGTTAAGATATTGAATAATGCTGGACCTTGGTCATATATTCCTTGTTCCGAAATTGATTTGTAAAGTTTATATCTATAAGCATCTGCATGAATGCGAGTATTGAGGAAACTAGCAAGTGCTATATAAAGATCCTCGTAACCAACTGTCCATGCGTTGAAGTGAAATACTGTCGATGATGGGTACTCTGTTAACTTCTTCATTAGTTCGCATGCACCAGCTCCCTATACATCATAAAATATTAGAATAAGCAACGAATTTACTCAATAATCATGCTGACCTTCTCATGAAATTCCAAGTGACCGTATTGTGCATCCGGTGAGCAAAACGTCGTATCAAGATATACATTATCAATATGTTTTATACCATGTGTATATGGAATTAATATTGGATTCCGTAGTAGTTGTAATCGCCACCATTTTTCTGCTCGGATATCACCTGTATAAAGAATTGTACCATGAGATCCTTCAATTAGGAACATGCAAGAACCTGGACAGTGATTTGCCTGTGAGTGATGTTAGATAACGTCAAGTGGGTTGAGGTAGGTGAACATACATCAAGAAGAGTCACGCGAATTCTTTGTTGCGGATCTAATTCAATTTCTGTAGGTGTATTGTATGGCAGCTCGCGCTGTTCGTTTTATCATTAGACATATACTTGAAATACTTGAGACTAGGACAACATACCAATACATTCCTCCCGCACTCCAGACCAAGCTGACGATACGTTCGCTTATGCTCAATTTCTCCCTCATATTTCTGTCTTAATATTCGTGTGCCTTTTGTTTCGAGTCGTAACAGTAACTATATAATTTCAGTCATAACTCTTAACATTGCCAACAGTTTGCAATCTTACCTGCTTTGTAGCTCGTGTACAATAAATTGGTGGTCCACCATATGCAGTTTGTAAACCGGTGAGATGATCTGAATGGATATGTGATAAAAAGCAAGCTTTTGGTGAAGGGTTCAAAGAGTTATCGTTTCGAAAATAGTCGACTAAATATGATTAGAAATGAGATGACAAGTCAATTGAACGAATAAACATACTGCGAATGTCTGGATACTCCCGCGGAACACCTTTGAACGTACTCTGATATATATTAGCATATTACTTGACTTAAATAGCTTTCTACGCAATTGAAACATACCATGACACGTATATAGTCCTCCTAAAGTTTCTATTCAATGATATCCTTCAGTACTCTTATCATTCTCGAGTTGAAGTTGTTGTTGACGCGATCGTGTACTTTTCGCGTTCTGCTTGAATGCTGACACTTGTAGCTGCATGGGTCTCGTGGGTTGTTCTTCGGTCGGAATCTCACTTGCCTGAGTTCGGTCAGTAAGGTATGATAGATTGATAGTGAATAGCTAAATGCTGCTCTAAATAAGAGGCCGACCACGGTCGCGAGGAGGATACAGATGGTGACGATACTACGGTCGCGTGTAACTGCGCAGATTGTATATGGAAGAAGTCGCTCAATACTACAACAATGGCGATTCTGTTCATCGCATACAAAGACAGAGTCAACTCCAGCAGCAGAGTTCTTTGATCACAGACGAATTGGCACACAACAGCAATTATTTATGATTAATGAATTAACTCCTGGATCTGTTTTCTTTTTACCTCATGGTACAAGGATTTATAGTCGAATGTTACAATTTATAAGAGCCCAGATGAGAGTATTTGGATTTGATGAAGTTGTTAGTCCAATTATTTACAAGACTCAATTGTGGCAGACAAGTGGACATTGGGATAAATATGAAGATGATATGTTTGAAGTTAAAGGAAGATCAGAGGCAGATAGTGAACAGTATGGATTAAAGCCGATGAACTGTCCGGGTCACTGTTTAATGTACGCTAATTCAGATAAGTCATACAGAGACTTACCTGTTCGATATGCGGATTTCTCACCATTACATCGAAATGAATCTTCAACTACTATTACTGGATTAACAAGAGTGCGAAGATTTCATCAAGATGATGGTCATATCTTTTGTAGACCGGATCAGGTCAAACAGGAGATTTCAGCGTCGCTGCAATTGATTGATAATGTCTATAAGGTATTTGGAATTCCATCATATCGATTACTTCTATCAACAAGACCAGAGAAGTATATTGGATCACTTGAAGATTGGAATAAAGCAGAAGATGGATTACGTGAAGCTCTTGATACAACAGGACAAGATTGGGAGCTTAATGAAGGAGATGGAGCATTTTACGGACCTAAAATTGATATTCTTCTTAAAGATAAGAATGGTAAAGAGCATCAAGCGGCTACAATTCAGCTTGATTTTCAACTTCCACAAAGATTTAATTTGACATATAAAGGAGATGATGATTTATATCACCATAGACCTGTTATGGTTCATAGAGCGGTTTTTGGATCTGTTGAAAGATTTATGGCAATTTTAATTGAACAAACTCAAGGGAAATGGCCATTGTGGTTATCACCTAGACAGGTTGCTGTTATTCCAATTGCAGAACGTCATAATGAATATGCAAAGAAAGTTCAACAACAATTATCTGGAGTTCCTGAAGGTGGTGCTGGAACATTACTGGATTTTAATGCGAAGACTTTATATGTTGATATTGATGATCGTGCAGAGACGATGGGAAAGAGATTGAGAGAATGTATAAAGAAAGGGTATACGTATATGGCTGTTGTCGGAGATTCGGAAATGGAAACAGACTCTGTTGCACTACGGAAGTTTAATGGGAAGTCGAGTACGATTACAGTTGATGACGCAAGACGGTTTTTGCTGAACGAAGTAGCGGAGTATCACTAGAACTCATAATGAGAAGATGCCAATGTAAATAGATGTTACTGTATGCAGTATCATGATTAATAATTAGATAGTAATATGTACATATATAAAGGTAAATAGCTTATTCAAGAAACTCAATGAGAACGCCCAACATATCAGCCATATCCAAAGCTTCATTTCGCTGAGTAGCCTCCTCTTCAGTTTCATCTTCAGCTACATCGGATTTCGGTATAATATCCTGTCTCAACTCTTCCAAAGTCTTTTTTACATCTTCAAGACTTGCATTCTCGTTTTTCAACTCTTCAGTAATTTTAGATTTCATTCCTAAATCACCTGATTCATCTTCGGCAATGATCCATGCAAGAATTGTATCAATTAATTGTAACCTAAAAACACCTTCATCAAGTCGTTGAATATACCATTCTGCTTCACGAGCTTCTAAATCTGTTTCCCATTCCTCAATAGCTTCTGTATCTTCTTTACTTTGTGGTCGTGTCTTCATGAACGCTGCACGCTCACCATCAATTATGATTTCAGCGCGATCGAGTCGTTCAACTGTGTATGATCGAAACATTAATAACCGCATCAACTTTTCAAATCCTTTTTCAACAAATCTTGCAAGTAGTTTGAATTTTTGAGTTGACGAGTCAGGAAGATTTCGAAATAGCGAAGCTATAATTCCTAGTAGCACATCAAGCTGCACATGTGTGGCACTATTCTTCTCACGAGCTCCTGATTTATGATACTTTGGTTCAGCATAACGAGACATCATGAAATATTTCATTATTAACTGCAATCCATTCTCATTAACAAATTCAACTGCTAATTGACCAGATTCGCCTGATGCTAAGGTATAATCAAGTGTTCTAGTTGCTCGAGCTTTACCGTGTTTGCCTCCATTCTTGGCAATCAACAACAGTAAATCAAGACCTTCATTTTCTAACAGTTTATCCTTCCCACTGTAATCTTGTACAACTACTGACAGTGCATCAAACAAATTCTCAAACATTTCCGTCTCTTCGGTTTCTTCTATTGGTGGATCAAAGTGCCGATATGGAGATAAAGCACGAAGTAATACGTCCATGCCAGATAATTCGCCTAATTTTTTGTTGTTGTATGATTGTATACAAAACTGTTGTCGAGATCTGCGCGATTTCTGAAGAATGATTGACAATATCTCGGCTGCATACTGTTTGTTCTGCGAGACAGGTTTTTCTTTCGCCAATATCCGTTGTAATAACCATGGCAGCAATCCCGAGTCACCGCCGCCACGACCCTTGGTACCATCACGGATGAAAAGTTGATCAGTGATATCGACAAAAGTGGTCAAGTTCTCGAAAATGTTTAGACTTTGAAACACACCAGCTCGGAGTGGTTCAGCGTCAGATTCATCTTCAGGATCTACTTCGTCCTCAGCCTTGCGTTCGCTGTCTAACCGATTCAGAGTACCAATGAGCATATCAACAATTCCAGATTTGACCATCCCATCGATCAATGCGCGTAAATCAGACTCTGCAGCGTCGGTGTCTTCATCCGTGAGCTCCTCGAGAACTTGCACACCGTCAACCACTATATCAACGTTCTCATGCACCAACGCAGCGCCTAGTAGATCCAGACCTCCAACCTCCACGAAAACGGGATAAAGCGTTGTATACTCGGTAAGCACGGACAGACCTTTTATGGCCGCGTCAAGCTCAGCTTCAGACTCCATGAACTTTTGCGGCGTGTCAGGGAACTTGCTACGCAGCTGTGTGTTCTTCTTTACGATCCTGTCGAGCTTGGTACACAGTTTGCGCAGCCAAGCTGCGTCATGTACTTCTTCCGGTGGTCCTTCTTCAAGATTGTCGACATAGTCAATCACTCCTCGCTGACTTTCGGTCAGGCCGTCGCCGTAGAGTCGACCGCCTTCCTCGTCTTCGGCAGGCAGATCATCGTCGTCGGGATCGAGTGACGGACCTGCTGCTGCGTCGTCGTCGTCGTCATCATCGATGTCGAGATCACGATCTGCTGATCCGGATTTGTACTTTCCCACTGGACAATGTTAGAATCAGACAATCAACAGACACTCCAGACGGGCAAACACACCTAGATCATTGAGCCGGGGCTTCTTCGAGGCTGGAGCGGCGCCGTCGCCAGACTCCTGCTGAGACCGTACACGCTGGACGCGGTTAGCACTCTGGACAATGCAGCTGCAAATACAGAACAAAACACCGGAACACGTACCTTAAAAAGCGCGTCGATGTCGGACATGGCGGCGTCCGAGGGCGGTGAGCGGACGCGCGGAGAGGTCGCTGTTCTCCTTGTACTTGCGCCGTGTTTACAGTACTGACCGCCGGCGCTGCAGCGACCCGCGCCCTAACCCGCCGGGCCCAGGCGTTTTAAAAAAAAAGCGGCTGCCGCGCCCTAGCCCTGGAAGCCTGGAAGTCCTGTTCTCCCGCTCTGCCCTATATAAAGCGAACCGCCGCGCCGTTCTGTCCGCCGCCCTCGCCCCGCCGCAGCCCTAGCCCCGATGGATCCCGTCAAGGCCGAGCCCAAGGCCGAGCCCACGAGCGAGATGACCGAGGCAGACGACCCTCACTCCGCGCCCGTCGTGCGGACGCGCTTTCCAGTGGTAAGTGAGATTTGGTGTCGTGGCATGCTGGCTGTTCGTGGTTGCGACCGCGGAAGCAGCGGCTGCCGTGACGAGACTGTGTCAAGACCAGGTGCTAACTGTGCTTCTAGGCCCGAATCAAGAAAATCATGCAGGCCGACGAGGACATCGGCAAAGTCGCCCAAGCAACTCCTCTAGTCGTCGCCAAAGCACTCGAATTGTTTATGATTTCACTCGTGCAAGAATCGTGCGCCCAAGCTCGTGCGCGCAACGCTAAGCGCGTCTCCCCAAGTCACCTCAAGCAAGCCGTGCTCGGCACCGAACAATTCGACTTCCTAGTCGAAACAGTCAAGAAGTACCCAGACGGCGTGGCTGTTACAGAGAAAGGCAGTGGACCTGGACGTGGTCGGAGGCGCAAGAATGCTGAAGCCGAAGAGTAGGTTCGTCCAGGACTGATTGCTTGATTACTTCATGATGCAACAAGTCTGATCGCTTGAACATGCACCGCGACATCACATCACATCGTATCCCGCACAGAAGATTTACATTTCTGTCATTTTGCCCATGGAGTTGTCGCATGCAGACGCTGCACAAGAGGTGTGCTGTACGATAAATTGGAAATGCTATTGTTTAAATAATATTTGTTGGGGCGCTCTGAGTTATTGCTTTGTCTGGTGTATAATATAATATGCTTTTGCTTCAACGTACCATATATATTTCTATTTCAATTACCTACCTGATTAATGATGCTGTTTGGTGCTGCCGATTTGACTGCGGGCACGAGTTTTATACTCGTGGTGTGTAGTGTGGTAGTTCCGCGGCGGTTCACGCGTAGCACATACTATATGACTGTATCAACGCAGTCAGTGAATCCTCTAAAAAGTTACAGTAACCAAACCATGCTCATAATCCACTGTAACTAAATATGCTCATATGTACATTCTGCTGCTCTGCGCTGCGTTGCTGATGGACCGGCGCAATGAGCTGAAAATGATGGCGATGGCAAGTAAACAAGCGCGTTGTGGGGAAAACGCTGGCCCGTACCCTCGCCCCAGCCCTAACCCGCGCCATATCTCGCGGGCGTATTTCTTGTCACGCCGCAGACGCCGTCACGTGGCCCGACCAACTTCTCACCCGCCTCTTTGTTTTGTGGATTTGTGTCTTTCGCTCTCTCCGTCAGCTACCTCGCCCCCTCGAGATCAGCCACCGTGTTCAATCCACACTCGACCATCGTCCATCCTGTCCATATATCTTCTTCTGCAAGCTAGATACATACAGTTTAGGTCGAGGTTTTTTTTAAATCTGTTTTTGCGTGGCTCAGACGTGAGCTGCAGTAATTCTCGTCTGCTCAACGCCCCGATCTTGTGTTCCCCGTCAACATGAGTGGCGCGTTGTTTCCCTACTCTTCGGCTCCGCTGAAGACGGTGAAAGAGGTTAGTTTTTGCTTGCAGAATCGAAATATGTGCGAATCGCGACTGGATGGGTGCCCTTTGGTACTTGTCACGCGGTCTGTCGAGTGTTGATAGGTGATCGTCGAATACTGACTCTTTGCGATTCTAGATCCAATTTGGTATCCTTTCACCGGAGGAAATTGTGCGTATTTGATTTTCTGGGTTGTTTTTGTGGATCAAAATGGTTTCTAATGGTTTGGTTGATGTACAGAAAGCGATGAGTGTTGCGAAGATCGAGTACCCAGAGACGATGGATGAGACCCGCCAGCGTCCCCGTGTTGGAGGTCTTAACGACTCCCGCTTAGGTTCCATCGATCGTAACTTCAAGTGCGAGACTGTATGTGTTGATTTTCAGACTTCATCTGATTTATCGCGCCTTCACAGTTCACAGATTTACTAACTTTGATTGTACGACAGTGTGGCGAAGGCATGTCCGAGTGCTGTGGCCACTTCGGTCACATCGAATTGGCTAAGCCTGTCTTCCATATTGGTCTGTCGATTTTCTATTTTATCTTACTGATTAAACAATTGCTAACCTTGCGCTTAATGCTTGTTCAGGTTTCATTACCAAGATCAAGAAGATTTGCGAGTCGGTTTGCTTTCACTGTGGCAAGGTAAAGCTTGACGAAGTAAGTTTCCCTTTTTTGGCACATTCTTTTCTGAACGTATTTACTTATGCATTCATTAAAGAGCAACCCTGCTTTTGCACACGCCATCAAGATTCGTGATCCCAAACGCCGCTTCCAAGCCGTTTGGAGTCTTTGCAAGGGCAAGATGATGTGCGAGACCGACGTCTCTTCTGAAGATGATGAGGAAGGTTTTGGAGAGAAGCGTCCACCCAAAGTTTCACACGGTGGATGCGGTAACTCACAGCCTACTATCCGTCGTGATGGTCTTAAACTTTGGGGTACCTGGAAAAAAGAGAAGAATGGCGATGAGTCTGAACAGCCTGAACGTCGCCAGCTCAAGCCGCAAGAAATATTCAACGTCTTCAAGCACATCAGCGATCAGGATTTGGACCGTCTCGGTTTAAATTCAGATTACGCCCGTCCAGAATGGTTGATCATCACAGTTTTACCTGTGCCTCCACCACCCGTCCGTCCATCTATTGCTATCACAGAGGCTGCTCGTGGTGAGGATGATTTGACTTACAAGCTTGCTGATATTCTCAAGGCCAACGCAAATGTTCGTCGTTGTGATATCGATGGTGCTCCTGCTCATGTGTCTAATGAGTTTGAGTCTCTGCTCCAGTTTCATGTCGCCACATATATGGATAACGACATTGCTGGACAGCCCCAAGCTCTGCAGAAATCAGGCAGACCAGTCAAGTCTATTCGTGCACGTTTAAAAGGTAAAGAAGGACGTCTTCGTGGTAATCTTATGGGTAAGCGTGTGGATTTCTCTGCTCGTACTGTCATTAGTGGTGATCCCAATCTTGCTCTTGACCAAGTTGGTGTCCCACGCAGTATTGCAAGGACTCTTACCTATCCAGAAATCGTTACGCCATACAATATTCAAAAGCTCACACAGTTGGTACGAAATGGTCCAAATGAGCATCCGGGGGCCAAATATGTTATCAGAGATACCGGCGAGAGAATTGATCTGCGGTTCCATAAGCGGGCTGGTGAGATCACTCTTCAGTACGGATGGAGAGTCGAGCGCCACATTGTTGATGATGATCCAGTTCTTTTCAATCGTCAGCCATCACTCCACAAGATGTCTATGATGGCGCATCGAGTTAAAGTTATGCCTTACTCGACGTTCCGTCTGAACTTGTCAGTCACATCACCCTACAATGCAGATTTCGATGGCGATGAGATGAATTTACATGTTCCTCAATCACTTGAGACCCGTGCGGAGCTGATGAACATTTGCGCAGTTCCTTTGCAGATTGTTTCGCCTCAGTCAAACAAGCCAGTTATGGGAATTGTCCAAGACACACTTTGCGGTGTTCGCAAGATGACCACTCGTGATGTGTTCTTGGGATACGACCAAGTCATGAACATTCTTTACTGGGTACCTAACTGGGATGGCGTTATTCCTCAACCAGCTATTCAGAAGCCCAAGCCATTATGGACTGGTAAGCAGATGATGAGTATGGTTATTCCCAAAGGTATCAATCTTCAACGTTTCGACGACAAAAATACACTTTTGAGTGTTAAAGATGACGGTATGATGATTGAAAATGGTGAAATCATGTACGGCGTTGTCGACAAGAAGACTGTTGGTGCAACCAGCGGGGGTCTGATTCACACCATCATGCGTGAGAAAGGTCCATATGCTTCACGTGATTTCATTGGTGGCGTACAGACTGTGGTTAACTATTGGCTACTTCATAACGGTTTCTCGATCGGTATCGGTGATACGATTGCTGATACGAAGACTATGCGTAACGTTACAAATACAATCACACAGGCTAAGAGAGAGGTTCAGCAGATTATTCTTGATGCTCAAGCAAACAGACTGCAACCAGAGCCCGGTATGACTCTTCGTGAGTCTTTCGAGCAAAAGGTCAGTCAAGTTCTTAACACTGCTCGTGATACTGCAGGTCGTTCGGCTGAAACTAGTTTGAAAGAAGCAAACAATGTCAAACAGATGGTTATTGCTGGTTCGAAAGGTTCATTCATCAACATTTCGCAAATGTCTGCTTGTGTCGGCCAGCAAATTGTTGAGGGTAAGCGTGTGCCGTTCGGATTCTCATATAGGACATTGCCACATTTCACCAAGGATGATTATAGTCCCGAGTCTCGTGGATTTATTGAGAATTCATATCTTCGTGGTTTAACTCCGCAAGAGTTTTTCTTCCACGCTATGGCAGGTCGTGAAGGTATTATTGATACAGCTGTTAAGACTGCAGAAACTGGCTATATTCAACGTCGTTTGGTTAAGGCCCTTGAAGATGTTAGTGTTCAGTACGACGGTACTGTTCGTAACTCTCTTGGAGATGTTCTTCAGTTTGTTTATGGTGAAGATGGTCTTGATGCAACTTTCGTTGAGAAGCAGTCAGTTGATTCGATGTCTGGATCTAATGATCGATTTGAGCAACGCTACAAGATTGATCTTATGGACAGCAACTGGGCACTTAAGCCATCACTTTTGGAGTGCGGTAACGATATTATTGGTGACATCGAGGTGCAACAGAAGCTTGATCAGGAATACGAACAACTTTCAGCAGATCGAAGCCTTTTACGTGGTTTCGTGTTCAAGAATGGTGAAGATGCTTGGCCTTTACCAGTTAATATTCAACGTATCATTCGAAACTCACAACAGATTTTCCATCTTGATCGTCAAAAGGCAAGTGACTTGACTCCTTCTGAAGTTGTTGAGAGAGTTCAAGATTTGTGCAGCAAATTAATCGTCGTTCGTGGTGATAATGCTGTTGTGCAAGAAGTTCAAGACAATGCTACCACTTTATTCAGCTGCTTAGTTCGATCACGTCTTGCTTGCAAGCGTGTATTTGAAGAGTACCGTCTTAATCGTGCTGCATTTGAGTGGGTTGTGGGTCAGATCGAGGCACAGTTTGCAAGAGCTGTGGTTGCACCTGGTGAGATGGTTGGTGTTATTGCTGCCCAATCTATTGGTGAGCCAGCGACACAAATGACTCTTAACACTTTCCATTATGCCGGTGTGTCTTCCAAGAACGTTACACTTGGTGTTCCACGTCTTAAGGAAATTCTTAACGTTGCTAAGGATATCAAGACTCCTGGTTTGAGTATTTACTTACAGCCGGAGGAAGCTGTGTCTATGGATAAAGCTAAGGCTATTCAGAGTACAATTGAACATACAACTCTTCGCACAGTTACAGCTGCAACAGAGATTTACTATGATCCAGATCCTCATTCGACAGTCATTGAAGAGGATAAGGATACTGTTGAGGCATATTTCAGTATTCCTGATGAAGAGGTTGAAGCTTCCATTCACATGCAGTCGCCATGGTTACTTCGGTTCGAACTTGATCGTGCCAAGATGCTTGATAGACAACTTGTAATGAGTCAAGTCGCCGAAAAAATTATGCAAGACTTTAAGAAGGATTTATTCGTCATTTGGTCTGAAGATAACTCGGAGAAACTTATTATTCGTTGCCGTGTTCTTCGTGATCCTAAGGGCTTAGAAGAAGAAGTGGAAACTGAAGAAGATTCAATGCTTAAACGTATTGAAGCTCACATGCTTGAATCGATCTCTCTTCGTGGTATCAATGGTATTTCTCGTGTCTTTATGCTTCAATATGAGCCAAATGTGGCAAACGCAAATGGTGAATATCAGAAGCAAAAAGAATGGGTTCTCGAGACTGATGGTGTTAATCTTTCTGAAGTCATGGCTGTTGATGGTGTTGATTATACACGAACATACACCAATTCATTTGTTGAGGTATTGTCTGTGCTAGGTATTGAAGCTACACGTCAAGCTTTGTACAAGGAAATTTTGAACGTTATTGCGTTTGATGGCTCGTATGTCAACTATCGTCACTTGGCATTGTTGGTTGATGTCATGACTGCTCGTGGTCACTTGATGGCGATTACTCGTCATGGTATTAATCGTGCTGATACTGGTGCGCTCATGCGTTGTTCGTTCGAGGAGACTGTTGAAATTTTGCTTGAAGCTGCTTCTTCAGCTGAATTGGATGACTGCCGTGGTGTATCGGAGAATATTATGCTTGGCCAACTTGCACCTCTTGGTACTGGTGGTTTTGATGTCATGCTTGATGAGAAGATGTTCAGCAGCTTACCTATGGACTATGGTCTTGCTAATGGTGTTGGTGTGGGTGTTCCAGGTGCCATGGGTAATGCAGATGGTGCAGCGACACCTTACGATGGTCGTTCACCTGTTCCTAACTTTGCTGATCCTAAGTACATGGGTAGCCCAGATCCTATGGCTTCATTCTCGCCTATTGTGAACTCTGGAGCAATTGATGATCGTGGCGGATTTTCTGAGTATGGTGGTGGGTTCGGTGCAAGCCCATATGGTGCTGGTGCTCAATCCCCTGGATATAGCCCAACTTCACCATTTTCTTCATTTGGTGGTGCAAGTCCAATGGTTTATGGCACAAGTCCATCATCTCCTGGTTACTCTCCAGCATCACCTGCTTACAGTCCATCATCTCCTGGAATGGTTACGAGTCCAGCTTATGCTGCATCTCCGAGATTCTGTATGTATCCTTTTTTCAAAAATTATTTACGTTTACATTTTACTAACCACTTGTCTGTTTTAGCCCCCTCGAGTCCAGCATACAGCCCAACTTCGCCAAGTTACTCACCTACCTCGCCAAGTTACTCACCAACGTCTCCGAGCTACTCTCCTACGTCGCCATCGTATAGCCCGACTTCGCCAAGCTACTCACCTACCTCGCCAAGCTACTCGCCAACCTCTCCGAGCTACTCTCCTGCGTCGCCATCATACTCTCCTACATCGCCATCATACAGCCCGACGTCACCTAGTTACTCTCCTACGTCGCCTAGTTACTCTCCTACCTCACCTAGTTACTCTCCTACGTCGCCGAGTTATTCACCTACTTCACCGAGTTATTCCCCGACTTCGCCGAGCTACTCTCCGACTTCGCCGTCGTACAGTCCTACTTCGCCGAGCTACTCTCCGACTTCGCCGTCGTATAGTCCTACATCACCAAGTTACTCACCTCAGAACTCATAACCTGTAACGACGAGGGAATTTGGGAAGCGTATAGTTTAAAATTTAAATATAATGATTATATAATAGTATTGAACGAAATGCTCAAACATGAAATCAATAAGTAAACAGAAGCAATAATAAATAAACAACGAGAAGAGGCGCTCCTGCCTTCAACACTCCCTTCTTGATTTTCTTTAGATAGCAGATCAGCATCTTTAGATTGCAATTGTAGGTCTAGTGCCTGCACCGTCTCTCAAATTTCACCTTTCCTAGTGGCTTTGTTAAAACGTCTGCGACCATTTTCTGTCTCGTAGTACACTATATAGTTTCGTACGAAGTGTGATCGAAATTTGATTAAGTACTGTATTATTGTGAGCTACAAATTCAATGTGATGAAAGTACTGCTATATTTTTGTCTCTATGTACACTGTAAAGCTGTATCGTATAAACCACCCAAAGTCGACCAAGACAACCGAATATTAAACACCTGACAAAACTCCTGGGCTAGTCAAAGCAAGATTAAACAAATTAAAATAAAAAGTAAAAATAGGATGCTCACCCGAGGACTTTAAGTTTTGGTTTCTTCTTTTTAGAAGCTTCGACTTGTTTCCTATAATCTCTCCAGTTACTAATTCGATCATCTCTATTTTCTTCCCATTTTTTTTGCTCTTCACGTTTTCTCTTTCTTTCTTCAACTTCATTTTCTTCTTTCTCACGTTGCCGTCCTTCTTCTTGCATTGCTCGTCTAGCTTGTCGTCGTCTTCGTAACTCATTTTCAACAAGTACTGATTTCGTTTTCTCTCTCCATGCTTTTAAAAATTCAGGCGATTGAGTATCGACAGTTTTTGCTGAGGATGATTTCGATGACCCATTAGATGAGTTAGAACCAGATTTCGATTTTGATTTTTCAATAAATTCAGCAATAACTAACTTTCGGGCATCAGCAAACGCTTCATCAAGTTGAATTCGTTTATTGTCATCAACTAAGTAAGCTTCAGCTTGTTTCAATCTATTAAAAGCGTCAGGTGCTTTAGGATTTGGTGTTTTATCTGGATGAATTAAAAGAGACTTGCGACGATACTGTGCTCGAATGTCACTAGTTGGACATCCTGGTAGAAGATCAAGTACTGAATAAGCGTCTAGTTGAAAACTTGATAGAATTCGTTCGATTTCAAGATCTTTGTTGAGTGCTTGCGATTCTCGCGCAAGAAGTGTATCAATTTCGCTCATCGAGTCGTCCGATTTGTGAGGATCGAGTGGCGATACTGGATAGGGTGATAACTGTATGATTGGAATTGTTGATCCGCGAAGTTGACGATGGCGGAGAATACTATAGCAAGCGTCCAACCTAACCCTACGAACAGCGCGGTGTACTGCCCCAATATGGCAATATCACGAATGATCTCGACGTCTGATCATCGAGTTTTGGAGTATTTGTACAAGATAAGTGCATCAATTTCGAGTCATTTTGTAACCAAGGAACTGGCTGCAAAATGGCGGCGGCAGTAGCACAACTGCTACCGATAGCGATTCCATTCGCACTTCAAGCCATTAATCGGTACATGAGTCCACGACCTGACCCAGGAAATGTACCACGAGGCGCAGCAGCTGCAGCAGCAGCACATAATGCAGATACAATTGCAAAGAAAGCAGTCTTACGACAAGCTACATATTTATACGGAGCATTATTTGCAATAATCGGTATAATTTATTTAGGACATGCAACATTCTTTTTAACAACTGATCCGCTTTCACCACTAGCACGTTTCTCAAGTAATATATTTGTACGAACTGATTTACCTGCACTTGCACCACTGGGCACATTACAATATCATGTATCAAACTTGAAATTTTTAACGCCAAGTATGAGAGATCGTGCTCAATTACTAGTTGAAAATTTAGGATCAATAAGATCGCGTGCTATATATGCTACATTTGGAGAAAATGCTATAGTGGATTGTTCATGGTGCTTTGTTACTGCAACACGGGAAGGAGTACAATCTCCAGATGGTTCGCTTAAACTATATAATGCACCAATATTTATTGTTCCTGTCTTTGTACAAACTATCGTTGTTGCAATAGTTACTACTTTATTTCCTGATGGAAGACTATTACCGCTAAGAACACCAGGTATTATTGGTTTGATTTGTGTTCTTGGAAGATTACTTCATCAATTATGGCAACTACCACCATCATCATCAGTAATCATTGCAGGAGAAGCTAAATGGTTACATTTTGAATTACTTAGAGAACGTGATAGTTTACTTGCAGTTTCAAATATAATATTAGCAGTTATGACAGGATTAGTGGGAACAGGAAGATTTGATTTAGCATTATTTTTTAATAGTTCAAGTGCTAGAATACAACGACAAAGACAAGTATTTGAAGCGACTGAAATCTCAAGAAAAAGACTTGGGTTAACGTTCCAAGAATTATCAAACAGACTCGAAGCAAGTGTTCATTCTTCAAGAAGTGCAAATATTGTTCAAGGAACTATTATGAGTGATGCTGCATTACGAAGAGTAACTCAACAATTTTGGGGAAAAATGGCAAATGAAGAAGAGCAAGTTATGAATGTACCTGTTGTTAAGATTATGGTTGAAGATGCATATAAAAATGCACTGAAGGAGCCTGGAAAGTATCAAGAGTTGGTTAAGGAAGCTAAAGAGTATGCGGATGCAATGATTTGTGTTACTAAATTAAGAGGAAGACCTTCTACACCTCAACCTAATGGACAACCATGATTACAGTATTTTGCGAATAGAAATTATGTACAGTATTATATATATCAAAAATCCCAACCTTATATGCATATTATTTACAGATATTTACAAACCTTCTTCTTCCGTTGTTTCTCTTTCCAATCCATACCGTCGTTGTAATTCGGCTATTGTTTCGTGTGCTGCCTCAACTTCATACTCAATCGATTGTGCTACCTTCTCAGTATTTAACACATTATAACCCACTGTAGGAATTGCAACCATATGACCGAGTACAGGATCATGCAAAACTGGCACTACCTTAACTAATTCCTCCAAAGTACCATTATACTGTTGTTTCGTTTTGGAGATCAAGTTCATTGTGCCATTACTTGTTTCTTTAAGAGCTGGAGAAGATACGGATCCAGATTGTAACTTTGTCAAAAGCTCTTTACGGACTGTAGCATATCTCTTCTTTCCTAGCTTTCGTAGTTGTTCCATATCACTTTCAACAAACGGCCTCACAATCAATCGACGGGTGTCAGTTCTCCTCTCATTCAAGGAGTTTTCGTCGTCTGCCACATGTCTAACTCGCATCCAAGCTCGACCGTCCCAAAGAACCCACTTCGACCACTCCCCAACTTTTTCATCATTCTCTAACCTAGGAACATCTAAATATGATATCGGAAAGCCTGATTCGCGCATACTATACGGTTGCCGAGTGACGTACCAATTGAAGACTTGAGCTCCCTGTTTGGCTATTCGAGCTTTATATGTCGGGGTCTTTGTTGGATTTGTTCGATCTGGACGGGCTGTAAGACTAAATTTGACAGATGGGGGAGGTGGAGAAACATCTTTCAAAACGAACCCTGAATCCGTCTCGGTGATTGTCCATGACGGTATAGACTGTTGCGGCGGTGGTGGGGGTAGTGGCGGCTTTAGCTGCGATGGTGGATTGACGACTTCCTCTTTTGTCTTTGCGACTTCTGTAGGTTCAGAAGGTATGTCGTCATGTAATCGAATCCATTGCAGTCCCATAAACGAAATAGAACGTTCGTTACCACTTAACCGTTTAACAAATTCCCGAAGCCTATGCTGAGGTATATCCGCGTATCGAGTTGGGTATACAAAGGCAGCAATCTGCTGTACTAATCGAACAGTAGTACCGATTTGATTGTCGTCAGCGTTTGGTGTAGTTCCGCTCATCACAGATAATCCTCTACTAAGAGAAAATGTGAGCGAGAGAGTTGCCGGATTATACCAGGCCGCATGCCAGTAAAATTGCAGTCGTTCTTGTCCATTTCGTAATGCTTTCCCTAAGGCGCGTTTTGTAACCGCTTCTTGTTTATCACGAATGGCACCATGCTTAGCAGCAAGAGCCACAAGATTTTCTAACCGTAAAGCTTGCGGAAGTTTATCGTTTTGTGACAGTAAGTAACGGACTGCGTTGCGTGTGGTGTAGGTGACATCGTGATTCGTCATATCTTCAGCCCATGCAAGTTCTGCTCGCTGACATGTAGCTATAGTGTCGATTTTACTGCATGGTAACAATGGTCGTAATATCTTGTACTCTCCTGCACCACCAGGAATTTCTCTATGGCCTGGAACAGGCGAGATCGATCGTGCACCAGCAAGACCGGCCGTACTCCAATTGTTTCCTCGAAGCAGTCGCATAAGTATGGATTCAGCTTGATCGTCTGCAGTATGCGCAACAAGTAAATGGTGAACACCATGATGAATCATACGATTTAGCAGGACTTTGTAACGCTCATCTCGTGCCGACTTCTCAATTCCAACTTTCGACGGCGTCCAGTGTAACTTGATGATCTCATGTATTAGCTGCGGTTGTTGAACTGGCGAGTCTGGTAGTATCGGGATATCAGCATTTTCTTTCGCCTCAAACAAATGAGGAAATCGTCGCTGCAGTTCTGCCGCTACTGAACGCGCTTCAGTGCCAGATTCGTCTCGTAGCCCATGATCTACCGTGAACGCAACGATTCGTGTTCCGTGAACTCTTGAAAACTCCGAGGTGAGATACATGAGAGCCATGGAGTCGACTCCTCCCGACAATGCAACTCCTACAAGGAGTTAGTAGAAACACAGCGTGCTAATAAAGGAACGTACATACCAATCACCGGAGGCAGCTGCCAATCCAGCAAGCTGAGCAGGCGCGACGAAAACCAGCCGGTGCGTATTGGTCTGTGATTTTGTGCTGCCGCAAGGAGCGGACGCAGCGTGACATCGTAGACACTTTTGAGACTGGGCGTCGACATCACAGAACTACCGAAAAACCATCTGGAGTTTGCTTGGACTAAAGATAAATAAGTGGAGGTTGGTGGTCGTAAGATGGAGTTCGGCGGAGATCAGGGCAGCTTCCACGCGCCGCATCTACGGGTCTCTGTCACTATATATCGTACTGTAGCAGATCCGGTCTACGTATACTATTACAGTCACACTAGAAAAGGACAATGAACGAATAGTCGAGTACAATGGCATCATAAGGATAATCATTTGCACGGTGTGCGTCTACACTGCAGACCTTCAGTATTTGTGGCTGGAAGTCTATAACACATTGCTCAGGCCACTACTCAAACGAATATTAGATATGTTCAATTGTATATTTTGATAGATACAGAATTGCAATAGTCGAACCCAAACGGACCGAAAACATTAACTATACATTTTGTAACTGGCTTTTATTGTGCATGCGAACGCCAGTCGTTTAGGCGAAGGCCGAGCGAGCAGCAGCCTGCGGGGTGATCTTCTTGCCGTCGCGGTTGTAGCGGACGCGGACAGGAGGAGTGCGGATACGGCGGCCCTCGCGCGAGCGGACGCGGACGATCTTGCTGTGGATGGCGCACGAGACGCAGTAGTGGAGCTTGAGGTAGAGCTTGGGGAGCGCGTACTCGGAGTAGACGGAGGCCTCAGAGATATCACGGATGGCTGCGGGCAGTTAGCATTTGGACCAACGAGTAGACAGCGGAGTAGTTCACAGCGCACAGCAGCGGCGTATCAGCAAATCACAAACACACCAATACACCGCTCTCCGCGCTGTCGAATCTCGCACACAACATACCAGCACTCTCGACGATGTTCCGGATGGTGAATCTCTTTATGCTCTTGTCCTTGGGGCAGCAGCGCGAGCAGTTTGAGCAGCGAACAAACGCGACGTGGCCGCGGCCCTTCTTGTTACGTCCGCAGGATTGGCGCTTTTTTGGCATTGTTGATGTGGAGTTGCTGTCGGAGATGGAGGCAGACCTGGACTCTGGCGGAAGAAGGGTCGTGATGGACGAGCAGTTGGCTACCTAACGACGACGGACGCAGCCCCAGGCCAGCCGCAAGCCGCACGCCGCACGCCGGAACGCAGTCACACTGTACCCTAGCGTCACGTGCGCAGCCCTAAGTGTACGAGGGCCTTAGACAGAGCGGCGTGCTGACACCGTCCCGCTGACTTGCGTCTTATGTCAGCGTGTGTTTGTTTACAACCGGCCTCCGCTCTGCTCATTAACGTGCGCTCTTCCGCTGCTACTCCCATCCCGGCGCACTATCGCGACTTTCCCCCTCCCCTGTCCTCCCTCCGCCACCTTCCTCTCCTCTTCCTCCAGCGCTCTACCTACGCGTGGGCGTCTTCTCTTGCTCCGTTCTACTGCATGTCCGCCGCTGCCGTGCGCCAGACGCCGTCTGCCGCTGCTGCTGCCGCTGCCGCTGCCTCGCCTCGTCGCCAGCAGGCCGTCCCCTCGTCCATCCCCGTTCCCTCGACTGCACTTCAGCAAGTGCACTCCGAAATTCCGGATCTCTCGTCACCCGCTCCTCCGATGAGTGACAGTCGCATGCGCCAGAGTCGGCGCGACGAGGTACGATAACGCTCGTTTGTTTATCGGCTATAGTGGAGCCACCGGAATCACTTCCGTGCTAACATCGCGGCTTTCACCGCTAGGCCATTCGTCGCAAAAACGAGAGCGACCTTAACAAGAAGAAAGTCGTACCAGGCAAGAACCGCCAAATACGACGACCACCGCCCGGAACTGTCCTTGCTCTCCGCCCAAGTCCCGCTCTCCAGATCAAGCCCAACACAACTGTCGCTGAGGCCGCGCAGCTCATGTCTGCCAAGCGCGAGAACTGTGTTCTTGTCACTGACGATGACGACCGTATTGCTGGTATCTTCACTGCGAAAGATCTTGCATTCCGTGTCGTCGGCGCGGGCATTGATGCTCGCGATGTCACTATTGAGCAAATCATGACCAAGAATCCCCTCTGCGCACGGACAGACACATCAGCAACCGATGCACTTGATCTCATGGTCCGCAAAGGTTTCCGTCATCTGCCTGTAATGGACGAGAACCAGGATATTTCTGGTGTTCTCGATATCACAAAGTGTTTCCACGAAGCCATGGAGAAGCTTGAGCGCGCGTACCAGTCCTCGCGAAAGCTCTACGACGCTCTCGAGGGTGTTCAGTCTGAACTCGGTGCGTCGCAGCCTGCTCAGATTATTCAGTACGTTGAAGCACTCAAGACTAAAATGGCCGGTCCAAACCTCGAGTCAGTACTTGATGGCATTCCACCTGCGTTTGTCAACATCCGTACATCTGTCCGCGAGGCCGCTGCCATCATGCGCGAGCATCATACAACTGCCGTTCTCGTCACTGATAAGAATGCAATTTCTGGTATCTTCACCAGTAAGGATGTTGTCTTACGTGTTATTGCCGCTGGTCTTGATCCCAATCGATGCAGTGTCGTGCGTGTTATGACTCCTCATCCTGACTTTGCTCCAAAAGAAATGAGCATTCAGGCAGCTCTTCGCAAGATGCATGGTACGTACAGATACAAATATCATGAAAATATGAAAGAGTTACTAACTTAAATCTACAGATGGACACTATCTCAATCTTCCAGTTATGGGTGATGACTCTGAAATTGTTGGCATGGTTGATGTTCTCAAGCTCACTTATGCCACTCTTGAGCAAATAAACTCTATGCAGACATCTGAAAGCGAGGGTCCCGCTTGGAATAAGTTCTGGCTCTCGCTTGACAACGATGCAGAGTCGATTCATTCTGATAGCATTTCTATGCATCGATCCGGCACACCTTACTCTGACTCTGGCCGTCCTCTCCCATCCTCGCCTCCAGTACCACCTCGTCAGGCAGACTCTCCGATAACAAACGAGATTGGTCCGCTTGACTCGGCGTCTCACTTTGCTGATGACTCAACTCTCGCCATGAGATCAAATATGGGTCGTGGCGCTGATGACGATTCGATTACATTCAAGTTCAGAACTGCAAGTGGTCGCGTTCACCGTATTCACTTGTCAGCTGATGACGGTTTCATCAATCTGCGTGAGGCTATTGCTATCAAGCTTGGTCCCGAAATGGAGCCCCTTGGCGGTCCTGGTCTGTATGACGATGATGGAAAGATTCTGAAACCTGGCTTTGCAATCAGTTATCTTGATGACGATCAGGATGCTGTTTTGATGTCTTCAGAGGACGATCTACTCGAGGCTATTCAGCTTACACGCAAATTGGACCTTGACAAGATTGACATCTTCATCCACCACCCAGACGAGCCAGTTATCATTGCACTGGCATCTGCCGCACAATCTACCGTCTCGCCCAGCGACGTTAAGGATGTTCCGGAGAAGCTGTCAGAGCGTACCGAGCAACCAGTCGCTCCATCGCCCATGCCAGTTCCCATCCCCCAGTACTACGTTCCACCGGCACCACCTGCAAAGGAGGACGCTATACCTGGAATTCCAAATGAACTTCTTCTTCCCGGTGCGATTGTAGTTATGGCTGCATCTATCGTTGCGGTATTTGCGTTCTCTCGAGTTTCAAAATAGATTGACTGGATGGTTTGGTGTTGACTGTTTTTCCTGTATTTTGATTTTCTTTCTTTGGAGGCTGGCTATCTTTGACATTTCTGATTTATCTGAGCTGTAGTTCATAATACAAACGAATATTAGTAGGTACGCTGCTGCCTGTAGATATTGCTGCGGATCGCGGCTTCACAAAGTTCACGTTCTCCGTCGTCTCTCTTGATAAGTTGACGAGCACAGAGACCTCCGCGATAAATCCTTTGCAGAGAACGGAGTCGACTGTGTTAAATAGTATAATTCGTGTAGAGCAGCCATGCACGGTTGCGCGTTATAGAGTGAAGTTACACGCGAAGGCTCGGCAGAGTTCGCGTGTTGTGTGTTTCCCGCCGCAGACTGAGGAAACTTTCTTCCTCGCTGCACTCGGGCAGAGGAACTCAAAACTTTGGATAGCACGGTATAATCTGATCCAGAACTATTGTAATTTTCTTTGAGATTTTTTTCACTGTTTTCGTTTATATCCACTTATCAGTGGATTGTTAATATCGACTCGGATCAGATCTACGTGTCGCATAGCTTGAAAAGATGGCGAGCAGTCTGTCGCCAGAGGCATCAGCGGCCTTACTTTCTCTTTTGCAGTCACTTACATCTGCTGATAATACAGTTCGATCAAGAGCAGAAGAGAGCTTGAATAATGAGTGGATCAATACTCAGCTTGAGATGCTTATGACTGGTTTGGCGGAGCAGATTCTGCATTCGCAAGACCAGATGGTACGTTTTTCCCCTTCACGCGCTCAAAGTTGAATAGAAAACTAATGTGATTACTTGTTGTACTTAGTATCGAGCTTTTGCTGCGGTTTTGTTTCGTCGAATCGCTTCAAAACGACCTGAGGATGATGACGCAGATTTTGCAAGTAGACTTGCTGGAACGATATCTGCACCGGTAATGGCAAATATCAAAGCACTTCTACTTCAAGCTCTCAGTCAAGAACAAGTTAATGATACTCGGCATAAGATTTGTGATACAATCTCAGAACTTGCTTCTGGTAATGGTACGTTTTGGAAACATTGAATTGTTGATATGGATCATACTAATTTTGCTTCTTATAGATGCATGGCCTGAATTACTCGAAGTTCTTTTCATGGCGGCAAAATCTCCAACTCCTGGTCTACGCGAAGCAACTTTCCGGATATTGGCTGCTAGTCCTTTAATGGTACGACGACAGCAGCTTCCTGCTCTCGCTGAAGTATTCCGTGCTGCATTCCATGACTCGGATGAATCAGTGAGCATCAGTGCAATCACTGCCTACACAGCTTTATTCGAAACAATTCACAAGGCGCAATATGCCACTTTGTCGCCATTACTTCCTGATCTTTTGAATATTCTGCCACCACTTAATATAGTCGAGAAATCTGAGCAACTTACGAATGCAATGACACCTTTGATTGATTTGGCTACTATTGCACCAAAGATTTTCCGACCAATGTTTAAGACTGTTATTGATTTCAGTATGGCAGTTATGGAGAATAAAGAAATGGACGATGCTACAAGACAGACTGCATTAGAATTACTCACCACTTTTGCCGATGAGGCACCGTCAATGTGCAAAAGAGAGCAAACTTACGCGCCACGTATGGTTGTTCAAACTTTATCAATGATTACTGAAGTTGGTGAAGAAGATGACGATGAATGTTCTGAATGGAGAGCAGAGGAAGATCCTGATGCTGATGATGCTGATCCAGTTCATTTAGCTGCTCGACAAAGTTTAGACCGATTGGCTGTTAAACTTGGTGGTCAACTTTTACTTCCTCCTCTATTCCAATGGCTACCTCAGATGATTTCATCAGCACGGTGGCAAGAACGATACGCTGCATTGATGGCAATTTCATCGTTTGCAGAAGGATGCCGAGATGTAATGATTCCTGAACTATCAAAAGTTCTCGATATGGTTCTTCCACTTCTTGCTGATGGACATCCACGAGTACAATGGGGTGCATGCAATGCAGTTGGTCAAATGAGTACAGATTTCGCAGATGATCTTGAACGTAACTTTTCCGATCGTGTTGTTCCTGCCCTTGTTGCAACTCTTGAATCGCATGAAGCTAGAGTTCAATCCCATGCAGCAGCTGCTTTAGTCAACTTTTGTGAAGAGTCTGAAAAAGAATGGCTCGAACCTCATCTTGATGGTATTCTTAGTCATCTTATTCAATTATTACATAGTCCTAAACGCTATGTTCAAGAACAAGTATTAGTTACAATTGCAATTGTTGCTGATGCTGCTGAGACAAAGTTTACAAAATATTATGATACAATGATGCCTTTGTTATTTGATGTTATGCAGACTGACCGAGGTAAAGAATATCGTAAACTTCAAGCTAAGTGTATTGAATGTTCATCTCTCATTGCACTTGCTGTTGGTCGTGAAAAATTCTTACCTTTATCTCAACAACTTATTCATACGTACGGTGCTATTCAAAACAGTATTGTTGATGCAGATGATCCAGCTGCTTCATATCTCATTCAAGCATGGGGCCGGATATGTCGTGTAATGGGTCAAGATTTCCTTCCATATTTACCTGGTGTTATGGCACCATTACTTGCATCAGGAAAGATAAAGCCAGATTTACAGTTATTAGAAGATACAGATGATCTGGATAATTTTGAATCTGAAGGATGGGATCTTGTACCAGTACAAGGAAAACATATTGCATTACATACAAGTGCATTAGATGAGAAATGCACAGCTATTGAACTTTTAAGTATTTACGCAGCTGAACTTGGTGCAGGATTTGAACCATACGTTGCAGAGATTATGCATGAGATAATTATTCCATCCATTAGTTTTTACTTTCATAATGGGGTTAGAGTTGCTGCTGTATTAGCAATTCCACATTTGTTATCAGCAATTAAAAAATCTGGTCCACCAAATATACCAAAACTTGCTGAACAATGGAGATTAATTGCAGGTAAAATGTTAGATGGATTATCAGCCGAACCATTTGTTGAATTACAAATTGTTCTTTATACTGCTTTTTATCAATCAATTGAAATTATGGGAGTTAATTCATTAAATCAATCTGATATGGAAAGCTTTGTAAAATCAATGAATTCAAATCTTGATGATTATCTTAATAGGAAAGAAAGTGCATCAGGTAATCAAGATGAAGAAGATGAGGCGGGTTATGAAGATTCAGAATATGATGCTGAATTAGTTAGTGAAATTAATAAAGCAGTTCATGCTGTATTTAGAGCTCAACGGTCTTCTTTCTTACCTACTTTTGAAGCTTTATTACCTACTTTATCAAAAATGTCTGCTAAAGCTGATGATGTCGATTGCATAGAATTCGTTCTTTGTGTATATGATGATTTAATTGAATTTTGTGGTCCGGATGCTTGGAGGTACAAAGACGTTTATTTACCTCCAATGGGTCAAGGATTAGTATCTGAAGGTAATTATTACTTATTACTTTTTTTTTTTTTGTTGATGAATTTTTCTAACTGAATTTATTTAGCACCTGAACCACGACAAGCGGCTGCATATGGAGTTGGAGTTGCAGCGCAATATGGTGGTGAAATTTTTTCATCAACAGTTGTTAGTGTTATTCCGACATTATTTCAATTGATTTCTCGACCAGATGCACGATCAGCTGAGGCAGTTAACGCGACTGAAAATGCAAGTGCAGCAATTGCTAAAATCATTAGATTTCATAGATCAAGTGTACCGAATATTGATGAAATTATTGACGCATGGATTCAAACACTTCCAATTGTAAATGATGAAGAAGCGGCATTATATGGATATTTATTTTTATCAGAATTAATTGAACAAAATCATCCATCTGTTCAAAAACATGCTCAATTTTTAGTTCAAGTTATTCAAGCTGCTTTATCTGCTAATTCAATCGTTGGTGAAACTGCTGATCGACTTAAACGTGCTGTTAATTTGTAGATTTATTTTTATTCTTTTTTATTCTTTAAAGATATTATAAGTAAATAAATTAAATTAATAATTTAGAAATGTTGGCATAATTTGAAAACAATGCCTATATACCAGTTGTATCTTCATAGTTGTATAAGAGTTTATGTATAGTATGAAAAACTATCAAGGCTATATATAGGCGGTAAATAAACCGATAATTCATTACGTATGCCATAGGTGATTCAATGTATAATATTTCTAATAAATCTATCATCTAAAGTAAATCATAAAATCACAATAAAACTTAAAAAATAACAAAAAATGAGTATTTTAAAATGCAGCTTGGATTTGTCCAGTTGCAACAGCTTCATCAACCATATGATTTGAGCAATCTGCAAAAATAGAAGCTTGTTTAGCAACATCACCTAATTTCCCAATAACTTCTTTATTGCCATCAACGAAACCGTAAATTGCATATTTAATTTTAACTTCTTTACAAAATTCAATAACATGTTTTTGAGCATCACGGAAATTGTGTCGTGGCATTCGAGGAAATAAATGATGTACCGCTTGAAATTGTAATCCTCCATGTACAAAATCAAACCAAGCGGGACAATCAACATCCATTGTTGTACGTAACATTTTTTGTGCAAATGATTCAGTCGCTCCAAGATCTGCTGTTGACATTGCGAAATGTGAAAGTGTGATTTGAACGTGAAGTGGCATAGTTACAACGTGACTTATAAGAACATACATGAATCTTATCCTATTTGTTGGAAGTGTTTGGTATACTAAACGATAACCAAACCAATACCAGAAAACAACCATTCCAGCAATTTCATAGTAACGCAACCAAGCAGCACTACCTTTTCTAGGTCCTTTTCCAAGTAAAAGATATTCCCATGATAATCTATAAAGATTGAATCTTCCAAAACAAAGAATAGGATAATACATCCAGTTTTGAATACGAATCAAAGCTCTTGCAGCTGCATCGTATTCTAAAACACGTTCATAATATGTTGAAAATACGTTACCGAATAAACGAGTTGAAATTGCAAAAAACGGAAGATGTTGAATATCTGGATCATGAATTGGATCATTTGTAACGAAATGATGAACATTATGATTTCGTTTCCACCAACCAATACTAAGACCACCTAAAAAGTTTGCAACTGTTGCTCCAATAAGACTATCAATAAAAAATGAATGTGTAATAGCTAAATGGCCTGCATCATGTGCTGTAAATGTCAATTGATGCCAAAATAAACCGAGAGTTACTGCTGATGCAGCGTACCATCCATATTTCAACAGAACATAAGTTGAAACTGCAAGTGTGATGTATCTTGAAGATTCTCGCATATATCCCCAATATGTACATACAAAAAATCCTTCACGTTCAAGCTTTGCGTACAATTGACGATATTTAGATGTAATTTCTCGTTGAGTTTTATAGTCTAACGATGGATATAGCTTGAGATCACGTTCAAGTAATTGTTGTTCATATTTTTCCATTGCGGCTGCACGAGATGTGACTTCGATTGGTACAACTGAAGGTGAAATAACTGTACTTTCTGCAGCTTCTGTAGATTCCACTGGAGTCGCAATCGGTGCTTTCTCAGTCATGGCTTTGCGAGATACCGCTGCTGAATCAACTGGTAATTCTCGACCTGTTGAAATAACACGATCGTCTTCATCATCTGAACTTGATCTTGTAGATGTACTTGTTGAGAGTACCGGAGTAAGAATATCATCTTCTTCATCACTTGACTCTGCTTTTGAGGATTTTCGAAATTCACCTCCTTGTATTGGTGGAATGAAATTATCCCATGGACCTTCAATTGAACCGATAGTGAACCGTTTCGCTAACCGTTTACTCTCCTCACTATGATATCTATAGCTCCTGTTAGCTCTCTATCACTCCATATACCTTGAAATTTATTTAGACATACGAATTGATCTCATCAGAAGCATCACGTCCAACCATATGCTGCACCACCAATTCACCGCCAGGATGCTTTGGGATCCACGCGTTGAGTTTCAGCACTTTCCCTTCGTATATGACAATCGCAGCACCATCAGCAATAAGTGCTTCAATTTCTCGCCGATCCATGATCGTATCCCGTACCATTCTGAGCAAATCCGACTGCACCTGGTGAAGGTACAAAAGGTCTACTCTACATTTCAATAGTGCTTCCACGGGAGCTGAGACGCGACGAACTCGACGTGCTGCGCCGAACTGAGCCGCACGACGGCGCGGCGTATTGGCGACGCGGTTTTCTAATATGGTCTGACTGGCGGAGTTTGATCTATATACCAAATGGAGTAAAAATACCGATGCTACATACATGCAATTACAAGGCAACTACGTCGAAATATAAATAGGAGTGTATAGAGTGTATTGATTAAAATCTATATGCTACTGGTTATGCTGACGAGAACAGTTGTCTCACTAGGACGACATAGTACAAGCAATGTGATGCGACATACGACGTGACTACAGTATACTCTTATACTTCGACTGGTCATGAGCAATTCATATAAAAGGCACTTGAACGCGTCACTACTTTGAGCAGCGACCGCCACAAGGCATACCACATGAAAGCTGACCGGATATGAGTGCCATGGTATCATTAATTCTGTCAACTCATGAAAAAGCGGTAAAAGCTCAGATCAAGTCGACATAATAAACCTCACAAGAGATGTAATTGTAAAGACCAGATAATACTATAATTGAATTAGTTACGGTCCTAACAAAAATGAAAAAAAAAAATCATTTCATGCAACATGAATCAGAAGAGGTGCCAGAAATAAAGTTTCAACATTGAATTCAGTCGGTAATTCCAACTTTGTTTATTTCTATTCATCATACAAGTGCATGAAACGCAAGTCATTAAGACTTATGTAGAACATACCTTACACACAATCGCAGAGATATGGTGTCGTCTTTAAGACAAATAACAACTATAGTAAATTCTTGAAGAAGTTAGTAACACTTCACGATGGTGGAATTGGATGCACCGCAATGAATGCACAAAGCAATAAATCAGGCTGACATGCAAAAGTTTTAGATCATTTAGGTAACTATCACATACTCTAGTTTGAATAAGCGATTGTTTGATCATCAGGAAATCACAGTCTGCATTCATCAAGTGATGGACAACATCCAAAGGTGTAAAACATACCATGTGTTCAATGCACGAAAATGCAGTGCCAGTGTAGAGGAGTTACTGCACACATTGCTGAGCAGTAAAAACACTCTCGCTCGTGCCATTTTGAAAAAAAAAACCCGAGTCGAGTGGACTGAGAAGTGGAAGCCAGGGAAGGAGCATCAGTGCAGAATTTTTTCAGTTAAATCCAGCGGGTGTGAGCCCTTGCCCTGAAAAAACAGCGTAAGCAGCAAAGGCGTTTGTAGAGATGTGCGGCTCAACGTAGCCGGAACTTCGCGTTCACGGCGCTGTTATGGCACGCAGTAAGAATAGACGGAATGCTGTATGTATTGCGGTGCTCATAATGGCTGTTTATATATATATATATATATATTCCAATATCCCTATGCCGCACCGACCTGCGTGCTGTCTGCTCGAACGCTTTCTAATACGGTCCGCAGCCAGATCCGGCAGGCAGCCAGATCCGGCAGGCAGCCATTGAGCAGGCGTACTGCGGCGGTTCAGTCTCCGCGTACTTGTCGTACGCACGCATACACGATACGCGATACGCGTTCTGGCGCTTCGATTTCTCTCTGCTCCTTATATCCTGTTTATATCCTATTGGTATCCGTATTTGCGCAGGTTTGCAGTTCTGCTCAACTATTTACATAGGAAGTACAATACTCACACAACCACATTGTCAGACTACGATATGGCGGCTGCTGAGGTATGATATACTCGATTTGCGAGACTCTGTTTCATCTTTTATGCAACTTCTGACTTTGATATCTTGTTTAGAAAAGCGGCAAATACTTACCATCATCCGACAGCGATCCTGATGCATCAACTACCGTCGATACCGAGGAGCCTGTGTTCGTCTCGCTCTTTGAAGCCGCTGGCGTTACCTTTGACTCCGACTCTGAGGACGAGGAGCAAGCAGCTGGACAAAGTGCTGCTAGAGAAGGCCTTTTACTACCGGCCGCTGATGCAGGTGCCGGTGGTGCTACGACAACTGGATCAGGTGCAAGAAGTCATGATATTGAGAAGGGCGTTGCGATCGGCGCTGGTGCTGCTGGCGCAAAGAGAGGCTCATTATGGGCGAGGTCAAGCAGGAAATGTCACATATGGACTATTATTATAGTGATCGTCGTCATTGCTGCTATTGGTGGTGGCGTTGGTGGTGGTGTCGGTGCAAGTCATTCAAGCTCGACCGCTTCTTCTTCTTCTTCTCCTCCTGTTTCAAGTGCGACAACGAATTCGACGCTGTCCACATCCGCTATCGCTCTCTCTAGTGCTGGTCCAAAGCAATCTCCTCCGACTCGTCTATCTGCTCCTGCTAGGTCATCCCCCAATTCAGCACGACCATCAACCGCGATATCTCCGTCACCTTCTTCAGCAATTTCTACAACAACAGTTATAACATCTTCTGTAACATCTCCTTCGCCATCTTCTACAGCAGCTGCTCCGAGTCTTACTGAAACGCTAATCGTTTCCCCTCTTACTGGCTACAGGGATCCTGCACCGTGGATGTTTAGTAGTTCTACTATAACCCCTGTGTACGTTGCGTCGGCTCTTCCAGCTGCTTATCAACTTGTGGACACAACTGAATCATATGTTGCGAGAGTTGCTGCTGCTGGTCAAAGTGCTGTCTTTACGCAAGTGACTGGTTACATTGCGTATGGTACGCAGACGGATAGACCAACTGATAGCACATACATGGTTGCATGGCCATATGAACTCGTGGAAACCTCTTCTACCATTACAGTATTCATCGCAGATCACACAGTTCCGGCCCTCGCTGGAGCAACACCAAGTTCTACTTCCCAAATTGCCCCAGCACGGCAGGTTCCGTCATCCGATTTGCCTGCCGGATCCAATCCTACCGGCAAGTCCGGTGATTCTAACTCTACTTAGTAATTCGAGAAATATATTAGAGTCATAACTTTTAGTATTCTTTGCCGTCTCACTGATTCCAGTCTCTCATGTCCACTCTAGCTATTTTATTATGTATCACCGATTTCTTGTTATTGTTTTTATGGAGAGCATTTTTTAATAAATGGTTCTGTTTGACTTTTTATTGCACGATTTTTTTTTTTTTTTTTTTTTTTTTGATGTGTCGTAGCAAAAGTAGATTTGAGAATTAAAAGGATAACCAGATTACTAAATTACCCGTAAAGAACCTCATAGCAGCACTAGATCATGTCGTCAGGTCAATTACCATCAAAACATCTCTAGTTGACCAAACAGGTCTAAACCTGACTGAATTTTATCTACTATAGTGCAGTTAATTTCTAAATCAACTGACTTTCACCACGAGCTTTCTAAACATTATTGAATACGCCATGCACACACAAGGAGAACTACGCATGGCTAAGACTAAGAGCCACATAACGTGTTCGCTACATGTTACACACGCGGCCTTCATTTTGATATGTGAATATTGCAGTTATTGAGTGTATTCAAGAATTTAACTTTTTTTAGGCGTAGTTTCTAATTGAGGAATGAACGAACGATGCAATTGACTTCTGTACATGGTTTCCTCTGTGAATAGTAACTACTCATTGATCGCCAATATTAAAGTCGTATGAGACATATTTAATTTCAGTAAGAGTAGTCATATAAAATAATAATATTTGACCCAAGGAAGTGGCGGTGGTCCCATGCCGCCCTACCACTTGTGCATTACACATGGTACACGTGGACGTCATTCAACGGTCCGTAGACGGCGTCAGAGACGGCGCAATCGAAGTTGATATGGTATATCATTTATATCGCTAGTGTGTTAGTTCTGCGCATTATTCGGCATAAATCTGGAGGCGATAATAGTGCACGGATACTTCCATTCTCGGATGAACGGTGCTTCCCTGCGCCCGGGGCGGATCACGGTGGATCACGCTGACTGCGGTGTGGGTGCGGCGGTGATAAGCGAGGCGCGCGGCACGTGAAGATTCAAGCCACTCAGGGGGTGACGCGCGGATCCGCAGACTCAGACGCAGCGAACGGTCGTCCCCTCCGCACTGACGCCGCCCGCCCCGTCACGTGGCATTTCGAAAAGGCCCGCCTTCCACCGCCGACCTATATTCCACCTCCCAAGGTCTCCGCACTTCTTCCTTCTTTTTCCTGATTCACCCCTCCGAGGACCTGCAGCAGAGTTTGATCATTTTCTCGAATTTGTACAGCAACTCGACACGAATCGCTCTTACTCGCGTCTGTTCTTAAACCGCAACAGCAACAGCAACAGCAAACAGCTTAGGAACAGTTAACCATGTCTTCTCAACAAAATCAATCCGATCACTACGACGATCTTTTCCACGGTCCTCGCGCCCAGAATATGGCACAGAATGGCAATCGAATGGTCGAAGCAATTCTTCAAGATGCCCAGAATGGATCTTCAAACTACATTGCTGATCAAAATCGTCAAGGTTCTGATGCTATCATTCTTCAAAATGGTGGTAATGTCAATGCAGTCCCTAGAACCGGTCAATTCCAACAAGGATTTAATCCAGTGAATATGAACGGTTACCAACCTGCATTTGAATCCTACGCAAACTATCCTGAGTATGCAGCCGATGCGAATCATCAACAAAGATCGGTACCTGGACCAGAGACAGATTTTACAAGATCACCAACTGCAAGAAGTTATTCGCAATCACCAGTTTTGCTTCGTCCGTATTCAAGAACGCCTGAGCTCAAGGAAACCCACAAGTTGGCAGAACGCAAGCGTCGTAAAGAATTCGCTGAACTTACTGATGAGCTTCGAACACGATTAAATGATAAACATTCTTCAAAGCATGGCGTCATGAGGCGTGCTATTACACTTATCGATGATCTGCGTGGTCATGAAAAGGAGTTATTGCAAGAAATTGAAGATTTGAAACGACTTCGGGATCGATCTGAAAGAGAGAAGTCAAGTTATTGAGTTTGATATTTTTATTTTTGTTTTTGTGCTGGAGTTAAATTGCGATTGTTGAATTTCAGGTGGTCCCATGACGCCTCTGCATTATTATGAATTGAAATGGATTATACGATTTGATTCTGCTTGTCATTTTATTGTCTTTTTTGTTGGTTCAGTTACAATTGTTCATCTTTTGTTGTTGTACGGTTTGTTTCAAAGTACCGAATTCATTTTCATAAAAGCGATTATGTGAATTTCAATGTGATTTTGAGAATTGTGTTCAGTGAATAACTTTATTGTAGTCTTTAGTTTGTAGTTTGTAAACGCATGGTTATTGATTATCGATATATCTGCACGAGTACTGTTCTAAATTGTCGTGTGTAAATTCATAAATAGATCGTGCGACAGAACTTTTATCATGCGCTCGAATATCCTAGTCGCATCACGAAATAAGTCGAACAATGAAAAATAAAATTCATTTCCATTACAATGCTGTTGATGATATCGAATTGTGCTTCCTTTAATGGCGATCTGTAATTGAAGAAAACGTCCAGGAGACTGTTAATCGTGCTCGTGGCAGTTATGCAAATAATCATGGTATTTGTAGTGTAACTGTAAAAGTATCGCGGCATAACGGCAGAGCGAGCCCCCGCATTCTTGACAACAATCTGGTTTGAGTCCCTATATTTACTACCAAAGCTGACGACAATTACTTTCGGGATTATACTAATGCTACAGTTTATAATGCTGCTATTACTAACTTCAATCATTGAAGCAAGAAATACCCAAAATGGAAGTTTACCGACGAAGTGAGTTTACAACCATCAATCTCAAAGCCACTTCGTCAGCGACAACGATTCGACAGTTGAACGAAACTCTGATATGATGCCGTATGAATGTCGCAGATCAATTAAATCTACTAGAATGAGAATTAAATGAGACAATTTAACCTATTGTGTGAGTTGGTGAATGAATTCGTGCCGTTAATCTTACTACTTGGAGGCGATTCATACAGTTACGATTAATTTACTTCTAAATTCCGATAACCGCTCAAGCTCTCGACTAACTTTTCCACGAGTATTCCATAACGTTAATGAATCATGGAAACACGATATTGAACGAAAGCATGGCAATTCTTCATCGGTAGATGAAAAATAAATACTAAATATACATAGTATACACACCTTCTGTTATACACGCGGAAGCTTACAGAACCATGCATGGCACATATGGATCTCGCGCGCTTTTAGAACTTTTGGGAATTAGTATTGGTAATTATGAAAATAGGTTTTCGCTTTGTATCCATGTATATATGAATAACTCAAGGAACCAAACAGAATTATGATAACGAATAATTCAAGTATTCGTCATTTTATACCATACTGTATGGTTTATAATTTCTACTAGATGATCGGCAATTAGCGGAGATCCTCATTTTCTTTTTTACACAACTAAATTTGACACATTTGGTCGGTCGAGAGAATTAACCTATAAGCTAACTTATATTGAGCCGTTAAGTCGACCTACTGTGGAGCATTTAGAGTAGTTGCTCGGAATGGCTTGCACATGGCGGCCATGTGGCCTAGATATACGGCACCAGTGACGATACTCTGGAGATTTCGCATTTCTACAGAGATTATGAGATACAAGTGCGATGTGATAAAAGTGACATTATCATATTGTGATATTTATAGTGATCATTCAAGTTATAAATGATGTATTTACGAATATCATCTGAAAAAGTACAATCATAAAAGTCGGGTGATAACAAGAACGGCCCCGAAATGATGTCGGATGTCCGATGCACGTGGAAAGATTGACGAGGCGTGGAGATCAATTGGGAAGTTAATATAGTTATAACCGAAATCGTACCAATAAGTTCTCCGCACTTTTATAATGCGATTATGACCGTGACCGCGTGATGTGGACCCAAGGCACCATACTGTTCAATAGGGGCTTACTACATGGTAACTTTGCAGATCATGTGTCGAATTGCATTCAAGATTCGCATGGCATTTTACCTTTCCCGGTTATCCGATCGTGATTCTACATATATCGCTGATTTCCTCCTTTTTCAAATATTTAGTCATCTTACATAGATCGAATCAAGCAATACAGTATAAGTTTAGCTCATCATGACCTCAGATCAACGAGAATATACAGCAGCAACATCTATACGAATATCTCAAGATCAGAATCATCAAATTCAGCAATCAACTGATTTACCATCATTATCACAGCATCTTCCGTCATTAAGAATGGATGATTCACTTCAATTAAATCAAAACCAATCTCAATCTCAACATCAGCAACAAAATGGAAATTCAAACTGGTATCCATCATCTTCGTCAGATTTCTTTGATGTAACAAGAGATTCTCAGCATTATATCGCGGATCATCGTATTTCAAATGACACTCGTTCACATACAGGAAATCCTGTAGTCAGTAGTACGAATGCATCTGCAATGTTTATGGATAGTGCATCAAGACCTCAAACAACTATTCCAAGAGCAACTCAATCTGTTACAAATAATGGTCATTTTATACCATTATCTACAAATGCTAATGTTTATAATGGTTTTACTTACGGTATAAATGAAATTCCTGCACCTGCTCAACCTATTATTAATCCAGCTACTGTTTCAACTCAACAGCACCAAGTACAGCAATCACCTACATTGTATGCAAGCTATAAAACAGCAGGTACATTTCCAGTCACATCTACAGTACCGTCAACAATTCAAACTGAAAGATATCCAGAAAATGGAAATCGAAATGGAACAAGAAGTGCAACTAGAAGTAACAGTAATAATGGAGGAACAAGACCAGGACCATATTCACGTACACCAGAATTAAAAAATACACATAAACTTGCAGAAAGGAAAAGACGTCAAGAAATGACTGATTTATATGATGATTTAAGATCTGTACTTCCCGAAGAGAGAGGTGCTAGAACTGCTAAACATGATTTACTTTCTTATGCAATCGATACTATAATTGCTTTTCAAAATCGTGAAGATTGCCTTAAATCTGAACTCAATGAAATGAGATATCGATTAGGTATGAAGGCAAAAGACTTACCTCCTGTGGAAGTTCTAGATCGACGTGCTAGTCGTAGTAAATCTTCAGAATCAGATGGACAAAAGTGAAGATATTAATTTCAACTCTACAGTATAATTCGCGATTGAGTGACTTGCGATATTGTGTGAATTACTAACTTTTTATTGAGATCAAGATTATATAAGTTATAAACTCTTCACTTACTAAAAGCATTAATTCCAATCATTTTCTTAACAGACGAGGCTTTACTTTGAGTGTTTAATTTATTTAATTCAATGTTGATTACAATATATGATTATTTTTGACGAATCAGATAGTGTGAAGTGATTTTAATGTATCGTAGATTGTGTCTATAACTTTTAAATCAATAAAATCGAGATCGAGAAATTAGACTCATGTACAATTGTAATTATCTCGAAACTAACGAATCTGTAGATCGTCATTGTTCGGATTTTGGAATACCACGCTACATCGCGTGTTATATTATCATCATGAATAACATGTTGATACTATATCGTGTACATAGCTAAAGCATGGCGAATGAATCACGTACCGTCGTGCATGGCACTGGAGACTAAACCGAGCGGACTATATACTAGGTTATATTTATAAATCGGACTCAGTCACGGAGTTCCTTTTCTCCGGCTTTTATCTCTTGAGAAAGTAAGATTTATTTTGAGTGATTGTTATCTAGAGAATAGCGATAGATGACTGCATTAGGAGTTGGCAGTCTATCACGTCGTGATGGCGGTGGCCTTCGAAGCTTAACAGAGGTAAGGGTTATGGACTTTTACTCTCGTCTCATCAAGCGTCAAGTCAGTCTCAGCATAACGTAGGTATCACAAATCCTGATCAAAGCGGTACTAGTAAAGAGTCAACAGAGGACCGGATTTAAAGAATTCAATTATGCTTGCTATGATTTATTGAGAATTACGAAAAAAGTGAAGGAGAATTACCTAAGATGTAATGGTATCAATTCTGAAAAATAACTATCGAAACCACGGTGAAACTCAGTACTTATATTTCAACTGCACGGCATTTCGGAATGAATTAGTTCAACTTCAATCGAGTACCAAGTCATATTATATGCAATTCCAGCAATTCACGCAATCGCAATACATTTAATACTTTCAATTATTGGCACGGCAACTTTAATAATAATTTGAATTATGAATTCGAAGTTACATTTTAGTTAGTCACACGATATGAAATAAGAAGTATCACACGAAAGCACATGTGGAAAACCGCATTGATCACACATGAATTCAAGTACATCGTCAATTTTCAAGTGGGCAAAAGTAACTTTATTGAACAGTATTTGAGCAAATACTTTATAGCATGCGCCAAAACCGTGGAATGAGGAGAACGATGAGAAACAACTATAAAAAGAAGATAAATACCAGGAGTAGGGTCAATTAAAATACCCTAGTTAACATCTGAATACCATTTGGTGATATTTAGTAAGTAGCAATGTGAATTAAACGTGTGATGGAAGTATCATGTGATAGTTTATGTGATAAGAGTGAAGCTGCATATGGGTGTGGCATGGATGATGTGACAGGCTCAGTCGGTCTAACGGACTAACGGAAGGAGCATTTAAATGTATAAGAAGTACGAGAAAAAATTTTCACCTTCGAGAATTCTTTGAAAGCCTGCGAATTTATTCTAGCAAAAGTGTTACAAATGCGATATCAAATTTTACGAAGGAATCAAATAAAAATACTACGCAAAAAAAATTGAAATTGAAAGAACAAGCAAGAGCAGAAGAACTATTATGCCACCACGACCTCATTTCACGGAGATGACGTCAAATAATGGCTTTATTAATGGTCATACTCTTCCTATATTCGGTGAAAATGGTGTAGATAATTCATCAATAAGGAGTTCAGATGATCGGTCAATATATATGGGTAATCCAGGTACATATGGACAAACTGTTTACAATCCAAATCATATTTTGTACTCCGACTACAGTGATACAAATGGACTTCATTTAAATACAGTTTCTAATTCTGGGTCAGCGAATTTTTACGATTATGATAATGAAATAAACGGGCAACGAAGGCAGAATTCGAACGCAAATGGTAGTAATGTGAATAATAATAGTACTACCACTACTGCTACTGCTACTACTGCTGTTACCACAGAAGAACCCAGAACACGACCGTATTCACGATCACCAGAGTTAAAAATAACACATAAACTTGCCGAGCGAAAACGACGACGAGATATGGCATTTTTATATGAGACTTTGAGATCAATATTACCAGATGATCAAACCTCAAGAGATTCAAAACATGAAATTTTATCATATGCTATTGATACAATTATCGCATATATTGAGAGAGAAGCTCAAGTTAAAAGAGAAATGAATATACTAAGAGCTCAAAATGGACTTGAACTTAAAGAATTACCTCTTTTGAAAATTAATAGAGTTGATCGTCGATTAAGTCATTTGGAAAATGAAGGGGGAGAAGAAGAGATTGAATTAATTGAATAATTCTTTTTTTTATCTTTTATTTTGGTCTTTTTCGTCTTGAAGGTTACATTAGGCACAGAGAACTTCAAGTTTAATAGAGTGTTTTGATTTTATGTATTTGGCAGATTTTATGCAAGTTGTTAGTGTTTGGTTGATATTATGCAAGTTATTAGTGGGTTAATAGGGAAATGTGAAAGACTTTAGTACAAAAATACGAAAGTGAAGTATAGTGAAGAGATGGAGATGGAGATTAATATGAGTGAGAAATGATGATAAAATAATGAAGTGACAATGATGAAATAATCAAATAAGTGACGACTGAATGAAAGTTACGTTGGTGATGAAGAAATGAATTGAATTATTAGCAAGAAAATTATCAAGAAATTAAAAATATGATAATGGAAAATCGTCTTACGAGGTCAAGATATATACAATGTTACGTGAGAGAAGACGAGAAGTTGCCGAATTAGTGAATTTAAATGCACATAGCATATCATTATATATATGCGATTAATGATATGCGCTGCAATGCAGAGTTGTTATTGCTAGTCAGTGCTTGTTTAGTGGTGTTTATTGCTGTGTATATACGTTTTATAGTTAGTAGCATAGAGTGTTTGCGTTGATTGTTGATATTTGTACGTTTGGTACTGTGATTGTAATGTTTTTATGAGGACTTAGATTATTTAGATTGAAATGTATAGGCTATTTAAAGGTGTACTCGGTGTCTTTGAAGTCTCGCGTGGTATCCATGAGTTGGCCATGTTTTGTCGAGCAGTTCGTACAGTCGATCGTGTCGTTCATACCGAGGACTCGTGGATGAAGGCTTGTGGCGTGCACGTGGTGATGCGGATTATTCACGCTGTACACCGATTGCAGAGCATGTTTCCAGATCGCTTCAAGAGCAAGACGGCCCCTTTGTACTGCATTAACACTGCGTCATCGCACGTGCACTTCGCGGTCGTGGTCTATAGTGATCGAGCGATAGTCTGATAGAAACTGCATGCCGGTGTAGAACTTCCTAAACGGGCTCGTGCAGGATTAAGGGTTTAGGCGAATGCCGAGGGGCCACCCGAGTACGGGCCCGTCGTACAAAGAGCACGTACTTTTGCAGCAGGTAAACGTCCTCCGGCGACCCAAAAAGGACGTCTTTTGCGGGCCAGAATTAACAATGGTGCAGCTGACAAACGCCGCCAAACGCCACCCGTGAGTCGGGCAGATGACTCGGACTCGCGTGATGAGTGATGACCGTGTTCGGACCGCGCCGTAGATCCGTGGATCAGTCACTTCTTGTGCGAGGCTGTTCACCGAGTCCTGTAGTCCTGAGAGCTGTACGTGCGATAAGCGCGCGACAGTGCTGCGTTCTGATATCTGATAAAGCGATCGGTGATTATCGCGGTCGGACGACTCTGCGGGTCTGCGCGGGGCACGACCGCGAGCACGAGCACGAGCGAGCGAGGAGTCTGTCGGAGTGTTTGTTAATCGGTGGCCTGGTCTGGTCATAAGCCGAAATCGTCCCTGCTCACTCATCCTCGCCTGCGTGCAGTACGTATATATATAACAGCGATTTCCACTCGCCTCCTTCCTCTGTTTCCACCTCTGCTTCCACATCCCTTCCACGACAGTGCAAGTGCGCTCCGACATCTATCAACTCACCATGTTGGCCGTCCGCAAAATCCTCAATCACATGTTCGCTTTCGACCCGCAGCACAAGCCTGTTCTGCTTGAGCTGCGGTCGTCAAATCTCGTCATTGTCGGCACAGTTACAATGGCGACCTTTGTCGATATTTTTCTTTACGGGTGTGTGCTCAACTTATTGTATACATGTTGTTATAGCAGATGTTCAATGTCACTAACAAGACCCTATAGTGTCATTATTCCTATTGCTCCATTTCTACTCAGTGAGCGCATGAACATTGCAGATGAAAAATGTATGTGATCTTCGCTTTACATTCAATGGAAATTGTCACTAACAGGCGGCAGTACAAAGAGACATTTCCGTATCAATTCTCGCGTATGCCCTTGGTCTTCTCTGTATGTTTCTCCGATCATTCGGTTTATTCATGATTTGCTAACTCTCTTATAGCTGCCTCTCCAGTATTCGGTGTTCTCGCGGACAAACTTCGCAATCGTCGTATTTTCATGCTCGGTGGTCTTGCTGCCCTTGCAGGTGCCACGGCAATGCTTTGGGCTGCACGAGTCCTCTGGCTTTTTATTATTGGTCGTTTAATTCAAGGCGTATCAGCAGCAGCTGTATGGACTGTTGGGCTTGCATTAATTGCAGATTCATATCCTGCAGATCAAATTGGAAGAGCAATGGGAATTGTTGGAACTGGAATGAGTTTAGGTGTAGTTTTAGGACCTTTACTTGGTGGTGTTATTTATGGACGTTCTGGTGTCGCTGCGGTTTTCGGATTATGTTTTGGATTAATCGCGATCGATGTTGCACTTCGAATTTTCATGCTTGAGAAGAAGGATTATAGAAGATATTACCCTGAGACTGAATCTGTTGAAAATCAAGAAGGCGATGCATCTAACTCAGCTGAATCTGAGCCGGTTCAAGTTCACAAATCGAAACTTCCTAATGCGATTTTACTTCTTCGATCAGGTCGTATACTTAATGCGTTATTCATGGCACTTATAATGGCTTGGATGCTTACCGCATTAGAAACTACACTTCCACTTCGTGCCGAACGTATTTTCAATTTCAATTCAGTTAGCTCTGGTTTACTTTTCCTTCCAATTGCAATTACTTCACTTCTTGGTCCACTTGCTGGTATTTGGGTTGATAAATCTGGTGCTCGTTGGCCACTTACTTTAGGATTAATAATGACTGGTGCAATGATGATGTTACTTCAATTACCAGATCATCATACAACTCGACAAATTGTTTTATTATTTGCATTGTTATCATTATTCGGAACAGCAGTTTCGGTTTTATTACCTTCGACAATGGCTGAAATCTCAATTGTTATTGCAGCAGTTGAACAGAAAAGGCCAGGTATCTTTGGAAAAGGTGGTGCATATGGTCAAGCATTTGGTCTATTTAATCTTGCATACTCTGCTGGTTCTGTATTCGGACCACTTGAATCTGGATTTGTTGAAAGTTCAAGTGGATTTGATGCAACTGTTATTTCACTTGGAGCAATTGGATTTTTTGCAGCTATTCCTGCATTATTATTTACTGGAGGTTGGTTATTTAGAAAGAGTAAAGAGACAGCATCATCAAATGATGAAATTGATACTGAAGCAGGTTCTTCAGATGCTGAAATTAAATCTGAAAAATCTGAACATGTGACTGGATCCGATAGTGACGCTGATGGAGTGAACACTGATATTGAAATGCAGGCTGGTTTAAGCGGTGCAAATGTTACAAGAGAAAGAAGCCATAGTATTAAATCTGGATTGGTTGTTGGCGAGGGGAGATGTTGAATTGAAGAATTAGGCGTTGAGTGATGGGATTTATTGGGTTGTACCATACTAATACTGTAAATATGTTAGATAATATTAATAATTAATGAACGCTCTCTAATCAGTTAATAAACTAAACAAATAAAACAGTTAAATACGTAGATGTAATTCATACAGTTTATGGACATACAGTATGATCAAAAGTGCACACGACCCCTGAACTCACGTCTCACAAATTCTGTGACCCGGCGAGAAACATCCCAGCTACGCGGCGCTGGGAAAAAAAAATTCACAACGCGGCGTTTGCTTGCCTGTACTAAAACTTCCTTTGAACGTGGATCGCTATTGTTAAAGCAACTGATGCTTTTTTATATTTGCATTTCTTCATTTATATATTGATTTAATGAGATTAGATTGATATATTGGTGAATATAGAAAGATGGCTACACAAGAAATGATATTAACCGAAGAACCGGTCGTTGATTTAAAGAATGCAATTACTTCACCAGATTCGGTGATTTCATTAAAATATACAACTGCAGGACGAATTGCACAGTCAGTATTAAAGTCTCTTGTTGAATCTATAAGCAAAAATGAGTTATCAAATACATATGATATTTGTGTAACAGGAGATTTATTAATTGAAAGAGAAGTTGAGAAAATTTATAAAAATGTCGATGAAAAGGGTGTTGCCTGGCCCACGACTGTTGATGTTAATAATTGTATTTTGGGATATTCACCTGCTGATCGTGAAAATGCATATGTTCTTATGGGGTCAGATGCTGCTAAAGTGTGAGTTATTACTTATTTGTTTGGAAATGTCGTTGTCAAGTTGGCTAATGAGATAGATCTGTCGGTGTACATATTGATGGATACGCAGCACTTGCTACACAGACAGTCGTTGTTCGAAATTTTGCCTCAGGAGTCCCACCAGGACCATCTACAGGAGTTCTTGCAGATGTAGTATGTGCGACACATCTTGCTACAGAAGTAATTTCATCAATTCTTGGAACAGTTACCAATCCTGGAAGTATTGAAAGTGTATTTGGAAATCGATTAATTAATGGATTATTGATTAAAGAAGTTGTTGAAAGTATTGCTAAAAGCTTTAAAGTTAAAATTGTGCCTGGTTCACAAGTTAGAAGAATTAAAAGATTTTTAGTGGGTCAAGATACAGTTCATGAAACTGATGTTAAAGGATATGCATGGGGTGCATTAAGTATTCAAGAAGCAACAGATGATCCAGATGAAGGTGATTTGAAAAAACAAATTGATCCTGAAACACCAGCTGAAATTGGTGAAACTTGGATTATTGATATTTCAATGTGCAGTTATGGAACCAATTTAGAAAGTGATTTGTCACCGCATAATTCAATGCAACTTTCCAGAAAAACTATTAAACCTCATCGATCTGCTGCTGTTGCTACTCCAACTATTTTCACAAGAGATTATACAAGATCATTAAGTATGAAATTAAAAGCTGCCAGAGGTGTTTTAGTTGAAATTGATGCTCGGAAATCAGTGTTTCCATTTCATGTTCGTGCTCTTGAAACTCCTGGAGCTCCATTAGGTGTTGCTGCGTTATCAACAGCTAAAGCAGCAATTTTAGCACCAGCTAGAGTTCTTACAGTTCAAGCAGGTAGAGTTACACCAATTTCAGCACGTCAACGAACTACAGTATTACTTGTACCATCAGGATCAGGAGACTCTAAAGGAGAATTAATTAGATTATGTGGTGGATTAGAGCCATCATGGGTTCATAGTGCGTTTGAAATTACCGATAAAAAATTACAACAACTTGCTATTACTGAAGGCGGAGTTAGTGCTGGTGCAATTTTTGGATTTAGATCAAAAACTGTACAGGCAGTTACTTTAGATCCTGTGGTTTTGAATGTGGAAGAGGCTGACATGCAGGTTGAAGATGAATAGGTAGATATAATGGTAGATTAGATGTAGTAAAAGTTGAAGCCGTAAGCCTGGTGTGGCATGGCGTTTGTTGGTTAATAAAGACAGCATCTAATTATGTGTTTGAACGGATACGTATGTAGAAGTGAATGTAAAATGAAGAAATGGAGATGAGTTGATAATGTAGATGTTTTGAACTTGTATTACTGATGAATATATAATGAACTGTAATTATAAATAAACAGTCATTAGACGTGTACAAGATATGAAATTGATTTGAGTAAATATGAAATAGATGACAATATCAGATAAGAACGTGAGACGAGCTACAGCTCATTAATGCGGCGATTTACTTCTTCTCGAGCTCATCACTATAGATCATGTTAGATCAATTAATTTCATAAAATATAAGAATTGTATATAAATCAAAGCGGTACGTACAGGTGAGTCTCGATGGTATCGAGGTGCTCGCGTTGCTTCTTAAGAGCATCCCGGAGAGCCTTGATCTTTTCGGCTTCCTTTTGCCGGACCTTTTGAAGAAAGATGTTAGAATCATCATGCGACTTTGATAGAGAATCGGAGATGAGGAATTGTGACATACGTAGAGGTCTTCTTGAGCCTTCTCGCGCTGCTATAGAATTGTGAAGCGCAGGATGATTAGAATATTGAACTAAACAAGTAGATCACGCCGGGACGCGCGACACAGAGGCCGTAGACGAACCTGGAAGCTGTCGGAGGCCTTCTCACCGCCGGGACGAACAGCACCGGTGGCACCCTCGGAGTAGTTACGGACAGCGATGATTGAGCGGGAAAGTGGAGCGCGACGAGCGGCGACACGGACAACGGAGGACAGCATTGTGGATATGGATATGGTGGTGGTGGAAGTGGTGATAGTTGGAAGAAAGAAGCGGTGGAGTGAGAAGGCCGAGTCCAGCTGATTCGTCTATGACGGGATCGCAAGCGAAAAGCGCCGGACAGACGCGAGACGGGGTTGTGGTTGGCTGAATCCGCGGCAGGGTAACACGTCACGTGAGAGGTCACGTGCGCATTGCGTCACCGCCAGGTGCAGAATACGCGAGCTCTGTTAGCCCGGCACTTCTCTGGACAAAGTGCACTCTCGATACTACTCTGCTCGGGCAGCTGGTTCTATGTGCAAACACCAACACAGCCAGCTGCTACTCTTCTGCAGTCCGAATGGCAACATGAACCAGTGCTGCTGCGCCAGATAAACAAGCACACGTGACTGGCACAAGTGCGCAGCGCCGTGTCGCTTGCGCCGCTGAGCTAGCGCGCGGGGCCCGTACCCTAGAAGGGCGTGGCAGCAACTCAGCGTGCTCCGCCCATTCTGTCCATTCGTTTGTCCCTTCTCCCCTGTCTCTCGCCTCTCCGATCCCATCCCCGTCTGCTCGTTCCCCGTCTCTGTTCGGTCCATCAATTTACATAAAGGTGTGTATTTACTTGCTTACTCGCTGTTGCGCCTGTTTGTCGCGTTCTCGTCGCGTTCTCCTCATCCCGTTCTGCCGCTGCTCCGCATCTGGCCGATCTGCACATCCGCCGTGTCCACCGCTACTCCGCATATCCGCCTGATCCCGCATCACCAGGTCCATCTCCATCAATCATTTCATTCATCTCAACTGCGCGTCAACGTCTTCACAATGCATCGTCTTTTTAGCTTCTTCTGTCCGCAAAAACAGCGCGTGGCCGTGGAGCGCGTACTAGCACCACCTCCGGCGTCGCCGTACCGCAATTCATCAACTATTTCTATTTATTCACGTCATCTCCCACTGTTCCATTGATCTCTTTATCATTTCAATCGCATTCACTCCCTCAATCGACTTTATCACCATGGATTGGTCAGTTTTATTGTCTTGCGCCAATACCAGCCGCAAGCTGCGCACGGCGTTGTTTGTGGAATAATGTGTTTTGATCCGCCTTCTAGCGTTGCGTGTCGCCGATTGATAATCTAATATGCGAAACCAAGGACAAGTTGCGGATAGAGTGTGCTGCGACTTATGAATGACAAACTGGCTAACAGTTCCTGTTGATTTCGTGTCCCTTGCTAATTATAACTACTTATAGTCACAATGGGCGCTCCCCGTGAAGATTCGGTCTACCTGGCCAAGCTCGCTGAGCAGGCTGAGCGTTATGAAGGTGTGTGCATTATTTTTTGTCTTTTTGTATCGGGCATTGTCTAACCAGCGCAGAAATGGTTGAGAACATGAAGGATGTCGCGTCATCTGACTTGGAACTGAGTGTCGAAGAACGTAACCTGTTATCCGTTGCTTACAAGAATGTCATTGGTGCTCGACGAGCGTCGTGGCGTATTGTTTCATCCATTGAGCAGAAAGAGGAGACCAAAGGAAATGATCTCCAAGTTTCTCTCATCAAGACTTACCGCCAAAACATTGAGGAAGAACTTGCTAAGATCTGCGAAGATATTCTCGATGTTCTTGACAAGCATCTCATTCCTTCCGCCAAGAGCGGCGAGTCTAAGGTTTTCTACTATAAGATGTGCGTGCAATCGTCATTAACTTTTTTTGCGTTACTGGTGCTAACTACCATATAGGAAGGGTGACTACCACCGTTACTTGGCAGAGTTTGCTGTCGGCGACAAGCGGAAGGACTCTGCTGACGCTTCACTCGAGGCTTATAAGTCTGCCTCTGATGTTGCCGTCACTGAGCTCCCACCGACTCACCCCATCCGTCTCGGCCTCGCACTTAACTTCTCAGTCTTCTACTACGAGATTCTGAACTCGCCCGATCGTGCTTGCCACCTCGCCAAGCAAGCTTTCGATGACGCCATTGCCGAGCTCGACACTCTCAGTGAAGAGAGCTACAAAGATTCAACTCTTATAATGCAGCTTCTCCGAGACAATCTGACGTTGTGGACTTCTGACATGTCAGATCCCGCTCCTGCCGAGCCCGAGACTGAAGCTGCTGCACCTCCTTCAGCCGAAGAGGCAAAGGAATAAACGCGTTTTCTTAGTCTCTCTGTGTGTCTGTGTTTCGTGGCGTTTGTGCTAATAAATCTTTCTTGTTGTCGTTGTCTTTGTCTTGTTATTTTTATATTTTATTTTATTTTGTGCTTTTGTTCGATTTATTCCTTTCACCCTCTTACTTTTAACTTATCTTTATATTTGTCAGTCGACAGCGCACATAACACATGTTTCTACTCTACTTGCTTTCCGTATGTTATATAGCCACAGGAATTTGAAACAGTGATACGGTATTAGGAATGAGCTTTCTTCGAATGGCGGATTTTGTGATTTACAGATGTTTATATTGAATATTTTGATTCACAGTAATCGTATATTACTATCGTGTTCTGATTCATTACTGTTTGTTGTATACAGTGTCCGGTATACCGTGTTTTATCCATGTTTGCTCATGTACTGTAACTACTCTGTCGATTTGTCCAATACTCAGTCCTCTTCTACAAGATGCTCAAATGTAGTTCCAACGACCTATAACAAATACTAAACTCTCCAACTTGACATGCATTATAAAGCGTACTTTATTTAAAAATATACTGTACTGTAGTACCGTTAGATCAATTGACGAAATGAGCATGTGAACAGTTACCATATTTGGATGTATTGTATACGTTTGTATATGAAATATATGACGGATCAGCGGGATGTGTTTAGAGCACTGTGTGTGACCTTCTAGGTTGGGATGTTGTTTCTACCGTCGCGCAAGCAAAAAATCTTGATCTAGAGTTCTTCCACCCATGTGCTCTAAAAGTTCCACCATTTGTTTGAATAATTATTTTCCTTGGATTATACGTCGCGGAATCTCTCAGTAATTATTTATTAATTAAATAACTATAACTACAAGCATGTCTTCCTTACCAAGTAAACTGTACGTCGCTCATTTTAAATGCATTTCACTTACTCATTTCTGTCACGGTTAAACAAACTGCTAACAAAAAATAGTTCATTAACAGTTCCATTCCCTTCAATAACCCAAGCAAAAATAGTTTATCTTGCATTATCACCAGATCCACAACTTAAACCAGATCAATTTAAACAAACATTACATGTTTCAAGTACACCTACATCTACAAGTACAAATGAAGTTGGAAGTGGAAGTGGAAGTGGAAGTGGAAATGGAAATGGAAATGAAGGTGGAGCAGCGTTAACTGCAATGTTTGAAGGCGCTTCTGATAGAGTATTACGTGTTGGAATTAATGGATTTTTTGAAAGTTTGGGAGTCGCGGTGGAATGTTTGACGGAGATTTCATCGGAGTGATGTGTGAAATATGGAAGCTGAGGGAGAGAGGATACAATTGGAGTTATTATATTTGGATTTTGGGTCATTTACAAAAGTTTGCAGCTGATAGTCATGCCGAAATATGTTTTCTCAAGTGCAACAAACTTGATGTTATGATTGTCATCTGCAATCAAGCTGGAACAGTTTTAACTTAAGATGATAGTACTGGGTATTTGGAAATGACAACGTGCGTGTTCAAGCGAGCTATATAGTTTTAAATGCTCGTTTCATGGTTATCAATCGTATATACAACATAAATGCATATCAACACTTCAATGAATGACTGCGATCAATACTCTTAAAGAAATTAAGAACCGCTAATGCGAAGTATTTCAATAAAGAAGAAGGATTACAACAACTTGGTAGACAGCACTGTATATAGTTGCTGATTTGGATACATTTGCATGTGAAAGTCAAGAAAGGAAAAGGTGTGTTGGAATGGTATACTGCAAGATTTCACTGATATGAATGCGTTGTCATGTATCGTTCAGACTTCAGTCAATTGCTCTACTGTACGTGATGAACTCGCATGTCAATTGACTATCATACATTCGGTTCACTGCATCGTTTATACAAATACATGCGCGAGGATGACTCTTTACATATGAGAGTCCGAGTATATGTCAAGATGGTATAGATGGAAGATGTCGGATATCGATGAATGCAAGGAGACATGCATGCATGCATGCATATCGATTAAGGTATACGGTATCCGTCGTATTGATGAAGTGATATTTACTTAGGAAAGATGATGGAGTGGTCTAGAGCTGTTTAAAATCATCGACTTAATTGATCGTCCACTATTTACACACAGAGAATCGTTCAGTTAAATCATTTAGTCCATGCAAAATGCATGTGGATCGTGAAAGATGCCGTTACTACTGTACAGCATCTCTCAAAATCAATCTGAGCTATTCATGGGATTTACCGTACTTCAACGGTGTATATATAGCGGGGAATCAAGGAGGCACCGAGCCACGGTTAGATTATAATTCCCGTATACAGTACTTGACCAACTACTTTACCACCATCAATAGAAACAGTGTAGTTCTGTAAATATAGCCGATGAGTTGTACTCCTAAGAGTACGGTATGTACAGTAATTTACATGTGTAAAATGGATTGAGTTCATAAATTAACTGCAAATTGACAGTCGCTTGTGGAGGTAAGCGTACTGTAATTGTTAGAGTATGTTGTTAAATAACCGATGGTCGAGAACTCGTATGATTTCTGCAGCCAGATGAAAGGATGACTACGATTCAGTACGATGGTATATAGTGTGGAGCTGCGAGTACGGAAGTTGGGGAAGTGTAAATACAAGTACTGTACAGTACAGTACGTGAATGTGAGACTCTGATCTGCACTTCATCGCGTATTGACAGAAGGAATTACGCCATACTGTACATATAATGTCGGATAAGCCGGAATACAAATATGCGCAGACAAGACAGTTTTGCTTCGAAGATGAACTAAGAAATCTGTGAAGATGCATGGCATTTGAGAAAGCACCACATGTGGAGTTGTGATGAAGGCGAGCTCGGTGAAGTGAAGTGATGAAGATCGGTGCTTATCGTTATCGAGTGCCCGGCGGAACCAACTTTGATACGCCGCATAACCCGCGCACAGTCCCCGCATGGCGCCGTCGCGATTCAGACGACTGATGGCTCCAGGCGGCGAAGTGCTGCGGTTTGCTTGTTATTTGCGATTATAGGAACATGAGAATGTGCATGTAATACTGCACTATCAGTTATTGCATTATAAATACTCGAAAACCGCATTGTAAAGGGAGAAAAGACGAAGCCAACGGAGGAGCCGACAAGCGAGTGGCGGCTTGGTCATCCCTGGTTTGCCAATCAACCGTAACACTTTAACTGCCTCGCGGGATCTTGCAGTTCTCCCTGAATACTGTAACTGAACTGCTGAACACTGAACTGACTGCTGCTCCGCTCGCCCAGCTGTTCCATTTGGCAGTGTGATCAATTCTCCGGCTTTCAGCTTCACGATATCTTGTTCTTCGCATGCTGCTTTTACGTAAGAAAGCGACAGCATACTCACATTAGCTATTCAATAATCCTGATATGCAGTACGGCCTTTCTTCAGCCCTCATTGAGCCGCCCGATTCGGCAGTCTGTACACGCTTCCGCCTCAGGGCTCCCTCCCCGACCAAGCCGGCGGCCCCGTGCACACACCACATTACCACCTCAGGATCCGGTTCAACGCGGAAGAAGCTGCACCGCCCGCACGTGTCCAGCCTATAAATGCTCGGATTTTGCTACAGTATAAGTGGAGTAATGAAGGATTTTGAATGAGGAAGAGCACGCGCAGACGCAGGTAAATTCAAACAGCTCCATCCAGGTTTGAAGAGTCTTCAGTGTTGAAGTGCCGCGTGCGGTCCAATGTGCGCCGACAGTAACCATTTCACCATCAAGCATCCCCCATTCACCCATTTCTTTTACAGACCCCACCGGCTTAAACGCAATTGGCTTCCCGCTTAACCGTCGATCATTTTCGTGCCGTGTTTAAATTCTCAACCTTGGCCTAAATGGCTTTTAAAGATTCTAACCTCTTTATATCGTACACTGACAGCGGCACATCGGGCGCCGGGCGGTGGCTGTAGGACTCGACGGACTCGCTGAGACCGAGTCCATGATTGACTCTCTATTTCACATGCAGCATAATCTATCGTATTTGCACAATCACATTCTCTTGCTCCTCCACGTGTATCCTACCAACAATCCTATTCGTACACCACCTCATAAGTCCTCATATCAATACAGCGCACAAGACCAGTTTATCTTCGACTCTGTAGAATTAATGGCAAAGCCTATCGCTTATCGAAGTCGATAAGAAAAAGATTCCCACGCGGCTGATAGAGTGATGGCAAATATTCTCGGCTGTCTGTACAGTCTGTATACTTACAGGTTGGCACATAAATATCGTACGATAGAAACCAATTTGTGGTATAGCGCTCACCAATATTCCGGAGTTAGTCGTTCACTGGTGCTAATTGAGTGTTGCGAGCTCTTGATATTGGGAGTCTTGAACCGGTGTTGTGATATAGTCTTAGGTTCAGTAAACTTGTAAACCTTCAGGCGTCTATATATGGCGTGGTTGCAGAATTAGGGCCTTAATTGCTGCCCGAGGACGAACAAGTGAACAACGGGCGGTTTCAAACAACCGGACCTTTCGATGCGTTTGCATTCTACTTCTCCTCGACGCTGTCTCGATCTTCGCTTGCTTTGTGGACTCCAGTTATCCGTTGCCTGTCATTCCCAGCGCGTCTTCTCAGAGTTCTCACCCACCATATCCCTCACAATTACCCGTCCACTCCAGAAAGCAGACCAGACTCGGCAACTGTGTCTCTGCTGCGGCCCGAGGAGACGGTGCTTCGAAAAAAGGAGCCATTGTGCTGCACGCGCTCTCTACAAGTCGCTTCCGCCAACGCTAAACTCATTGCTCGTGCCTCCTTCCTCGCCCATTATCTCCCCCTTCCCCATCTCTAATCTCTCCTCTCTCCTCGTTCACCCCACCACTCCAACTCTTTCATCTCGACACTTTCGCGTACTATTAGTTCCCTTGAGAACATCTCCATAGCGACTGCGAACTGCCTCGAGCTCAGGAGTCGGCAAACTCCCAACACACGCTCGCTACCCTATCTCGACGTTGGCCGAGTCCGGTACTTGTCCTATATCACCTACCATTTCACTCAGCTTCACTCCACATTCTCTAAGTTTCTCGGCCGCCTGGCCAAGTACAACATTAGCCAAGTCATTTTCACAGTCTTGAACATATAATTGTTCAGAAATAATATTTATCGAACGAATTCTTCACCGGAGACTGGTACTCGGTTACGATAAGAATCTCGCGCGTGCATTATCAATTATATTTTCTCATTACATTCAGAACAGTCGCTCATACATTTGACTTTCCACAACCTCACACAACATAATATTCAAAATGATGGCCTCATTATCACGACGAGCCTGCTACAAGTATGTTTCACGAATCTGTTTTCTAATCGATAGACAATTGCTGTCTTTATTGATAATCGAAATTTCATTTATACCTCGCGCCGTGCCATGATAAACTAACCATTCCTTTTTTCATTTATTTCTAGATGCGGCAATATCGGCCATTTTGCTGAAGTATGCAGTTCTCCTGAAAGACTATGCTACAATTGCAAGCAACCTGGTCATGAGTCTAACGCATGCCCTCATCCACGGACAACTGAGAGTACGTCTTATCACCACTTCACCACTTTATATTTCATCTCTTGGTCAATTCTAACTTCTTCACAGCAAAACAATGTTACCACTGTCAAGGTCTTGGCCACGTTCAAGCAGATTGCCCAACTCTTAGAATGACTGGTGCACTTATTACTGTTCGTTGTTACTCATGCGGTCAACCTGGTCATGTTGCACGTAACTGTATTAATCTTGCAGCGGCGGCAGCAGCAGCATCAGGTACATCACCAGTAACAACACCAAACTACGCAGCAGCATATCTTATGCAACAAAACAATGCAGCAGCAGCTGCAGCACAAGCAGCTGCATTTAGAGGTATTCCAATGAGAACAGGACTTGTACCAACTCCTGTTAGTTATCTTCCAACAGGACGTGCTGCTACTTGTTATAAATGCGGTGGTCCAAATCATTACGCTAGAGATTGTCAAGCTCAAGCTATGAAATGTTACGCTTGTGGTAAATTAGGTCATATAAGCAGAGATTGTACTGCTCCTAATGGCGGTCCATTAAGTACTGCCGGAAAGACTTGCTACCGTTGTGGTGAACAGGGCCATATCGTATGTACCATCATTTTTTTATCATTTGGTTGAAGTATACTAACAACTTTTTATAGAGCCGTGAATGCCCACAAGCAACTGGTTCACAAGCTAGTACACCAATGTCAGATGTTCCACCACTTGTTGGTTCATTAACAGATGCATCAACAATTTCAGGAGATGATAGTGTACCAACCTCACCACCAATTGCTAGTTCAATGACACCAGTTGTCGACATTCCGATTTAAAATCTCACAAATTACGTACAATAAATAAATCAAATGAACCATTAAGTCAATCTTACTCATTTTTCACCTTAATTATTAAAAAAGTAACTGTATCGCAATTCAATCAAACACTTTTTGGGAATCAAAAAGCTCAATATACTCTTTAAAGAGAGTTTCCTTCGATAATATTGTACCGTAACTGATTTTTTGACTAATTTTCTATATACATATATATCTTAATCCTTATGATACAATCACTACTACTATTATTACTACTTATATACTATATTACAACACTCACCATACTTTGCATTATGAGGAAATTTTTATTTTTATGTTAATGCTATCACGCGAGTTTATTACGCCATTGGTTTTTTTAATTTTATTTATTTCAATTTCTATTACCTTCGTTTCTCTTTATATTTTTTTGACAAAATCTAATCTTTTACGTCAATGATTTGTTTTGGTTCGTGATGTTTATTATATCGTAGTAAAATTAAAATTTAACGATAAAAGCTATTACATATATTTAATTTGAATTCAGTTTACCATATTTAATTTATTCATTGGTACTGTATCGTATATATGTATTTATTTACATCTGCTATAACTTCTGTACTACCGATGACGATTACTCTTCATCGCTATCTTCTTCACTATCTTCATCACTATCCTCTTCACTATCTTCCTCACTATCCTCACTTCCATCACTTTCATCATCTTCACTTCCCTCATCACCCTCACCCTCTCCATCTTCCAAATTCTCCAAACTACTAAAAGGATCCACGACAACTTTATATCCCTTTTCACTTAACTGATCATTAAATTCCTGAATCTTCGCCGGATTACAAGCAATAAACACATGTCCTGATTCCGGTTTAAAAATCGGTACAAACCATTTTTTCATAGCATTTTCTAAATCAGAAATAGTTACATCTCTAACCCCCTTTAAAAATTTCTCAGTTGAATCTGGACCTAATTGTTTTAATTCTTGATCAAGAAATTTATGTTCTCCTGCTGAAAACGAATCATTATCTGCCATTGCAATATCTGATACAATAACACTAATTGCACCTTCCACAAGTAATTTTTCAAACTTGATTTCTCTTTCTGTATCTGGTTTCCCTTCAATATTCGCATATGATGAAACTATTTCTCCTGCTGCACTTATCGCTCTCATAACATCTGCTGCTCTATATACTCTAAATCCCAATTGTCCTGCATCAATATTTTGTACAGTACCTGCTCCATATGCGAGTCCAGTACCACGAATACCTCTCCAAAATGGACCTTCAACAGCTTCAAGATATGCAGAAGCAACTGAAATTGCATATATATCAGGATGATTAAATTCGGAAGGACCTGAAGCCAAAACTGTTGCGAATGATGATTCAGAAGTTGGTGATGGAAGTAAATAAGCTTTTCCACCAAGAGAAATACCTTCTTCAGTACGATTGTTAAGCATTCGTGGAATTGGTGTAAGTGAAGTTGATGAAATTTCTCTTGTTACTGATGAATGCGTAAATTCAAGCCAGCTTGAAACTGGATTTGGTAAGTTCTCAATATCACCAAGAACAACGATACGCATATTCTCAGGAGTAAACAAAGCAGATCTAATAGTTTCTAATCTATCAAGTACACTCTTTGGATCAGATTTAATTATAGCACGTAATTCCAATAATTCCTTTTCAAATTGCAATAAATCAGTTGCACGAGCGGCAGCTCTAGGTGTATATAAAGTACGCCTAATAGCCGAAGAGACAATACCATTACCACTTCTTTTACGATCAGCCAAACCTAAGATTTGTTTTTCAATTAAAATTTGAATTCTTGATTCATCAAATTTGCTATTCCATAATAATTTTTTAAACCATGAAATTGCTTTTGAATAGTTTGCTTGAATAAATCGTAACTCGAATGATACTAATTCATCAAAATCTGAACTAAATCCAAGATCATAACTATTTGAAACTGTATCACTTAATAATTGACCTACAACTGATTCATATGTCATTTGAGTTCCATCATCAAGAATTAGTGGCGTTGAGTAGAAATTTTCAAGAACTAAATTAAGTAGTGAGAGATCTGATTCTGGAATGGTTGATGTTGACATGATTAATGAAATACTTGCAAACTTTGATTTAATATTTTCATAATGTAAATACAAAGAAGGTTCTTGTTTGCTGTCAGTATCAATAATAGTTTGAACAGTAGTCACCTCGTTACTTTTCTTTCTAGCAAGACCAGCACGAGCAGTGGTAGTTTTAATAAATCTAATCTTTGCAGGATCAGGTTGAGCGAATTGTTCAAGTAAGTTATCAGGAATTGGTTTATCATTTTCATCTTGAGCTTCTTTTAATCTTTTACCAAGTCTTTCTAATCCATCTTTACCCAATTCAGCTTTTCTTGTTTTCAATCGTTGTTTTGATTGCTTTCGAACATTCTTCGCCATTTCAGCAGATGGTTTTGCAAGAATTGTAATTCTCGGAATATCAATCAACCAGCGGTTCATCACTTTAATCCAATCTTCTGCGGAGTATTTTAAAACAACGTCAAAATCATGCATATCAGCTGCACTTTCTTTTAAATCTTTACCATCTAAGGAACCATACAAGAAATCAGTAATTGCAATTGTTGTTAATGCACTTGCATGCCTTTCTGCTGAAAGTATAAATTGTAATCTTGCACGTTCTGCAACTTCTCGAATTCGTTTAAGATCAAATTGTTCAGGTGTCGCATGCTCTCGAAGAATTGATAAAATCGTATCGTTAATTGATGTTAATTTATCAGTTGGTACATTGCGAATGAAAAGTTGATTTTCTGTATTAATGAAATCATCTGTATATGCTGATACACTATTACATAAAGGAGATGGAACTTCAACTAATTTTTGATGTAAAAGCGCAACATCACCTTTAGTAAGGTAATCCATAAGAACTTGAAGTTCAGTATTTGCAATAACATCTGTACCAAGTGGACCATCTAAAATAATTAAAACATGACCCGAACTCTCATCTTCATCAGGAAACATTACTGTTTCTGTAATTGATTCAGTTAATTCCGGAACAGGTGTTGAATCAAGAAATGGCCTTTTGTTAGGTGTTTCTGGGAGACTTGGCAATTCATCATCAAACGCAGCAACGGTTTCCAATAGTTCAGATTCATCAGCGGGACCAGCAACAATTAAAGCAAGATTATCAGGACGATATAACGAGTGATAAAACTCTCTGATCCGTTGACTTGTAAGTGTGCGTAATGCAACTGTTAATCCACCAGTTTCAGATGCATATCCACAAGATTCAGGATATCTAATTTTCTTTGCACGCATTATGGCTAAAGTTTCAGAATCAAGTTCAACGCCTTGCATTTCAGAATATACGACACCTTTCTCATGTCCTTTACCATCAACATGATAAACTTCAGTGTAACATGCATTATCAGTTAATGTTGGATTGATCAAGTGATCAAGGTAAACTGGAAGTAAAAGTCGAAATCCTTCCCATCCAGCTGTATGCAATGTATAAACTGTTGAATCAGTTGCTGTCCATGCGTTGGTGTTGGAGAAAGCACGATTGCCGAGAGTATCAAGAAGACCTTTAAACGGGTACTTCTTTGATCCCATGAAAATGAGATGCTCCTGTAACCTAATTAGCATTTACTCACTCTGAATTGAAAGACAATACGTACTAAAGTGTGAGGACATCCACTATCATCAGCAATCTCAGTTGCAACAGCGAAGTATCCTTCAACAATTGGTCGTTCTTGCTGAACCAGTACAATTTGCAATCCAGTACGTCTTGATCGCCATTTGACAACACGCGACGCACAGTAGTCCGGCTCAAAGGCCACAATCTGCTCGAACTGATCCATGACGCGGTTTTAGCAGAAGAACCGAATGCAGAAGCAGTTGCTCACTCTGTTGACTATATACTGTAGTATCAATTAGTCTAATTGGACACTGTAGCGCAGCGGTGTCGCGCCGTCGCGGTCTGCCGCGTCACGTGCCGCCTGTGTCGCTGTCTCGCGACGAGCGGCCGGAATGTCGCACGTTCACCGCTCGGATCGCGACCAAAAAGGCGCCTCGACAAAGCTTCCCCGTTCTGACCCCACCGCTAGCTCGACTCGACACGTCTGCGCGCGTAAACAAACCGCACGCGTCTCGTCGCGTGTCCTCCTCTTCACCGCCCCACGACCGAGAGCATATCGGTCGGTCTACTTGGAATCCCCGCGGCAAGGCGTACCGGAGACCCTTGCTGCGCCACCGCGAGTCCGACTACGGACTGTTGTTCCGTCGACACAATAACCATCCGCCATGGCGAACATGCCGCGATGGGATGACCGAAGCATCCTCAACGACGACTCTCACACTGGTCGCCAGGCTGCAGGGAATCTGATTAATGATGACCAAATGCGCGCGATTGTCAATGAAATGAAGAATCATATGCAGTCTACGACGTCGCTGAGCTCAAATATTCTCAGTCAGTTATCAAGTGAACTACGATATTTGAGCGAGACTATGAGATCTGATCGGGAGAGTTACGCAGTCACGATTCAAACATTGAATGAGAAAGTTGGTGAATTGGAAACGCAACTCGGTCAATTGATGCAACAAACATTATCGTTCAAACGAGAAATGATTCAAGAATCAAGACAGCATCATGCTGAGGTATCTGAACTTATCGATACAGTTCAACAGAATGTTGTGTCGAAGTCATTAGCTGATGTTAAACGTGATATTGAACTCATTGCAACTACGTCTAGAAGAGTATCTGAACAAGTTGCATCTGTACGCCCAGTTACAAATGATATGTTTGCCGCAGTCACTGGAAGTACAGGACAACAACAAACTTCTAATACAAACACTGGTATGAGTGGAACATCTGTTGCAACAAATCGAACATTACAACCACCTCCTTCACAAAGAACTGCACCTTCTCCTATTCAACCACAACTTCATAACCTTGGTGCATTACCGCCACAACTTGGTCGGTCACATCAATTATTGTCTCAACAGCAACAACAACCGCAGCAGCAGCAACCGCAACAACAGCAACAACAACAACAACAACAACAACAACAACAGCACCAGCACCAGCAACAGCAACAGCAACAGCAACAGCAGCATCAGCAACAACTCCAGCAACAGCAACAACAACATCAGCAGCAACAGCAACAGCAGCAACAACAACAGCAACAACCTCAACAACAGCTCAATCTTCAGTTACAGCAATTACATCGACAACAAGCGCCGGCACCTCGCCAACAAGCGCAGCTTCAAGATAATGTTCGTACAAGTACATCTACTCCAGCAGCTGCTGCAACTGCAAATTCCGCTGCAGTTAATCGAAATGCAACATCTGTTGTCGGTTCAAATACGGTTGGTAATACAGGTGGAGGTCCAGTACGGATGCATAGTGCTTCATCAGTACAAAAACGAAGAAGAGATACTTCGGGATTAGCCTATTCAATGGCAGTTAATGTACGATCAGTTCGTGACATGTGGAATGAATATGCTCTTGGCGTTGATGGTGGACCTGCCTTACGTGCATTAGAAAATGAACATGGAACTGCTTGGAGAGGTGGTGCGAGATCTGCTCAAAGTAGGAAATTTCAAAGACAACGTGCTGTATATGATGCTATTGAAAAGGGTTTGACGAGAGGAAAGAGTTTAGATGATTGTTGCCAGGAATTAGAGAATTTACGTGATAGAGGTGATAATACGCAACATTCAATTACTTGGTTGCTACATAATATCCCTGAGACTATTTTTGATTAAATGATTAAATTTCGTGGTTTGATGTACGTTAAGTAAGGTGATTAATTATATAATTGAGTTTTTGTCTTTGCCTTCGGTTTGAGCTACGTTTGTGAATTTGTATTATGCTTTATAATACACTTTGTATTGAAAATCGTTATCCAGATACCCGCTAATGAATAGAAATAAGATATGCAATAATTAGTCTCCCTTTTCCCTGCAAACAGAATCACAAATATGATACCGCAGCTCATAAAAAAAAACCCCAAATATTCCAGCAATGTTATGCTAATTCGCAGCGTTATTCCCGTTCCTTATCTTATCCTGTTCGTCCGCTTCTGTAATATCCTTATGAAAGTTTCCATCCATAATCCATATGCACTGAGAATCTTATCCTACCCCTTCTCGTATATACTGTCAACCGTCAACTTCTACTATTCCTTTCACTTGTGCTCCAAAACCAGGAAAATCCTGAGCATACATCATCTAACACCAACAGATCAAGGCCTCCAACGGGATCCACCTGATTGTGCAGCAGGTGGTGGAGGATACGAATAACCTCCTCCTCCTCACCTCCAACGGGATCCACCTGATTGTGCAGCAGGTGGTGGAGGATACGAATAACCTCCTCCTCCTCACCTCCAACGGGATCCACCTGATTGTGCAGCAGGTGGTGGAGGATACGAATAACCTCCTCCTCCTCCTCCACCACCACCGCCACCTCTAGTATTATACAATTGTGACTGTCTTGGAAAAGAGCTTGAATATCCACCTCCTGATCTCCCTGATTGATCCCTAGACGGTGGACTATAATCCGACTCATTCTCATCGTATCGACCGAAATACTCAGATGAATACCGTGATCTTGAATCTTCTAGTCGACTTGCAAAATCACCAGCTGGATTCTGATACCGTCCGCTTTTAGCTGCAGATGGTATATACATTTCATAAGTCTGTGATTTATTACGAATATAACCTGGCTCCAACACAACAGTTGTCATAGCCATTTGCGAACTACGTGGTGAGGGTGCTCGTGACGGTGTCTCAGATGGAATTCGTGGTGAAAGACGATCTGTAAGACTGCGAAAATCCTGTGGCGGTAGTGGTTCGCGACCAGATCGACGACCTGAATCACGACCCGGTTCATTTGTTAACGGCCACTCAGATGACTGAGCAGGTTGTCGTATCGGAGGCTCCGCTTCCGGTTTCGATGCTGGTGGTGGACGAGACTGTGCTGCAGATTGTGCAAATGTCAACGGAAGTTTTTGCTCTGGAGCGCTTGCAGTGGATGATGCGAATCCAGCTGAATCCCTCACCACAGAACTTGGCGGTTCTCTCTTCACCATGATTTGTCGCCGTAACGGTTCTGGAGCAGCCATTTTTGTCGGTTCTTGTACTTTTGTCACGGGGGTATCTGATTTATTCTCGGTTTTGACAATAGGCGCATCCTTCGTATTTCGACTGTTAGCCTTTGCAGGCTCAGACACAGATTTCTGTGCTGGTGTAGACTTGACTTCAGTGGTGCTTAATTTCACATCCGCCTTCACAGCACTCGACCCTCCTTGAACATTTCCGTTTTCATTTGCTTCTCCATTTCTGTTCCCATTCCGCTGCGTCGGTTGCTCTGTTGCATCAGCTGCCTTTTCTTTCGGCGGTCCCGAAGTCAGCTTCTGTTCCTTCGACGGTTCAGAAGCTTTTTCAGCTGGCTTATCCTTTAGCTCAACAACTTCAGTTGCAGCTTTATCCTCAAGTGTCTTCAGTGACAAATCCTTATCCTTCAGCTCGACAGTCTTATCCTTAGACTCTTTCTCACTTGTATCCTTCTCTTGTTGCTCAGAGTCCTTCTCAGGTTCTTTATCAGAATTTTTCTCAGAGGTCTTATCAGACTTCTCAGCGTCCTTTTCAGAACCCTTTGCTGCTTCCAATAAGTCTTGACGAGGTGGCTCGCGACCATATGGATCACGATACAAATCAGGTCGATAATCGTAATAGCCTCTAGGATACATGAGACCTGGAGGTGGTGGACCATATCTCGGATCGAAGTCGCCCGGAGGCATCAATGGAGGTGGTGGTGGATACGACGGGTAAGGCCGGCGACCATATTCGTCGTAGTGAGAGTATGGGTCATATGGAGCAGGCGGGTAGTAGTAGTCGTGTTCAGGGTAGTATGGCGGGTAACCATATCCTGGAGGTGGAGGTGCAGGCGGTAGAGGAGGCTGTCCTGGAAACGCAGAGCGAGGAGGAGACCTGCGGCCTGCACTAACAGATGGAGAAGATCCGCGGAATTGCTTAGAACGGGCAGTACCAGCGTCACCCCAGTCTTGAGTGCGCTTGCGTTTGAGTTCTTCAGATCCAGGTTGCTGATATGACGATTGCTGTGATGGTGGTTGACCAGATGGGCCACCACCATAGCGAGGATCTTGAGAATGACCATACGATGGGTATTCGTACGAAGATTCATATGGAGGACGCTCTCGGTAATGATCATAGCCATCAGAAGGACGAGGTCGTTGACTAGAGTCATACGTGTCTGGACCACACGCAGGTGGATAAAAAGTTGGAGCACCGTTTCCAGAAGGAGGCCGTTGAAGTGGCGATGGACGCCGACGGCCATATGGATCGCGTGAAGAATACTCGTCCGCACCTTGATCGTAACGATTGTAGTCATATGGTGCGCTTCGGTCGTTGTAGCCACCATTAGGAGGAGAGCTAAAACGACGAGCCTCGCGGCCAAGACTGGGGCTGTAATCATCAGCAGCTTGATACATATTCTCGCCGGATCGAACAGAGCCGTGAGCAGACCCGTAGTGCGATTGAACGTCAATAACCTCTCCAGCATCTATGGCTGGGTCCTTAAGGCCACGTTCGTAGGTACGCTCCGTATTTGCAGTAGCGGAGCCTGGGGCAATTGATGCTGAAACTGATGAGTTAAAGGCTGATTGCCCGTTGGCGCCGGAACTGACGAGTCCACTCTTGCCGGGAAAACCAGCAGCACCGGGAGGAGCGTCGACTGAGTGAGAGTTGTCGGATGCGGACGGGCTAAAGCCATTATATCCATTTCTGTCTTTTCTCGGATCGGATGCGCCAATCTGAAGAGCTGCTGCGGCCGCGGGAGACGGCGCCCGGTCGGTGTTCAAGCTGAGCGAGAACTGCGGGAACGCGCCCGCGGCGACTTTGGCGCGCAGGTCGAGCAGCTTCTGGCACTCAACGAGAGGGTCAAACTGCAGCCTGGCCAAGGCAGTCAGGTCGCGAGTTCCCTGCGCCATGATCACAAAGACTGCGGATGCAGAAGGAGCAATTGAGATGGTGAAGAAGGGGAGAGGAGGAGAGAAGACTTGCAGGTCGGTTCAGTTGAGCGCTGACACGCCGCGGCGTTCGTGTCAGGGCTTCGGCGCGCTTGTTGATCTCGCAGTTTACTGCAGCTACGATATAATGATGCAGCTTGCAAAAAGAATGCTACTTGTAAGATGCAATCTAAACTAGAGGATAATATGCTGAATAGCGATGTTATAGTACAGTTGTGAATTGACCCGCTTGCAGGTGACGTGCTTGTACAGCCAACGGTAGTCACACTCTTTAATGATTAGAGACTTGGAGCAGATTCCCGGTTGACTGATTTGTATTTATGTCTATCGAATTACTTCACAGATATAGAAATCTACGATATGCACCTAAGTAAAAGTAGTAATTGAATAAGATGTGCCTAAAAATTTTCTCAGACGGTAATCTAAATGAACTATAGCCCAAGATAAAATACCGAGTCTTTTTCACGATGCCGCGTGTATGAGAATAACATACCAACCTCATCGTCTGATTTCCCATCTATTTCAATATTACGCGCTTGTCAATAACCAAAATTCACAGTAACTGTAAGAGAATGAGTATACATTATCCATTCATATATCCTGATCCATCAAGAGGATGTAAACTGAATTTATAGCTGCAGTATGAGCGTATCGCAGCCAACTTACTAGTTGCTTGCTTCATTCATTAATGTATTTTGTCAAACGGATATTATGTACTCATTCATTTAATAAAATATCTTCAACTATGAGCTGTCGTAGTACTGTACTTGTCCTATTAGTTCGAGCGGGATTAGAGGATAGACGCGTCCACGCGTAACTGTCGCGTCGCGTGCCTCGAATCAGCGAACTGGCACAACGGTTACCGCCGCATTCAAGTTCGAGGAGTCGCAAGTTCTCCAGACTATTTATATTCTATACACAGAATTCTCTGTTCGTACAGTACACGTCAAGTTTGTTTCAAGCAATTGCGTTTTGTTGTGTTTTAGACTTGCTGTTTTTTGATACATGTAAAATATATACGATACTCAGTGAAATAGAGGACAAAATGGTATCCGAAACCGTGGACGACCGAGATGTCTTTTTCTTTGATATTGACAATTGTACGTGCTTAATATCTTAGACGACATTTGAATACTTTATAAGTTATGTTATAGTATAAGCTGACTGAATTTATATTACAGGCTTATATGCAAGATCATATAAGATCCATGATATGATGGAGATTTTGATTGATGAATATTTTATCAATAAACTTGAGTTAGATCAAGAGGCTGCAAGAAAATTACATAGCAGTTATTATAAGGTATGGTATATATATTAAGTAACTATATATAGCATTTACTGTGATACGATATTAATGAGTTTTTGTTTAGGAATATGGTCTTGCTATAGAGGGATTAGTTAGACATCATCAGATCGGTGAGTTGTTTCACAATTTACTTGGATTACTTCATTCAGAACTCAATTTTGCTAAGGAAATTAGATCCTTTGGAATATAATAGCATGGTAGACGATAGAGTACCAATTCCAGATATTCTCAAACCAGGTAGGTTATTATTTTGGAATAATACATATGGTACTTACATATTAACATTAACTGCACTAGATCCCAAACTTCGAGCATTTTTACAAGATATAGATCGCTCAAAAGTTAAGTTATGGCTTTTTACGAACGCATATAAGACACACGCAAGGTTAGTATATACTGTGTGTTTAAAATATAAGTTTGGAGATAAATGGTGATGTTAATGAGAGTTTAATAGCCGCGTTATTAAAGCATTAGGTGTTGAAGATCAATTTGAAGGAGTCACTTTTTGTGACTATGGACAGTCGAATTTAATATGTAAGCCAAAACCAGAGATGTTTACAAAAGGTATGTATGGTATAAGATGTATGAGTAATTTATGAACGATGACTGACATAGTCTTGCAGCAATGAAAGATGCAGGTGTGACATCAAAAGATAAATGTTACTTTATTGATGACAGCATAAGTAAGTTTCAACGCTTTTTTTAATAAATAAAATCACACACTAACGCTCTTGGTAGAAAATATTCAAGGCTCTAAGTCTTTTGGATGGAAACTTAACATTCATTATGTTGACCCGATTGAAAAAATCCCAGAAGTGCCTGCTGGAGATTATGAGGTGCGGGACTTTGAAGAAATCCGCAAGATTATTCCTAAGATTTTCAAGTGATGCTGTGGCATAGCGGTAGAGAAGAGCTAGGATCGTAGAGTTTGTGTATAAAATCCATAGTCATATAAAGCAGGGTAGAATAGTACGTGCATAGTTTACAATGATATAGATTAATCAATAGGTATGGTTTTTTTTGCATTCCCAATCCAGTGTAGAGTACATTACAACAAAAGAAATCGCGAGCAGACGCCACGACAGTCACCGCACAAATATGACAACAAAATAGCTTTTCATTATGTATATATAGAAAAATATATGCGATACACTTAATCCTTGGTCTTCTGGGTACCCCGCAGTAAACCGGTTCTTCTGGCGGCAATGAGACCAGCCTTTTGTCCAGCAACTGCACCTCTGCTGATGGTTGAGGCCTTACCGATATGCTGGTGGTTACCACCACCGTGAGGATGGTCGACGGGGTTCATAGCAACACCACGAGTCTTGGGCCATGAGTTTCTCTTGACACGGTACTTGTGGAACGCACGTCCAGCCTTGAGAAGTGGCTTGTCGACACGACCGCCACCGGCGACGACACCGATGACACCGCGAGCCTGGGAGGAGACGACCTTCTTGGCGCCGGAGGGGAGCTTGAGACGGGTCTTGCCCTCGTCGGGGTTGTGGCCAATGACGATGGCGTAGTTACCGGAGGTACGGGCGAGAGCACCTCGGTCACCGACCTTCTCCTCGATGTTGCTGACAATGGTACCCTCAGGGACGGAGCCGAGAGGGAGGACGTTGCCGACGCTGAGCGAAGCCTTCTTTCCGGCGTAGATGAACTGGCCGGTGTAGATGCCCTCGTTGGCGATGAAGGTCTCCTCGCGGAGCTTGAACTTGTAGGGGTCGCGGAAGACGACCTTGGCGAGAGGAGCACCACGGCCGGGATCGTGGACAATCTCCTTGACGATGCCGCGAACGTAGCCGTGACGCTCGGAGTAGTCGAGAGTGCGGAGCTTAGCAGCACCCTTGCGCAGGCGGGTGTGCGAGGTGAAGATCGAGCCAGCACCCTTTCTCTGGTTACGGATAACGCGACCTGGGAAGGTTAGCAGGTGTTTCCAAAAGCGGCAAATATCAATCAGCCAGCAGCATCGACATACCCATTGTTGCTTCTTGTGATGAACTGGGGGGAGGTGGTGTTGAACAACGAGAGTTACAGCAACGACGACAGAAAGAGATTTCTGGCGGTGAGAACGAGACCACTGAGCAACAGCGAAGCGGCGCGGCGCACCCGGCAGCCCTAAACACGGCGCTGCTCATGCAGGCTGCCCGCGCCGCACAGCGTCCTCCCAACGCGGCAGCAGTCACGCAGCATAGGGTTATGCTTGCACTTAGGGCTGCAAGATGAGGGTGTTGTGCAGGTACAGACTTGCGGGTTGGGGCTTGTGTGTGAAAAGTACCAGCAGCTTACTCTGCGAGCCGGGGTGTCAGCATTTGAGCTCGTCGAGCAGAGGGGCTTGAGAGACTGATACTGTTCATCATGAGCACCAGTGCTGCTCCACGCTCCAGATCAGACTAGTCCGTATCTCTTATTCAGGTATCCAGTCACTAGATCATATCCACAGTCAACATGTCTGGACGCCGGCAACAGAGGGTTGTACGTAGCACTGCATTTCTCCTTTGCACAATGAACTATCGATACTGACAACCTCCAGATGATCCCTCCGATCAATTTCATTTTCAAATTACTTCAACAGAAATCACCAGTTCAGATTTGGTTATATGAGCAGACTGAGACACGACTTGAAGGTGTCATAAGGGTACGCTACTACTTCGATTTCAGTTAAGACGTGGTATTAGAGAACGTGCTGACTCATGGCAACTTAGGGATTCGATGAGTTTATGAATATCGTGGTTGACGATGCTGTCGAACTTAATGAGAAGAGTAATACCCGGAAAAGTCTTGGTCAGTACCATGATTTTTTTAAACTATTTAGAAAACCAGCTAAATTGTGTTGTACAGGTCAAATCCTACTAAAAGGCGACAACATTACACTCATCTCGAGTTTGGACGCCTAGACAAATCAATCAACATTCACAGTCAAATAAGTTAATATAAGTTAAAGTAAATGGGATTCGGAGCAGTGTAGTTTTGCATTATCATGTACAATAGAGTCAAATAATTATAATTATTATATATCACTATATAAATTTACCAACAAAACGCCATTAGTGTTAAAATGCAGTATTTACAATTCTCTTCTTACAATTAACAGATCTAGGTTCCAAGCATTTTTATACGCACCAACGCTCCAGGGTATGATTCAGAATCCCATGGTTTCATGTGAAGGTTTAAAAGAAGATTAAACGCCGATTGTTTGTCACAATATAGTAGGAATCTACCTTGTGGTGGAATTTCCCTATCATCTCAATATTAGCATATGCAAATCACTTCACAAAAAATAAAATAATGTAAGTCAACTTACGAAGGAAGTGGCGTCAATGAGTCAATAGTCTCATTAGGTGCTCCAGCATCAATTAAATACTGTTGAATTTGTTTAATACTTAATTTAGAAGGAACTCCACTTATAGTTATTCCTGAATTATTTAACATGGGATTCCCAAATATGTCATCTGATTCTTCTTGAGAAACATATCTTCCAATCATATGTTCACCGAATACAGTACATTTGTTCATTGTATTGAGAAATGATGCGGCGACACTTGGATCTGTAAATCGTAGATAATATCCCAAGCGACGAAAGAGCTGCGAATCGTATCGTTCCATGACTGCTTTCATCAGTACGATTAGGAATCATAAATGGCAATTAAGACAAAATACGTACAATCAAATTCAAATGGACATTTATCAACATGTAATTTCAAGCGTATAATTCTTTCAAAATCACTCTTTAATAGCGTGTCAACCTTTGTTTTGAACAATATTGTCTTCGTAGGTTCACCAGCTGTTATCCAAAGTTAGTCGCCATTCACAATATCAAACAATTGTATATAAACTCACCATCTAATAACCATGGCCTAATAGTACTCATAGCTTCTCTCTCTTCTTCAATTTCAAACTGTCTTAAAAGACCAGCCATATGAAATCTACCATAACCACTAGATCTACCATCGACCGTATCACTGTCTTCAGAATCATATAATTCAGGAAATATTGATCTTTCATCTAACAATGCATCAAGTTCTTCTAATTCCGCATTTGACAACTCTGAAAGACGAAGTTTCGCAGTCTTAGATGCGCTTTCGATATCTGATGGCATTTGTGAAAGAACTAATCGTAATAATTCTCGAGCTGATGTACTTGATCCTGAACTTGAATTACGAGATTGAGTATTAATATCGTTATCGTTTTGATTACCATTTATAGCATCACTATAATCCTCATCTTCTCCCTTAGTGTCTTCCACTATATCCGACTCTCTAACCAAATCCCGTTGATCAACTTCTTCCTGAACCTGTCTTACAAATCTCGCAAGATCCTCAGCAGTCGGTTTCGACCTTTGTCGTCCTGATTTTATATCATTCTCATATTCCTTTTCATTTTCAGTTCTTTTCTTATCACTAGATATTTTGCTACTGTTTACTCTTCCATTTGCCGTATCAGAATCTTTTGTATGATCGCTATATTTCCTTATGGATATTCCCAAACTATGATCTATTGAATTTGTAACCGAAGTACGCAATCGATACGACACCGCATATCGACGCGTACATTTAGGTATCAACCTCCATAACATTCTCTTCAACCTATCTACTTAACCTGCTCTTTTATATACACATATGGAACTACGGCATATGAAAGTGTTGAACCAAGTCGTTGAAATGGATGTGTGATGATTCCTTAAAGTCCCAAGTCCCAACTTGACATCTTCACGAGATCTGTTTGACGCGTTTACCTATAAATCTTACGCAAATCTACACCATTTAATATAAGGATGTTATCTCGGGAATTTAATAAATGCACGTATTTAAAGCATTACTCTTTTTACAGTACACGATATATAGAACACAAAGAGAACAAAAAATAGTTCAACGCAATGAACAATTTAACAATATGAAATGATGAGACGAAATAACAAACGAGCAATGAGATACAACTACAAACAGTATTTATAAAAATGAAATAAAATGAAAATATTCAGTTAAACGACAACTCCGACAGTGACCAAAATAAGAAAATAAAAGTAACGTATGTAACTTAATTTGAGAATATGACGACAGACCTTAGTGACTTATGTATACTGTAGGTGATGGTGAATGATAACAACTAATTGTACAATTTAAATGTAAAATCAACTATAGTCCAAAGTGAAATGAACATTATGCATTGGGAATTCGAATATATATGACTGATTATTGATGCATTCCAACGACAGATAACTCTAGGGTCCACATTCTTCTAACGTGAACTTTGATTTCAATATCTGGATCAAATCCTTCAACTCCTTTAAATGATAATTGATCCCACCAGCATTTCCTTGCAGGTTTCCTCCAAAAAAGAAGTAATTTTTGTGCCATTGGATTCACTATTTGCTTCGGTTCCGCTGGTACTAATGGTGTTTCATCCATTGATTGATCATCTTGCGAATCAACTGCTGTACTATCTGGATCTGGAATTGTCGCAAGTAATCGTACAAGTGCAAGTGAACTAATTACAGTTTTGGAGGGCTCACGTTCTCGAAATCCCCACTCATCTGTAACATTAAACCCTGAAGCACATAACATATCTAATAAATGTTTTTCTGCAGCTCCTGCGGCTCTTAAATGTGAAGTTGTTTCACCATGTGGTAATTCTTCTGGCGCAAGTGTATGGCCTTCTAATGATGCGACTTGTCTAGCTCGTTTTAAAGCAGAAAATATACCACGCTCGGCAAGTAGTTTTTTAGCAATTCCAAGCTTAAGTGCAACCATATCTGCAAAATTCGGTGTCTCGTAAATGTATCCATCTGATGCTGCTACTTCCGGATCCCATGGTTCAGGGATCACAACAGGTAATCGGGCTAAAGCAGATATACCACCATGTGACGAAGCGTAATCTTCATGAACAGAAGTATCACTTCCAAAATGTAAAAATCTTGAAAGCCGTCGTCTATGACTTCCAGTTCCTGAATCAGTAACTGATGCACCGGATGATGTTGTAATTGAAGCAGGATGTGAACTTGATGTAGTGTCAGCGGCAGCAGATGATCTCTGAGCCACTTTTTGTGCTGTTTTTGGGCGATGTGCAACTGCAGCTGGTGGAATTACGTAGTAATCCAAATCTTCTTGAAGCACAATTATTGCTGGACGTGCTGTGAGGAATGCAGCGGATGTTGGTGCGTCTATTGGTGTTGATGACAATGGTAATGCGGACGGTGATACTGTTGCTGCTGCTGCACGGAATGTCTCCATTACATATTCAAGACACTCCGGTGAGAAATCTGCCGCAATTGTGTCAGTTCCATTAAGTGAAGATACCATATTTCCTTGACCGTCGACGAAAACTCCGTTAGGAAATAAACTGAGGAGTACTGATTCCGGTAAACCCATGAGTTCCTCACGCGCGATTTTCAGCTTCCTCCGACGCAATTCCAGTGTCAGCATAACATCTCCGCTTGTGTCCCCTCCACTTCCTTCGCCAACATGTTGTTCAAATATTGGTAAAGTAGGCGATGTTTGTGAAACTTGAGTGATTGCGGCCTGTGCCGCGCGCGGAACCGCATCGTTACCCATCGATGACATGGGGAGCAGTTGCGGTAGCGGCGAGTACGGCGGCGGCGGAGGATCGTTTTCCTGCTGCTGCTGCTGCTGAGGCTGCTGCTGTTCTTTTTCTTCAGAGGAAGACGACGAAGATGTCGGAGTCTTGGACGCGTAGGCGGGAGGTGTCGACGACGTGGTGGCGATGGATCGTGTTTATGGCGCGCACCGTTCACCGTACCAAACACGGTGTGTACAGCCGCTGCGACTCACGTGGTTCGTGTTCTTGAAACGTGCAATTGAACCTGTTCGCGTTCTGAATACTGGCTTTGGTCGAATATAATACTCTTGGCTAGTGAAGACTTCGTGGACAGTAAAAGAGTGAGATATAGGGGTGCTGTTGATGTGCGGCCTGACACCGACGATGGTGGCCAGGGTGTAGCATCGGCATTTTGTGCGTTCTCGGCGCCCCCGTTAGTATGAATTCGGCACGTGACCCGCGCCACTCGTCCGCCAAACACCGAAACACCAAAAAGCAGATCAGATCGCGAACCTTTCTTCTTCAACCTTGCTCAATCTTGATCCACGGCGGCAACACATCGGACATAGTACTCGCATTAATCTCTTGGAGTAAAAATTTGCAAAATGGCGGCAACTGCACCTTCTTTACATTTTTGCACAGTATGTTCATCAAATCAAAATAGATCTATGGAAGCACATCTTGTCCTTGCCAAAGCAGGTTATGATGTTCGATCCTATGGAACAGGTTCCGCCGTTCGATTACCTGGAACCGCAATTGATCGGCCTAATATTTACATGTTCGGAACACCATATGACGAAATATATAATGAATTATTAGCCAAAGATACTCGATTATACACAGCGAATGGAGTATTGGCAATGGTTGGAAGGAATAGAGGAATTAAAAAAGCACCTGAAAGATGGCAAGAACAAAGGAATATATTTGATGTGGTATTCACTTGCGAAGAAAGATGTTTCGATGCAGTTTGCGATGATTTGTTAAATAGAGGTGAAACTTTGAATAGACCTGTTCATATTTTTAATGTTGATATTAAGGATAATCATGAAGAAGCTACATTAGGTGCTCGTGCAATTTTAAGACTTGCTGATCTTTTAACTGCGGCTGCCAAAAGCTCATTATCATCATCTTCAGCTTCAGATAATGGGAATATTAAATCAGAAGATTTACAACAAGTTTTATCAGCTGCAGATTTCGAACCTGCTGTTTTGGATATTTTGGCACAATGGCAAGCTGAATTTCCAAGATTCCCTGTGTTACATGCTGTTTGTTACTTCTGACTGAATTAAGTGATTGAGTGAGATTGAGTGTGTGTCATAAAAAATATGTTATAGTTGTTGCAATGGAGATATATTGTGTACTGTATTTTTGTAATGTATTTGGAGTTATGGTTGGGAATGAATATAATAAGAGCATTTGCATTTGTATATATTAAAATAATAAACTGTTTCGATAGTGGATGAATTGAAACCGCATAAGCAGCTTGAAGGTTATATAACCGTTCTATTGGCGCAACCGAATTGTATGATCTCCGCTCTTAATACATACAGTATACCTACCTATCAACAGTAAACAAACACCATCTCGGCTCGGTCCATCTCTTCCCCCGCAATCCAACCCCCATTCAATAATTCACAACTCCACCCCACCACCCCACCTCCGCCTCATCATCCCTGCATTACTCCGCAAACCAAAACAAATCACTTACTTCGGACTCTCGGTAAATTAATTTATTCTATATAAACACTTAATTCTCTACGCAAGCATCGGGATCGCTTCGGAGTTCAGTTAACTGAACTCCCGTCCCTTCGGATATGTACACACACACACCTGCATCCTTTACAACATCCACATGCTTCTCGTCCACCGTACGATAATATCATCTCTCCCGCTCGTCCGTCGACTCGATAATCATTCGAATCAAGTGAACCCCGGACTCGACAATTTCAGGGATTAAACTGTCAACAATAGGTTTCGGATATTTGATGAAATGACGCTTTGCATGTGAAATGTCGAATCAGCTCCCACCTCCACCATTTACGAACCAAGACTACTGCCATTATCTATCAGTAAAGTGAATGAATGAGTAGTAAGTTATAATAACAAATTGATTTAATGTATATGAATAAACAAGAAAACATCATTAAAAATTTAAAACCAATATTACATTACAAACAAACAAAAGTACTAAAAACATGATTTGAATATAAATAAATCTAGGCTCACCAACAGGCCCATCTGATTCGTGGAACTAAAATAAAATAAATAATATATGTATAGATAAAATAGATAACAATTCTTCATGTAATAAAATAAATAATCACAAGATAACAAAAATCGTTAAATTTAATTTACTCAGTTTACTCCTTTGTGACAGTACAAATCAAATCTGAACCATCAACTGAATCACCTTCACGGATTGAAACATTAGCAACTCTACCAGCAGCTTGAGCAGAAATTACCATTTCCATCTTCATTGCACTAAGAACGGCAACTGGATCTCCTTTCTTGACAAGTGATCCATCTTTAACACGGACTTCAATAACAACACCTGCCATTGGTGCACCAACATGTGATGGGTTTGTAGGATCAGCTTTGGGTCTTGCGACGGTATCAACTGATGCTTTCTTATCATCAACAGTAACTTGACGGATTTCACCATTAAGTTCAAAGAAAACTTCACGTTGACCAGTGTGTGCTGACAAAGGACCAATAGCAAGCATTTTAAGAATGAGAACTTTACCCATCTCAATCTCAACACTGAACTCTTCATTGATCTCAGGGCTTGAGAGGAAATATCGTGTAGGTAAAACACTAAGATCACCATACTTGGTAACGAAAGTTTGATAATCTTCAAAGACCTTGGGGTACATAACACTTGAAGCAACATCAGATTCACGAATCTTGCTGTACTTAGCCTCAAGTTGCTTACGAACTGAAGGAAAGTCAATAGGAGCAAGACTCTTTCCAGGACGTTCAGTAAGTTTCTCGCGTTTACCACGGAGAGCATTGGTACGAAGTGGTTCTGGGAATCCACCATAAGGCTGACCAATCATACCTTGTAAGAAATCAAGAACACTATCAGGGAAATCGAGACTTGCAGCACGTTCTTGAACCTCTTGAGGAGAAAGTTTGTTGGAAACCATGAATTGAGCTAAGTCACCAACAACCTTAGAAGTAGGTGTAACCTTAACCAAATCTCCGAGAAGCTTGTTGGCTTCAACATACGCTCGCTTGGTTTCCGACCATTGGGTACCAAGACCAAGTTGTTGAGCTTGGAAAAGTAAATTGGTAAGCTGACCACCGGGAATTTCGTGAACGTAAACTTCTGGATCAGGTCCCTTAAGGTCGGCCTCGAAGCATGAGTACAAAAGACGCATTTGAGCCCAGTATGAGTCAATCTCGCGGAGATGGTCAACGTTAAGACCAGTGTCGATAGATCCCTCAAGAGTAGAAAGAAGTGAAACAATTGAAGGTTGTGAAGTCATACCTGACATTGAGTTGGTAGCGACATCAACAGCATCAGCACCAGCTTCAGCGGCAGCAGCCATTGAAGAAACACCAGTACCAGCCGAATCGTGAGTGTGAACGTGAATAGGAAGATCAGGGTACTTCTCACGAATAGCACCAATAAGCATACGAGCAGCCTTTGGCTTCATTGTTCCAGCCATATCCTTGATACCAAGTATGTGGGTGCCCATGGCGACAATCTCAGAAACGACTGACAGGTAGTACTCAAGATTGTACTTCTTCTCAGGGTTAAGCATGTCACCAGAGTAACAGACAGTAGCCTCAATAATACCACCAGCCTTGCGAACAGCTTCAACACCAACACGGAGTTGTTCAAGATCGTTAAGAGCATCGAAAACACGGAAGATATCGACACCGGCTTTCTTAGCTTGGTCACAGAAATGATCGATAGCATTATCAGGAAGTGAAGAGTATGCAACACCATTGGCACCACGAAGTAACATTTGGAATGGAATGTTGGGAACAAGTTTGCGGAGCTTGCGAAGACGATCCCATGGATCCTCGTATAAGAAACGCATGGCAACATCGAAGGTTGCACCACCCCAGCACTCAAGAGCAAATGCATTAGCATAGGCGTGTGAGGTTAAAGGAGCAATGTTGCATAAATCGACGGTACGAACACGGGTTGCAAGAAGAGACTGATGAGCATCACGCCATGTGGTATCCATGATGAGAGTACCTTTGAAATCGCGAATTGCCTTTGCGAAAGCATCGGCTCCCTGCTCGAGATAAATGTTACGCCATCCAGTAGTGCAAGGCTCAGAAACATCAATGACACTGCCGGAAGCATCCTTGAGAGTTGGAAGAATGACGGGAGTCTTGAGCTTGGGCTCACCGAGTTGACCCTTAATGGACGAACCATTGACAGCGAGATCACCAAGGTACGCGAGTAACTTCTGTGCACGATTCTGTGAAACCATCATATCGAATAGCTCAGGAGTGTCGTCAATGAAAGTGGTCCAGCACTTACCAGCAACGAAAGTCTCGTGAGTGAGAAGGGCGAGGACGAAAGGAATGTTGGTCTTAACACCTCGAATACGGAACTCAATAAGAGCACGTAACATTTTGCGACGAGCAACTTCGTAAGTTGCACCAGAAGCTGTACACTTGACAAGCATAGAATCGTAGTGAGGAGTGATAATTGCACCAGCGAAACCGTTGCCACCATCAAGACGGATACCATTACCACCAGACGAACGGTAGACTTCAATCTTACCAGTGTCAGGTTGGAATCCCTTGGAAGGATCTTCAGTGGTGATACGGCATTGAATGGCGAAACCACGGTAGCTGATACGGTCTTGGGTAAGACCAAGTTGAGGAAGCTTAGCACCAGCGGCGATCTGGAGCTGAGCGGCGACGATATCAACACCAGTGATCTCTTCGGTAATTGTGTGCTCGACTTGAAGACGGGGATTGATTTCGATGAAGTAATGACGGCCTTGAGTATCGACAAGGAACTCAGCGGTACCGGCGTTACGGTAGTTAACTGAAGCTGCAAGTCTGACTGCATCACGGAGAATGGCATCACGCACGCTCTTGGGAAGATCCTTTGCGGGTGCAATCTCGACAACTTTCTGGTGACGACGTTGGACTGAACAGTCACGCTCGAAGAAATGGACAACGTTACCAGTACCATCACCAAGAAGTTGGACCTCAATGTGCTTAGGTCTGTCAAGGAAGCGCTCAATGAAGACAGTTCCATTACCGAAAGCAGACTTGGCTTCAGATGAAGCACGCATGAACGCATCAGCAATGTTGTCACCTTCGCGAACAACACGCATACCACGGCCACCACCACCAAAAGCAGCCTTAATGATAACAGGATAACCGTACTGTTCAACAAAATCAAGAGCCTCCTTGATTTCTGAAACAGGGCCGGGAGTACCGGGGACAACAGGAACATTGTTTTCAATTGCAATTCTGCGAGCGGAAACCTTGTCACCTAAGCCGTCAATGACTGTGTGTGGAGGGCCAACCCAAGCAATACCAGCTTCCTCGACTTTGCGAGCAAACTCGGCATTCTCAGAAAGGAAACCATAACCAGGATGGATCATGTGAACGCCGTGTTCTTTGGCAATCTTGATGATTTCGTCGATCTGGAGGTAGGCTTGAACAGGGGAGTACTGGCCACGCTTTCCAATCAAATAGGCCTCATCAGCCTCTGTACATGTGTCAGCTGGAGGATCAAGAGTAAGTGAGAATGAGAGTGCGTACTTTGTCTGTGCATAGACAGACGATCTTCATAGGAGAAGATAGCGACGGTCTGCATGCTAAGCTCATGGGCGGTACGGAAGATACGGATGGCTAAATTGTCAGTTTGACGTTCGTTCGACAGTGTTGATGCTCAAGAGAGTGTTGACATACGAATTTCACCACGGTTGGCAACTGAGATAAAGAAGTTAGCATGCGCCAAATACGACTAATGATGTAAATAGATCATTCACTTACCCAGGATCTTGTTCATAGATCCGAGGACCGACGACTGCTCACGCATACGCTGCATTGTAGCGAGAGTTGTGCTATCTGCCGCAGTAGAAAACTCGACGTTGTCGGACATGATTGTTTGCCGTGATTTGAAGAGTAAAAGTAGACTGGACTGGCTTGGATAGGCTGACTGGCTGGCAGATGGATGCTCGCTAGGAAGAAAGCAGAGCAGAGCACGCCGAGTCAGAGAGTCGCGTCAGGAGTCGCGATTGCTGGAGCGACGAGGAGGAGGAGGAGGAGGAGGAGGAGGAGGAGGACGAGGAGAGATGGAGATGGAGAGACAGAGACGGTGGTGAGATAGAACCGGTGGGGTGGAAGGCTTTATAAAACCAGATGCGCGGCGGCCGAGTCTTCTGAGCTCTGAGTCTCTCTCAGAGCAGCGTGACTCGCCGGGCAGGATTTTTTTCTGTCGCGTATCGCGTGTCGTGTGTCGCCTTCACTACGCGCTGAGCAGCGGCGTCTCGGCGGCGACTCGGCGCCGCACGTCCGCGGTGGGGAGGTCTGTGTCGAGCGCGCCGCACCCCACACCACTCTCAAAAAAAATGTTTCGGTCAGTAGTCCTCGAGTCCTGCTTCACCTTTGAAACCTCTTGGAATCTATCATATAGGGCAAGTATGTTGCGTTGTTGCAAAGGTTTTAAGAATTAAGCGTGTCAAGCTCTTCTGTATTTGTTTTTTTCTGGAAAGGAGGTGGGATACGAGTGCATGTGAATGCGATGTAGCTTCCCCACGTTGCCAGTTCGCGACATCCGCGACGGTCGATGCCATCCGGCGATGCCTCTGACTATACGATATACTGTACAGCTCACTTAGCCAGTATGATTGATTAATCAGGCTTATACTGTATATTAAAGTAACCCATAATAGGCTTATACAGCTGAGCAAATGACTGCACTTCAGAGTTCTCCGGCGACAAACACAATTGTGCACCGACACAGCTTCCGCGCCCACCGTCTTTGCTTTACTCGCTTGTCGTCCTTAATTCCATACTCCTACTCCAAACCGGTCTCCTAATCGCCATTACTGCAGCTACGGATAAAGCGGTGAATGCAGACTGACGACATGCAGAGTGCTTGTGAGAAAACCACATCTGCATCGATCAATGTGACAATGTCGTATCCCACAAGATCGCATTCGACCGATCAAAATTTTGCATCCTAAGAAAGAATACGGCGTTGTGCAGTCAAAGCAAGTTAGCAGCAAGCCACTTCTGCACCTACACTGCCTCCTTAACCACCAATTCGACACAATATAGAATTGCCCTCCCAGACGGCGATTTCCTATACAGTAGTGCAATAATTTTCACGGTGCACAAAGCGATGACACGCCGATGCCCACCGTGAAAAAAAAACTGACGTCAGTGCAGTAAATCTAATCTGCGGCGCAACCAATTGGCCTTTGGGCTTTACACGCGGCTCCGCGCTCTCTTCTGGGCTACGGTGTTGCCGAAAGGCCACCGGGCCAATTGCAATTTGCAAATGCTCATTACGCGCTTGTCTTGTACAGTGCGGTTTTGGAGCGACAGAGACAGAGTATTGAGTGCATGAGCATATTATGAAAGCTGCTTATGGATTGTTCATTGATAACACAAGTTGTTCTACAGTAACACATGCATATCGGCATATCGTACACGTGAGTTTCCAGGCTGTTCACTATATGTTCACCTCGTTCGTGCACATGCTTACGGTAGTTCGATCGAATCCTTGCATGTACTCCAACACTCGATATAAATCTACAATAAACAAAATAAACAAATGACTGTATATTCCAGCATCGCACTATAAACCGTCAATAAGCGTAAAAGCACAAATTCATAACAAACAGGCAAACTAACTATCGAACATAAAATAAGTTATATGCATATCAAGCTACCTTCCCTTTACGTAATCGAAAAAAATAAACCATCAATGTAAATGAAAGTGAAAAAAAAACAAATTTGCCTCTAAATGATTCCGTAATGTATCATAAGTCAACTGTAAATAAATAAAATAGTTGAATCTTAAAACTCTCGTATATCGAAAGAGAAATAATATTTGAAAGAAACAACCCCGGCACCTTGATATGCCCCACGATAACCTCTTATACAATCGTGACTTCATCAATAACGACTTCTTGCAGCATACAACTCAAAAACGACAACGACAACAACCACAAATAAAGTAGACAAACAAACAAAACTCCCTGTAAACTCATAACAGATAACAATCAATCAAATAGACAAAACCGCGGATAAATCAATGCATGCGACTAATATCAAAACTTTCCAACCATTCACTTTTTAATGCCAATAACAACCCAAATACCCTTTTTGTATTATTGGCTTGGTCATAATCTAAAAAGATTTTGAATGTACTCTTGTCTCTGTCATATTAACCTTTCACACCGGTGCTTCGTATCGCAAGTCGTGCTTGCAGGATTTAAATCTGCATACGGCAAAGTCCAACACGTGTGAAGTACTCAACATGAGCACGGTAAGCAACTTCACGTCCAGAAAGCGCAAGGCCAGTAATAACACCCTCACCAGCTGAACAACCTGAGTCTTCTTGAGATTCACAAATGTAACAATCCTCAGCGGTAGGTGACAATGGACCCTTTGAAATGTAAATCTCACCGGAATTGTGACGCCATTCAATGCCCACTGGAACACGAGGAACTGGGTCTGATTTGTGTGTTACACGCATCTGCTGAATATCAGCACGCATGGTAATGAAATCAAACCAGTCAGCAAAGTATGAATTTCCTACACGTGGTTGACCGTATGTAACAAGCTCAGGATACTGGCCATGAGTGAGAAGGTCAGCAGCTGCAAGCAGAGCAACAGCACCACCAAGCGAGTGACCAGTTACAACAATCTGATAGTCGGGGTACATCTCAATAGCTTCCTTAAGGTATGCTTCAAATTGCATCTTGGCGTCCATGTACGACAATAAGAAACCACGGTGAACACGGCAACGGTTGCAGCCAACCTCGGATGCCTCGGGATAAGGTTCCTGAATGGTGTCGAGGTTAGTGTACCAGTTGGTCATCGAGTTGGTACCACGGAAGACCAAAAGAATACGTTCAAAACCAGGGCGCTTGTCAACAGCAATGTAGCCAGTGCAAGAAGTATCAGCTTCAGTGTTAGTAAATGTTGTAATAATTTCAACACCGGGATTGAAGAATTCACATGCACGAGTGCAGTTAAATGGCGCAGTGATACCAGGCATTGGAACACAGTAAGCAATGTTGTTAAAAAGAGCAAGCTCTTCAAGATGCTCAAATTGGTAACTTGAAATTGTGTACTTGGTCGAAGAACCGAAAAGTCTTCCAACGCCAAATAAACCGCCAAAAAACCCAGCTTGTGTGGTAACCTCGCCGTCATCTTCTGTGGCAAGTTGATCAGCGGCAGCATACTGCTCAACACCATCCGGGTCAGTCGAGTTCTGAATCATAGATACAAACTCAACCTTATCAGTGTCACCGCCAACGTCAACTGCTTGCACGTTGTAGCTCTCTGCATTTTGTGAATAGTGATGATAGTATGATGCTGGGTAAGGCGTATCGTCATCATCAGGAGTGAGATATCCAAGCGTGACACCCAATACAATCGCAACAACAATTGTCGAAACCAGCGCAATAATCTGTTGTTTCCGAGTCATTCCCAAAACGCGTCTCCAGCCGGCCAAGCAAGCATTGTGCGTTTTATTATATGCAGCACTAACAGTTCGTCGTAACGGATTAAATGAACCGGATGAATTGTCCTTCTCATTCATTGAGACCGCGTCAGGCATCGGAGCGTACTCTTTCGCGACGCCATCGAGATGTGCAAAATCGTAGTCATCGGCCTCATCGATACTGACATTAGAGCCATTTTTATTGGCCACTGGCGCAGGTTCAAAAAGGTACGATCTCATTGCGCGCGTGATACTGGCGCCTGAACGATACCGGCAGTGAAGGTGTTGGCTGTCTTGTCGAAGAGGTTGTGAAACCGAACGTGCTCTTAATTGAACTCGACTAGGTGCGCAGGGTAGTGACGCACGAAAATCCGAGATGCGTGGTCTAACAAGCCAAGTGGCAGTCGCGCGCTGTTCAATGCAGAAACGGATGTTGCGGACGTGGTGAAGAGAGGGAAGGTGGTCGTCTGGCCGAGATAGGGGGCTGCGCAGATTACGGCTGGGATCGCGAACTGGGCGCGGACGAGCGACAGCGACGGCGGATTTGCGCTGCAGCGCAATCAACAGCCCTAGCCCTAGCCCTTACAACCATATACAAAGGCCGGGGCCGTGCCTTAACTCTGATAGCGTCAGTCCCTGTTGTACAGTATAGGGCTCCAAGCTATCGCCGCATTCCGCCGGTAGCTATATAAGTACGATAATGGCTGTACTGTACGGTACTTGTACTATAGTAACTATGGCTGTAACTGTACTCTGCACAGGCCGCAGTGCCAGGAAAAAACCTGTTGATTATCCTCCTTTTTATATTGTTAAAGTGCGATAGATAGATAGACTGTAGTGAAGTGATACGGTAGTGAAGCTACGAAAAGTGAAGATTTATTTACGTCGTGGCGAGGCAGCGAACATCATTCGACGGACAACAGGATGGAGATTATGTATAGTAGAACAGCCTATATAAGCCTGGCCAAGGGCTGGTATATACATATATATATGTCGTGAAGTGATGATGGTGATGATCGATCTACTGGCCTAAATAGTTCGAGCTTGCATCCGCCTTTTAAGATTCATGCACACGGTGATCTACAGGTTCTGCAGTGAAGAAAATAATTATGTGTGATATTAGCAGCTCAGTAGCAATAGGTAGCGGGCAGAATTCAAGAATTCTCGGAAGCAGATAAAAATGGCTCTAGCCTGGCTTGGAGCTCGACTTCAAATCTCTCTTTACCGCGCGGTTCCTCACGTAATTCCCCCATCATATCTGAGCCAGGAGGAAAGTCTGTCTCAAAGATTGGTTCTCCTACACCCCGCATATTCGCAAGCACAGCTTGCCTAAATTGCCATCGGAGAAGTTCATCTGATACCCGATTAGGATCACTTGGATTCCGGCAATTTGGATCAAGAAGTCGCCCGTCCATTGGATCTTCAGGAAGGAACGAAATGATCTTATACCCCGCCTTTAGAGTTAAATTAGTATTGTTCACGAAGCAATTATCTATAGAGTACTTACATCAAGATTAATACTGATGAAGGATTGATCAAACCTAATATGAATATTCTGCGCTAACAGTAATCCATTTCGAGGAGAGTAAATAGAGAAAGATTCACCGGTATGTGAGCTTAAACGGTCAAAGCCCAGTTCCTTCCATAAATCCCCATAGTATACTGGAAATACATGCGCGGTGTCAATCTCTGACCAATAGTTCTGCGGTATTCCAAAAGAATATCCAGATATCACACATTTTTTATCTCTTGCTCGAACCTCTGTAATAAATGGACTCTCCTCTCTTGAGCTGCAGTGACTATTTGTTCGAATAATTGCTTTTCCTTTATTTACTCGCAATCGTCCTGTATAGTAAAAATAAGAAAATAAATAAATAAACAGCTTATAGTAAATATCTTACCATTGCAGTAAACATCATAAGTTCCAGCAGCCACAGCTTCATCTGAGTCGCTCATTATTTCCCCTGACGCTCTATTTTTGAGATGAAAATTACCTTTACCTACTAGTAGTATATTAAGTTAAGATCCAGATCAGCATCGATTCTGTTATAGAGCCATTTTGATAAAAGCCCCCTATGAGTGCTTCTTCTGTTTGTGCTGACTCCGGTGTTGAATTTTTTTTCCGAGATTTGCTCTGGCTTATGAACTGACTCTTGCGTCGACTTTCGGGTTGATCTTCGTATTGATTGTTGTGTTGGCCTGTAAAAATACAGGTGAACATTACGATACGCAGCCCGACCGGCTTCCATTTTTAATACGAGACTTGCAGCGGACACGGTGCTTCACTTTTAATCTTGATACAAAGATTCAGGCGATAGTCGTAGGCAGAGTACTGTAAATTGATGATGACGGAAGACGAGCCTGGAATTGTGTGAATTGCGCGTGAGGAGGAATGAATATCTTTTTATTCACCGTATATAGGTCGGAGATTAACGTGATGGGTCAAGAATTGCCAGTTTTAAGTATTAGTTCGGAGATAGTCGTTAGTTGTGGCAATTGTTTATTTTGATTATTATTGATTATTATATACGCTGTGTCCGCCGTCGCCACTTGTTTGTACATGTTACTAGATAGTTCTCCATCGAATATAGGAGGTTCAACTATTCATACACTCTGCTTCCGCCCTATATCAACACTGCCTACTTCTCCCAACCAAGGTTAAGAAGGTTACAGTTTCATATGTTTTTCGTGGTCTTGAAGTTGCATTGGCCACCGATGCTGATTTGAGTACCGTTCCATATATGTGTCGGGTTATCGAGAATTTATTTGGTTTAGCTATTAAGTATATAGGGTGATTTATTAGTTAACAGCGCTTATTCTACAAGTAAACATTGTTGTTTATCACTCAATTTCAAGTCTATCCCGTCTTCTTGCCAATAAGAAGAAACAGAACAGGCAGATCCAAGATACAGATCATACGTAACAGATAAATACAATAATGTAAATCACATAACAAAGCAGGAAACCAGACTGATCAAAGGAGTGGACGTATACATCGCTTATTCAAGTGTGCATACAATTTCAAAAGTAGAAACTCATGAATACCATACGATATATCAAAGTCAAATAAATAACATAACATTGCAAACATAACTTAATTTGACTTAAATCAAACATGACTCCAAGGCCCGGCGCATAAAATACTACATCGCTGTAGATAGTAAGATAATTTCTAGCGTTTTTTCGAAAACGTAGTCAGTCAAATTTATAGAAACTGACTACTCTACCAAAAGTAAATATACACTTCTTCAAAAAAGATTGACCTTTTATTACCAAGCAAACTGAATTGCTTAGTACTTTGGTGCATTGGCCAGAGCAGTGGCACCCAGTGCATCGAGCTCAGTAACATCTGGAATTTGGTTCGATGACTTGATGAAACTTGCACGATCGTCGCGCATAGGTTGGTACCGTGAGTCTGGGTTCTTTGATAAGACTGCCATGGTACATGAAACGAGAATCATAATGAGCAAGATGAGTGCGAATGCAGCGTTAAGGACAAAGAAAACAACACCCATAACACCAATTGCAACAGGGGGAACCCGTGTAACACCTGTGAAGAAGAAAAACAGGAGAGCGTTAACGAAGTTGACGGATTGAATTGTAATGTTCATAATGTTTGTACGGCGATCCATGAATGGCTTGATGTATGAAACAATGGCAAGGTAAACAACTTCGATAACAAGGAGAACGATTCCCTGGACCGTACCATTGGCCTGTGCGAATGAGATGAAGCATGCCTTAATGAAAGTGTAGATCAATAAAGGTACAATGTAGTAGTATGCGGTAGCACGGAACTGTACATAGATGAAACCCCAGCGACTGAGAGCAGCGGAGTCAGAGTACAGAATGAATGCAGGATTGTGGTGAAGAGCAACTGATCGCTTCGCAAGCTGGATAACTTTAAACGCGGCCCATGCCATAAGACCATTAACCATGAGTAACATCACGACGGCGAGAACAACCTCGGCAGGTGAATCTCGGCGCGTAAGCTCCCAAAGAGAAAGAATGGTCATTTGTGGGTAACCAATGAGCACAATACGGTAAAGGGCACCCTTGAGAACGACAAGCCAACGCTGACGGAAGCCGACGAAACGGTCGAATCTGATGACGTTCAACTTGACAAGAGCTTCCATGATCCACTTAGTGGAAACGAGAATAATGGCGACAAGGACGGTGAAGATCAAAAAGAAGACCAAACCAGTAATAAACAAGTTAGTAATCTCAATGTTACCGAGGTAAGCGACACGACGGATACCACGGAGAATCTGGACAGTCGATGCCGCACCTAAATCAGTCTCGCTATTAGAACGCTTCAGGATCATGTTGTCAAGGTACTCAAGCGAACGCTTTTGCACTAACACGGAGTAAGATGACAGAGAACGGAGCAAGTTTGAAGGCGAGCCGCCGGTGGCCTGGATGTACCAGCTGAAGATATCTTGAAGGAAACCAACACGGATGATACCCATCGTCCACTCAAAATCCTGAGTCCACGCGGAAGTAATAGGAGGAAGTGGCATAGAGCACATTCCAATAATAGCAAGATTCTGAAAGTAGCCGAAGAGGGAAAGAGTGTTTGCACCAATGTGCGCACCAGTTGACGAGTGGCCAAGACCGGATGCGAATGCAGAGATGACGAGTCCGATACCAGCAATAACAGCGGTTGCCCACTTGACAGCAATCTGGTTAACAGTCTTGTTGTTGGACAGCTGGGCTTCAACGCATGCTACCTCAGATCCATCAGTCAAACTGACGATGCTGACACGGGCAATACCGTCCAAGTCAGGAACAGTAAATGCAACACCTGCGAAATGTTAGTTTAAGTCCGTGTCCGAAGCAAAAATTTTGAACCTACCTGGAATATTGTTGACAACATCCTCATCGAGAGTAATGTCAGTCTGGAGATCAAACTGACCGGGTTGGATGGGGCAGAGCTGAGGCAAGTCAAGGTTGCATGGAACGATATGCTCGGTGACAATATTGATACCGTAGGCAATGATATTGAGTTCGATGGTGATGTTTCCCTGAAGGGTAGACGAGGCAACAATATCGACGGAGACGGTGCGGTCAGCCGGGGTGAAGACGAAATTGAAGAGCGAGGCGTAAAAGTCAGAGTTGTCGATGCAAGTTTGCAGCGATGTCGATCTGACCATACGCTCAGCAGCAGACGCGACAGAGGCAAAAGTGAGCGCGACGACGGTCACGAAGGAGAACGGTAGCAGACGCATTGTGAGTGATGATGTTGTGTGCAGAGAGAAGAGAGGTGGTGGTGTTGCTGCACGAAGAAGTGTAGCTCACATGCACGCTTTGCGCACGACGGAGAATGGACGAGTACGCGCTCCGAGAAGAGCCAAGACGTCCAGACGCGGTTCGAGTGCTGCGCAACAGAAGCAGCGACGAACAGAACGTGGATTGGAAAGGAAAAGAAAAGGAGAAAAAAAGAGGAAGAACCAGCGAGACCGGAGGACTTCAACTGAAGACAGGATGACGGAGAGGGCGGTGAGGGCGAGGAGGCAAAGCAGAACGCGCGTGGATTGTTTGGAGACAGAGCAAATAACCAGCGCGCAGGCCAGAAGCGCCGCATACCACGTAGTCAGGCCCAGCCGCTGCGCCGCCTATTTTTAGCGGCCACGCTGTGCCGGTCACATCACGCGCGTGCGGGCCATCACGCTGACAGGCGGCGGGACACGAGGGGCTCGTGGCAGGGCATCGGTGACGCACATCCCGCAGCAGCCGCCGGACTGGGACTTGCACCGCTCGCTTCGCGTCGCTTACAGAAGCAACCGGCGCAGACGGCGAACACGGAAGTGCGGAACACCTTCGCGGGGCTGTTCGCGTGGAATGAACCAGTCGTTTTATCGACTTATGCGCTGCCAGGGAGGCGCTGCGGGTGCTCTATTGGGTGCTGAACAGTGCCGTGATGATGCAGCTGCCGCCGTACTCAGCAACTCAGCACTCGCGCGCTCCTCAGCCGTGCTGTTCTGGAAACTCGCGTCATATAACTCTGCCTGTTCTAAGTGTCATGTAAGCACCCAAACCCGCCGTCAACTTCGTGACGCTCTTCTTCGTGCGGTTAGTCAGATAGCGGTCAGAAGGTCAGAACGCAGGACGTAGGAAGCGGTTTAAAAGTCGTCCATCGTCCGCGAGCCGCTCGTCGTGTCTCGCAGATCAGCCAGCTTCAGTGCGCTTCTGTCTTCTTCTGCTTCTTTTCTCCCTCTCCCTCTTCCTTCCTCTCACCTCGCCCTTGTGCCTTCCGCGTGCCACTTTCCCAGGGCAGCTCGAATCGCGCCACTTGCTCACTTCGGGCCTCTCTACTTCCATCGCGCGATCCTCTCGCTTTTGAGCTTCACCGTGCGTTTTCTGCTCTCGGCCAACTCTCTCCTCCAGCTGCTGTCTCGCACCCCCTCGCGCGGCCTACCTCTCTACACATAATGGGCCGCATTCACACATTTACATGGTGCGTTATCTCTTGAATCAAGAGACTAAGCCGTCTTTCTCTGGGCTCCTGAGAAAGTTTTGTTTGATCCGATCTAACACTGCGTCTTTGGCGCGTTTCTCACAGGCCTGCACAACCGCCTGCTGGTACAGTCTCCGTCACCGGTACATTCGATAACTGGAGTCAGTCCTCGCCTCTTACCAAAAACCCTGATGGATCATGGGCAGTCTCAGTAGCGTTAGGCGACGAGCGAATCCTCTACAAGGTGGGCTCCCCTCTCGAAATCTTTTTTTCAATCTTGTTCACGTGCACGCCATACTATTCATTTGGATTACTGGCTAACTCCTTGTCTTCATACAGTTCGTTGTCGATGGAAACTGGTGCGTTGATCCTAGCGCACCCTCAGTTCACGATGACTCTGGCACAGAGAACAACGTTCTTGAGGAGTTGACCGCCTCAGAACCTGCTCCTGTCGCTGCTGCCGCATCTGAACCCACCACTGAAGCCACAGAATCATCTCCATCTGCACCAGAAGCAGCTCCTGTATCAGAACCGGCCTCAGAAAGCTCACCAACGATCGCCGCCATCTCCACTCCAGAAGCCGCACAGGCCCCTGAATCCGACGCCGCCGTGCCAGCCTCATCGGGTTCGGCATCAGATTCCCAGGCTAACGCGTTTAGCGCGTTTTCGGCTACTCCGGGAATTGTCATTCCCACTTCAGAGGAAGGAATCGCCGCGCTCAAGGCTTTCAATAGGACCAAAGCACCTGAAGATGCGCCTTCAGCTGTTGCTGATTCTGGAGCTCCAGTACAGGTAGACGAACCCGCTCCAGAGCAAATCATTTCTGATAAGCCAGGTCTTGAAGACGCTGCTGCGCAGACATCGTCAGAGGAGCCAACTGTCAATGGATCTGTCGCTACTGAGGAAGCTCTTAAAGAAAATGCACAAGCCGCTGTCGCATCCGAAGAGCCAACTACCAATGGTACTTTTGTTGCTGGAGAAACTCCCGCGGAAAAAGAACAAGCTCCAGTTGCAATTGATCCAGTCGCCGCTTCATCTGATCCATCTGACAGACTTGCTGCCGCTACTGCGGCAACCGCACCAGTGCCTGCCCCCTCGTCAGCACCGGCAACAAAATCGGCCTCTTCAAGAACTCCATCTCCAACAAAGGCTCCACTGCAAAAGAAGGCTAAATCGCCATCAATTTTTACTAGGGTGCGCAACAAACTATTCAAGTAATCTCGTGTTTCTTTCCATTGATTTTCAAGGTGTTCTGTGTCTGCTGTGTACTTAATGTGTATTTTGTGTAATCTGTGATTGTGATTTTGTGTTCTTTTTTTTTTTGTACAGTACCTGCAGGCTGTTATATGTACTAATTCAGATTCCCGCTTCATAATTTGATTTCTTTTTTTCATCCATTCTTACCATATTCCGAGCTCTTCTCGGTTTTTATACATATAGATAGCCACCGATTCTGATGATATTGATAGCGATGAAGATATTGCTATTACAGCTGTCGAACAGCTGGGTACAGCTTCCACATCTCTTACTTCCACGGCAACATCACCAGAATTACTCGCTACAAGAGTCCTTCCATCTGGCCCAATGATAGTTGAACATGTTTATGATTATGATTATAACGACGATGATGATGATGCTGAAGAAACATCAGAAGTTGAAGAACTAATTACTAACGAATATGAAAATACAGATGAAGGTGTTGATGCTGATTATGATTATATTAGTGAGGATATTAGTTCTAGTTCATTTATTGACGAAGCAGGTATTGAAGGTGAAGTTGAAGGCGATGGTGAAGGTGATTTGGAAATAGTTCATCAAGATAGTATTAGTGAATCGTCCGAATCTGATAGTTTGATTGATGAATCCGATGACTCCGATTCACAACTTGATAAAAGTCCATCGAGTGAAGCAACAAGTCCAGCAACACCTAATACATTAAATAATTTAAGTGTATCTGAAGATACAACAACAGCATCGTCACCATTTGTCGAAAGATGGTTTACTGCTACGGTTGCTAAAGTTGTTGGAGGTATGAATATTAATATTGGTGAGATTAGTTGGTTCAAAGGAAATGAAGAGGTGGGTGAAGATGATGTGATTATATTGAATCTGCTGACATTAATTAATTTATTAATTTAGGAGGTAGTAAATGGTGGTAACGTTAAGAGTAATAGTAAGAGTAAGAATGAAATTGAAATTGAAATTGAGAGAAAGAAGAAACAATATGATGATCGCTATATTAATGAAGATTATGATAATGAAAATGACAATGACAACAACAATTTTTATAATAGCGAGAGGAATATTAATATTAATAATAATAATAATAATGGGAATAAAGGTGAAGATGGCAACGGAATAATGGGAACAAAATTTCAAATAATAGTAATGGTAATTGCAATTGCTATAATCTGTGGATCTCCATATATTTCAAATAATCAGGTTTGCGTTTGATTTCAATAAAGCTATAGTACAAAGTTATATTATTTAGGGTTATTGAATTGCTACAAAATGGATCGATGGATTTAATAAATTATATGAGAATTTTAAATTATAAAATTAGAATATTTTAAATAATATGTATATTGTTATGTATTGAATAGGAAAGAATGAAGTTGCGAAATGCGTGAAACTGTTATCTGTGCGTTAATGAATAATGATATATACGGGTAGGCGCCATAACTAAATAAATAAATGAATACAAAAAGAAGAAAAACGCCGCCAGACTTGATTCAGTTTTTTTTAATAAGATAAGATAAACAAATGAAATAAACGATAAAACGAGAACACAAGAGTCAATTTTGAGAAATGATATAACTTTATTTCTGAATGTAAAATAAATTTGTTTTACTTTTCGCAAACAGGATCGATGCCAGAAGCAATGTTACATTGATGCATAAGTCTATGACCTTGTTCATCAAATTGTCCAGTAACAGAATGCCAAACACCTCTATTGAAAAAGATAACTAAATCACCATTGTTCCAATTATGAAGGTACACTTTATCTTTTGAAATAGCAGGTCTCATGAATGAATGAATTGTTTCACGTGCTTCTTCTAATTCTTGAACTCCTTCAGGTGTTTCAAGTTTCCAGATACAACAACCGTGAACTTGTAAATGATGACGCTTGGTAACTGGGTTAGTCCAAACTAAGGGAAGACGCTTGATTTTGGATTCTTCCCATTCTGGAAGCTGATCCATTGGTAATTCTTTTCCTTCTGAAACCATTGTTAATCCATCCCATGTAGCACGAGCTGGGCTGATGAAAATATAAGGATGAGGAGCATAGACGACAGTTGTATTAAGAGCGAATTCTTTCTCAGAATCAGAAAGTCTATCGAATGCATCTGCACCAGAGACAAAAGCAGTTGCAGCAACATCTGATTCAATTTCATCGCCATTATCCTCATAACGAATACGTTGGTTACTTCCAACGGGACAGTCAATACCAAGAAGAGTTGTAACTACTGGTGGGGCAAGTCCATAAAGTGCTGAATCAATATGCCAACGGTAGAAACGGGTGTATCCAGCTTTCATATCTTCATCGGATAATGGATCATGGTGAAATGACATGTGAGTTGGGTGGCGAAGTGTAAGCTCTTCAACACCTGCATGACCATTATGTGGACCTTGACCTAAAATTTGAACTTGAGGCTGTGATGGAACTGAGTGACCATCTTTGCGAAGAACAGATTTTGCATGGCGAAACTCCTTAGAGTGACCGTAAGCGCCTTCACAGGATGGATCGAAACGCTTGGTAAGTTCATATTGAGAAGTTGGATCAAGATCAGCAAGGTTGGGAAGGACAACAACGAGGTAAGTGTGAACTGCTTTGAAGAGACGTTGAAAGTCTTCTTCGTTGAGGTGAGCTGGATCTTGAGCGTAAGAAGGTAGGATTATGCGAGCACCGAAGGATGCATTGGGGAAAGGTTCGACGCGAAGAATATCTTCGGTGGAAGAAGAGGTGATGGTTGCTGTGGATGACATGGTTGCGTTGTGGTGGAGTGTTGCTGCGGGAGAGGAGTGGCTGATGAGATGGGCATAAAAGGAGGAAGAGGGGGATCAGGGAGGATATATATAAGAACGCCAATGAAGACTTGCGGAAACGCGTGGTGGAAAGTTCATTGCCCTGAACGCGGCGGCCAACACCGTGATGCGTCTGGTCTGGTCTCTCGCCTTGCGCGTCTCGGGAAATCGGGCTTGGATCCAGCAGCGACAACGGCCGTGATAGGCGGTAATCGCTATCAGAGCGATACTGGCCGGGGGAGGGGCCCGGGAGCCCGGTGCAGAGCCAGAGCCGGACTGGGACGAGGACTGGCCGGAGCAGATGCGCAGCCCCAATGCTCCGTCAGTGTCTGATCCAGGCACGCGAGCGTCACCGCGGCACGCCGTGGAACCCGCAGAAGCGTCGCCGCGGCTTTCGCCGCTCTGTGGGTTCGGGCTCCCGCAGCGCCACGCGCTCGTCCTGTCTTCCACCCCACACGCACCGCTCTTCTGCTTCTGCTCCCTTTCACCTACCATTTCCTTATTTCTTGAGCAAGTCATCGACCAACTGAAAGAATTTGCGTTTGTACTGAGTATCAAAATACAGTGTAGACCGTCAACCACCCTCCAAGCGCACCCAAACGGCCCTTTCGAATCGACTTTCCTTCCTTCGCAGAAGCCCGACGCCGCACCCATAGGCCTTCTCCGAACCCCTTCCCTCTCCGCTCCGCCAGCACTTTTCTCTCTTAACTCAGACATTCATCTCCTCCATATACGATACGCACTCGTCATTCACTAATTACAGTAACCAAACAACACGCCGTACACGGTACACGGCACACGGCTCTTCACGATCTCATTCTGTTGCTTTTCACTGTAGTTTCACAAGGTGCTTCCGAGCTGCCGATTCATCTTCCCTTCACCCCACAAGCTACTGCATTCTATATGTTTGCGTCACGCCTTATGGCTTGAGTCATCACATTAAGTCGTCATCTTTACACTGTTGTTCGCCCGTGATACAGCGAGATATCCGAGGCCACGCGTTCACTTTACTGAGCCGGAGGTATTTTCCATATCTTGCGCATCAGTCGGAATATGCTGTGTCCTATCGATTATAGATATAGTACAGTAGCGATGTGGACAGCACACCTTTATCTCACCTCTTACAAGATTTAATTCATAATTTTTTAGAGTACACAAAGCATAAGGTATATTGATAACTAACTGTAACAATCCACACTGACCACACGATCACATTATCCTCTTACAACTATAAGAACATAATATTAAACATATGAATCAGAGTATAGAAAAAGACAACGCTTAATAAAATAAAACAAATGAACTAAAACGCACAAGTTGACAACTGAGAAAAAACACAAGGGATATACGAATATTGATAAAAAGAATTAAAACATCCTAAGATAGATCAGATTTGTCTTCAACAACTTAAAAGCTATTTGAATAGCAGAGTACATGAAATAGCTAAAATCACATCTGCTCCTCCTCAAGTGGCAGCTCATCCTCGTACTCAATCTCCTCATCTGAAACAGTAGCATCTTGGTATTGTTGGTACTCGCTAACCAAGTCGTTCATGTTTGATTCGGCCTCTGTGAATTCCATTTCGTCCATACCTTCTCCAGTATACCAGTGAATGAAAGCCTTTCTTCTGAACATGACTGCGAATTGGTCACCAATACGCTTGAACAGTTCTTGAATTGAGGTTGAGTTACCGACGAAGGTAGCGGACATCTTCATGTTCTTAGGTGGGATTGAGCAAAGTGCGGTCTGAACATTGTTAGGGATCCACTCGACGACTATATAATAAATCTGTTAGCACATTTTCATTAAACATTGCAACAAAATTAAATACTCACAGTAAGCAGAGTTCTTGGTTTGAACAGCACGCATCTGGTCCTCAACCTCCTTGATCGAGACCTTTCCGCGGAAGAAGGCACCAACGGTGAGGTAACGACCGTGACGAGGATCAGCAGCGGCCATCATGTTCTTCGAGTCGAACATTTGTTGAGTAAGCTCAGGAACGGTGACTGAACGGAATGAGTATGAGCCCTATGTTCGTTAGCATTACTACTCATCGATATATAATCCACCAAAAAACGTACCATTGAAGTAAGGGGAGCAAAACCGACCATAAAGAAGTGAAGACGAGGGAAAGGAACCATGTTAACTGCGAGCTTACGGAGATCACTGTTAAGCTCACCAGGGAAGCGGAGCGAAGTGGTGATTCCCGACATGACAGCAGAGACAAGGTGGTTCAGGTCACCATAACTGGGCTGGTTAAGTTTGAGAGTACGAGCGCAAATGTCGTAAAGTGCCTCGTTATCGATACAGAAAGTCTCGTCAGAGTTCTCAACAAGCTGGTGTACTGAAAGGGTAGCGTTGTAGGGCTCGACAACAGTGTCGGAAGTCTTGGGCGAGGGGACGACAGAAAAAGTTGCAATCATACGATCGGGGAACTCCTCACGAATCTTGGAGATCAAAAGAGTTCCCATACCGGCACCGGTACCTCCACCAAGTGAGTGAGTAACCTGGAATCCCTGGAGGCAGTCACATCCCTCAGCTTCCCGACGGACGACATCAAGAACTGAGTCGACGAGTTCAGCACCCTCAGTGTAATGACCCTTAGCCCAATTGTTACCAGCACCAGACTGGCCAAAGACAAAGTTGTCAGGACGGAAAAGGTTGCCAAAAGGACCACTGCGAACAGCATCCATGGTACCAGGCTCAAGATCGACAAGAACTGCTCGCGGAACGTATTTGCTGCCGGATGCCTGTGAGGTGTTAGCGGTGTTCGCACGCGACAAATCGAGTAAAAAACAGTTACCTCGTTGAAGTAAACATTGAGACGATCAAGTTGAAGATCGCTGGTTCCCTTGTAGCTATTTAATTCATTAGCGTCATATCATATACACACCATTAAATGGAGACACTTACGCGCCATCGGAGTCGATACCGTGCTCAGCACTGATTGTTTGCCTGTAACACACACATTGTTAGACCTGCCAGCACATAACCAATCCATCAACAATCCATCCTATCACGTACCAAAAAGCAGCACCCTAGAAAAATAAGTTAGATTTGTGAAATTGTGTAAAGAACACGATTGTGGGGATACGTACGACTTGGTTACCGCATTGGCCGGCGGACAAGTGAATCTGTGCAAAACCCGTGTTAACAAATGCAATCACAATGTGATAAGATCAAGAAAACATGAATCATATGTCAAAAACACAAGATCAAGCATCTGATCGATGAAACCAACGCGATGCGGTAGAAAAGACGCGTCTTACAATTTCTCTCATGGCTGGAGCGGATGAATCGTAGCCTTGCGGATGCGGAAGTGAACGGACGAGAACAAGTCAACCGGAAACAGGAAATCCGGACTAAAAGTCAAACACAAACTCGGAAGTGTGCTCGTGGAGTTGCTTGCGCTGGGAACGGTGATGGCGCGGTGTTGATGTTTTGCTGGATGGCGAGTTTTTTTCGTGGCGCTGCTGCCAGGGGGCTCCCACCGCCGCTTGTTGTGGTTCTTTGTTTACTTTGCCTGTCCCGCGCGTATCAGCCCTGACCCACGTCACGTGCGCGATTTCCTCGTGGCTGCTTGCTTCGCTCTTTGCACTTCCCTACCGTACAATCTACAATATACACTTCACACCATCATGTATTGATTCGTCTACATATCGTACATATATATTCATCACTCAATTCTTGTTTCCCGGCTCTTCAACATCACTCAAGTCTCCTCCTATCTCACGGCACCATTTATAGACCTTCGCACGGAACCGATCAGCCCGCAGCAGTCCGCCCCGCACCTTATACAACGATCGCACAAACTCTTCTCCACGTTGTGACGCGATCTGTGTTAACTGTCTAGTTTCCTGTGCCATTTCTGGCGAGAATCCAAAATCTCGATCAATATCTAATCGTGGGAGTGTGAAAAATGGTTCAAGTTCGTTGGACATTTGTTTGCGGGTCACTCGTCGTGTAACTGCTCGGGTCGACTCGTCATCGTCAGTCTCGTTGTTCTGTGCACCATCAGCTCCTTCAGTTTTAAAGCCATTTGTATCTATCTCAGCGCCTTCAGCAGTCTTTGCAACTTCCTCTTCTTCTTCACCATTTATCTCGTCCAACGGTCGTTCACCATCGTGATCATACATCTCCGCCAAATTCAAATTTCCATCTCTTATGAACATAGAGCTATCACCCAAGAAAACTGCCAATAGCCGGTTGATTTGTGCGAGTTGTTTCTGCTCTGTACATATCAGATCTAACGCTCGTCGACTCAGTGTAGATAATGTCGTTCTTGTAAATGCTTTAGACATTCCTGGATGCGTTGGTAACTCCGATGGATGCGTGATTGGTGATAAGATTGCTATTATTAAGTCAGCCCTGTAATCGTCTCAAAGAGTTAGCAGAGCATATCACTTACCTTCTAAATCTATTCCTGCATATGGGTCCAAATCTGAATCCTCTGCTTCTGCTGCTTCCTCTGAATCATACTCGCTGTCACTGGAGTCGATCTCCTTCGGTGGTGCTTTCACTTTAAGAACCGCTCGTCGTTTATTGCCGTGCTCGACATACTATATAGCATATCAGCCATGTAAACTATTTAAGTAAAAAACTAGTCAACTCACCTCGGCAACATAGCCGGGAGCACCTGCAAGTCCGAGTCTACCTTCGTGGATAAACCGAGCATTTCGCTTCAGCTTGCGCCCTCTATTGGACGCAGCTCCACCAATAGATTCATCCGAGTCGGAAGCTACTAAGGATTAGCACATATATTTATTAAATCAAAATAGATTCCAACTTACCATCTTCACGACGAGCTAATGCAGCCTTGAACCGCCTGGAATCAACGATTAGCGCCTCCTGTCTTCATTTCTACACCTCCACACCTCAAAATGGAAAAACTGGCACTTACATTATTTCCTCGACAACATTTTGGTCGACCATTGTGTCTGTATTGTACTCTTAATGTCTTGTTCAAAAAATGAGCTATCCGAGTATATGCGGGCATAGACGAGGAGTGTAAAATGGTGGTGATAGAAGTGCTGGGTGAGGTTCTGGAGGACATCGACTCAGTGGCCGAGCGTTCGCTGTCTTCGGTTGTCGGGAGTTTGCCCCAGCTCTTGTCATGGTGTATGACGTACGGATACGAAAGCTGAGTATTGCATTGGTGTAACTATGTTGTATCAGCACCATGATAAACTTTTTGCTAAGTGCATGAAGACCGCGCAGCCCGCCAGCCGCGTGGTTCACGCCCAATCTTTACAGATCACGACTTCTTCAGCATCAGCGATAGTCCAAAAACCACTGACTATTCTGCCAATTGCATTGGATTTGACTCATTTCAATAGACTGTTAATATAACTTAATTTGTCAATTGCTCTTGACGGTGTAATGCCTGGTCGGATAAGTGAAGACTTCATCACATACGCCTGTTGAGACGGCAATATCGACCACTCAAGCGCACACAAGATCTACCCCTCTCCATGGATCTGTACCCGCAAGAGTACCTGTGCCACAATGCGCCATTAATGGCTCTTAGTGGACTGTTGGCACAACCTGCACCGGAACAGCCACTGCATATTGATGTAGCAGCAACAGAGTCAGGTACCGCATCACCACCATTGAGTACAACATTTCCAGGTGCAGCAGAACTATATGGGGCCTTTAAAGAGAGCTCAGGTGCTGAAATATGGGAACCCACAGCTGTTAAATCTGTACGAAGAACTGTTCCGACTACTTTTAAAGTGGTCAATGTGGGAAAGGTAAGAATTGGCGCATCGTCATAAGTCTCTTAACGGTTACTTACGAATTACAGAATTATCAATTGCCAGCAAAGAAATCCTCGCCGGTTTCACCATTATCTGCCTCAACACTAGCTACACAAGTCAATAATGGACGACTTCATTCCCCACTATCGCCATTGTCACCAGAGTCGCCATTATATCCCGATGGTGTCATAACGCAACTCTGGCTTCGAAGATATCAAAATCAACTCCCATCGGTATTTATTTCATTCGTCGAGATTTTCACAGCAACTGATGATGTTCAATTGAAGGCAAATAGTGATAGTGAACTTATTAAAGAGATATTGGAAGCAAAAAAAGTATTCGCAGAACGAGGTGTCAAATATGCTGTCGTGGTTGTGAGTCGAAAAACAATATTGCAAAGTGTTGATCTAAGCGATCGTATAGCATATCTGCGCAAGAATGCTGGTTTGGATGCAAAAAGTGGACTGTTTTTCTTACCGCCAACAGCACCAAGTGATATACGACCGTTTGTTAAAGAAACGATGCGTGCATTATACCCGTCTGCGCTAGAGTTCTACGCCAATCAACTTAAACACGCAAGGCGGAAACGTGGTCACGTTGGATCATTAATATCGTCTTTCAGTGGTTCAGTATCGTCATTGCCTACACAAGGATGGAATGTGAGGTATGAATTTAAACAAGCTGTGTTCGCAGAATTTAGACAAGATACAGACTTAGCGATCAAGTTGTACGGCGTGGCGTATGAATCACTGTTGGAGCTATTTGAAGTGATTCCTTTATCTAGCTTACGGTGGAACGAGTCACGGATATTACTTGATGTAATTGCATTTAAGGTACTGCACATGTGAAATATATATTCTTACTACGATACTAACAATTATTAGATCATGAAACTGAACTTGTACCAAAACCAACCGATTATGGCACAAAAAGTTTTCAATGTCCACGTCGAAAGCGTTTCAGGTCTTATCAAACGTAAGACTTCGTCGAGTGATACATACGGATTTTATACATGGAAAGCACAGCAATATCAACTTCTTGCTCAACTTTTAGATTTAGTACCAGACCCTATATCACGTAGATTCGTACCATTTGAATTCGCGACTACAGGAGATGTCGTTTCCTCGGATGTTCCTAGTTCAAATCAATTACATAATTGCGGATTTCAATATCTGCAAGCTGCAAGAATGACTGCTGAACGGAGAATACGAGCTGCATGGCCACAGACTGATAAATTCGACGCATTTATGGTTCTTAGACCTGATCAAGAACGTGAATTTGATCATGCTAGTGTTATTATTGAGTTTCTTTCAAATGCTCATGCTAGATTCGATGTTGGTGGTGGTATGCAAACACGAATGCAGGCATACATTGCACATGAAATTGCGAAAGAGTATGAACGGAAAGATGATTACGAGAATGCGCTGAAAAATTTCAAATTAGCAGAAGGTATTTATCGTCGAGAAGGTTGGGTATCAATACTTGGATCGGTTCAAAATGATTGCTTAAAAGCCGCTGAGAAAGTTGGTAAAGTTGCGGAGAAGATGCGGATACAGCTTGAACGATTACATACAGATTTTGAGCCGTGGAATTATGATGCGGATTCATTGGACAGAATACTATCCGGTAGCGATTTATCATCGGATTTGGAGATCACTACGGATGGATTTTTGTGTTTTTGTAAGTACTTTCTTGAATATTCTCTTTCTACGATTTATGCTAACGATACCAGTGGATGCACATTTCTCCTTTGCGGTTGATCAGATCTATGTTTCGTCACCTGTCCGTTTCCAACTTACAATGCAATCGAATCACATTCCAGAATCTGGATCAGTCAAGCTTGCATTTGTTCAAATTAACCTGTCCGGTGGTTCGAAACCGATTCGAATTTATCATTCCGATTCTGCGGAGAGTGATCGTGTCCAAACTGTAAGTCTTGTGGATGAAAAGGAATATAGCAAAGGAACTGCGAATCTTGAATTCTCATCAAGCACAATACGGACTTTTGAATCTTCGTGGATATGGAAGAAAGTTAGTACTGTTACTGCCACTTCGATCGAATTTGTATTTCAAGAGTCGCCAGTTATTGTGAAGATTGTCTCTGAATTAAATTCGAAATCAAAGAATGAATTACTGTCAAGATGGTTTGTGTTTGATGAGAAGACATTACACTCGCAACGACTGAAATCTGGTAAACCACTTGAACTTAAAGTATTACCTAAACCACCAAAGATTGATATAGTGCCTCAACATAAAGGGCCTGCATATGTTGGTGAAGACTTGGTTATCCCAGTTGTCATTTCTAGCCGTGAAGAAGAGTCTATTAATGCATCTGTAGCGCTCAATATACAGAGTGCTGATGGTATTTTTGAAATTGCTAGACGGTGGGTGGACGAGGAAGGTGAGAAGAATGCTGATGCTAGCGTTGAAGTTAAGTCAGATTTGGGTGTCATGGAAGTCGGTGGTGAATCTATTACTCGGACGTTTCAGTTCAATGTTCCAATCGATCCATGTGATCTTGTGGCTGATATTGTTGTCACATATCAACTTCTATCTGATCCTGAAATCGACATTGTGAAAGTCTTTTCTTTAGATTTACCTGTAATCACTCCCTTCCAAGTTGCATATGATCTTGCACCACGAATTCACCTTAAGAGATGGCCAAGTCCTTTCTTCGTTTATGGTCTCGAATCACATAGTCCACCAATCACGAAACGATGGTCATTACAGGCTACTATTGATGCTGTTGATATGACTCATGTTGAAATTGAAGACTTTGAATTTCAACTTGTTAGTCAATCTGGTATTGATCTAAAGATTTTAGAAGACTCCATGGATAATACAAAGAATGATGGTAAAAAGAGACAAGGAATGTTACAAGCTGGGGAGGTTTCATCTGATCCATATACATTGTCTTTAGTAGCAGATGTTACTAATAGTGAAACTGTTGAGCGACGAGCTGGTCATGCAGATACTGAGTTGGTATTAACTTGGAAGCGACGAGCTCGTGAAGGCTGTGGTACCGCTTTAATATCGAATATTTACCGAGTGCCTAACTTTCGATTAACGTTCCCATTGCTTGAACCACGAGTACTAATTGACGCGGAGACAAGTTCTTCGGATTTAGTACATTTAGTATGCCATATCGAAAACTCAACAAGTCATGTTCTCACATTCTCTGTCACCATCGATTTACACAACGAATTAGCATTGACTTATCCAGTCAGGCATTTAATTCGTCAGCAATCCTTCAGTAAAGAATCACAGTCAGCTGCTGCGGCAGCTGCTGCACTGGCAGCTATTTCGGCTTCTAAAACAGCTACTCAGACAGCTGATGGTACTGTTGCAACGGATGTACCTGTCTCTGGAGCCGCTAATGCAGCAATTTCATCACCACAGTTAGATGCAAATCCTGGAACTACGGCAGCGAAACCTTCTGGATCATTTGCTCTTCCTGCTCCGCTTCAACAAGCAAATTTCACTTATGATGGAGCCAAACAAATTGGTGTTCGAGTTCTTCCATTCTCTTCCCGAAGGTTAGATTATGAGCTTATGCCTTTAGGATTTACCTCTGGATGGCAACGTGTTCCATCGATTAGGGTATATGATACACATTTCAAAAAGAGTTTGAACGTGTACCCTGCAAGTGAGAAGTTTAGAATTGATTTTAAAACTGGATCTGTACATATAAATGTTTCGCCTGCGGTTTCTGCTGCAGCGATATCGCATGAATCTTGAAAGAATGTGAGTGTTTCTATTTATATTTGTTATTTGCATATAATGGCAATGATAGTTTTGTAGGATAAGCATTTTTTGTGCCTTTATATTACTTTACTACAGTTACATTTACATAGCAGAAATCATCGATAGGCAAGAAGTAAATCCAAAGAAAGATTGTACATATACCACAGAATTAGAACAAGAGAATTTTAAAATTTGCAAAAAAAATTTACCGAGCGCCAGAATTCAAAAAAGGTAGCGCATCTAATAAGCTTCATCCTTCTCATGCTTGGCACGACCGTACTTCTTAAGACGGATAGCTTGAACAGCAATGAAGCCAGTAGCATCAGTAGGTTGGAAGTCACCAATCTCATCCATGGAGGATTCACTGGCATCGTAAAGCTTCTCGGTCTCAGATGAACGTCCAAGAACACGGAAGTTACCCTTGTAAACAGCGCAACGGACTTGACCGTTGACGTTCTTCTGGGATGGAGGAATCATGGTGCGAACGTACTCACACTCAGGGGTGAAGTACATACCGTTGTAGAGTTGACGGGAGAAAGTAGTGGTGACGAATTGATCGCGGATAGCACGAACCTCACGATCGAGGACGAGACCTTCAAGATCAACGTGAGCTGATCGGAGAAGAGTAAGACCGGGAGTCTCGTAACATCCACGGGACTTAAGACCAATGAAACGGTTCTCGACAATGTCAATACGACCAACACCGTTGCGACGAGCGATGGTGTTGGCAGTTAAGAAAAGCTCGACGGGATCAGTGACCTCCTTTCCACCCTCGTAGATGAGCTTGACAGGGAGACCCTTCTCGAAAATGAGAGTGAACTCCTCAGGGGTGTTGGGAGCATCCTCAGGGTCAACGGTGAGCTTCCACATGTCCTTGGGAGGTGTGGTGTCGGGGTCCTCGAGAATACCGGCCTCGAATGAGATGTGGGCGAGATTCTCATCGGTACTCCATGGCTTAGCAGCAGTCTGTTGAACTGGAATACCCTTCTCTGCAGCGTAAGCGAGAAGAGCAGAACGACCAGCGAAACGGTCGAAGAACTCAGGCATCCGCCATGGTGTAATGCACTTGATGGTAGGCTCGAGAGCGTAGAATGAGAGCTCGAAACGGACTTGATCGTTACCCTTTCCAGTGCAACCGTGAGTGACAGCAAAGCAACCTTCCTCTTGAGCGACCTTGATTTGAGCGCGAGCAATGACGGGGCGTGCGAGTGAGGTTCCGAGAAGGTAAACGTTTTCGTAGATGGCGTTGGCTTGGATGGCGGGGAAGCTGTAGTTTGGAGAATGTCAGATTCGGAACATGCTGTTGATTTAATCAATTTAAACATACCAGAGCTCCTCGACAAATTCACGACGGACGTCAACAAGAACGAACTTAGTGGCACCAATCTTAAGAGCCTTGACACGAGCAGCCTCGAAGTCCTCCTCTATATTATGTCCGTTAGTTGATTGCGATCGATGATTAGTTGATGCGCAATTGCATATACATACCCTGACCAATGTCGGCCATGAAGGCAACTACTTCATATCCTTGCTCGAGAAGCCATGCGAGAATAACTGAGGTATCGAGACCACCGGAGTAGGCAAGACACACTTTTCCTTTGCCAGCCATTTTGTTCTGGAACCTGTTAGTGAACGGGACGGCCAGATGAATTTTGTTGGCGAGAATGCAACCGAAATTGAACGTACAGTTAGATTATCGAAAAATCGACAATTGTAGAAGAATTCTGAATAGAATTGAGATCAAAGGGCACCTGTAGTGTATTTAAAATGTCTGAACCTCACTCTTCAACCTTTGAGGCAGCCAATTTTTTTTTTCCTTGGGCACTTATCCGGTGCTCGGGTTTTTTCGTGGTGACTCAGAACAAAGTTTGGCTCTTGTGCAGTTTGCGGCTTCCAGCACTTCAACAACCTCAGATCAACAACTTATTGACAGGCATACCTGTTCGATCAGACCGCGCGGTAAAAGTGGGCGCTTTGGATTTATATGTGGGTCATTCAAGTATATGAAGAAGTTCAAAGAGCTATAATAGGGGGCCACAGTGAGCCTGAGGAGGCAGCGGAGCGGATCCGGACGCCTCATATCGATAAGTGGAGAGACTCGTGAAATTCTTACAGACTCAGCTCGGAGTCCACGGTTCAATGCGCAATGAGCAGTAGTGACTTGTGTTAAGTGCTGCTTTGCATTATATTCTGAGAGGTAATCGCATATACGTGACGTCTTTTATTGTGGCTCGATTTCAAAGGACGACCGGGAGCATGTTTTGTATGATAAGGTCCGTCCCTTGATCTGAGATCTGACTTTGGATTCTTCAACAAGAAACAATGGCATTTCGGTTAAGTTGAGAACCAAGAACTCATTGCGGTTGTTGAAGATGGTGGTAGTAGCGATAGTCTGGGTCCATTAAAATTCTTGTACAGAATCCAGAATCCAGAGAGGTTGCTTGTTATACCGATTCGCTTTTGAAATATAGTCAAACCAGTGTCAATGTAATTATCTTAATTACGAGCATTTTAAACTGGCGTCCTAAAGTATTTTAGTCGTTAGAACATCTATGAACAATCCTATCATTTGTCACGAAGAACAGTTAATGAATGTATCGATTCGACGGCTGGAAACATTATGGAGAAAAAATCCCCTAACCCATATTTGCGCATTGTGACTGTAAAATATTTTTGAAATCCTGTTAAGCCTCTATGGCCAAGTTGGTAAGGCGCAGCACTAGTAATGCTGAGATCAACGGTTCAAATCCGTTTGGAGGCAGTTATTTTTAATTTTTTGGTTCCAGCTAGGGTTAGGTTAGTATGATAATGTATACTTGTACACGCGTTCCTGCCCAGGTTCTTTTTTCTATATAGCACGATCCGAGAGGTCAGACAGTATATACAGTGCAGAGCTATTGAAAACTAAACATGCTGGTATGCGACCTGTTCTGTTGCATACTCAATTGCTGCTAATTTTTGAATGTAAGACAGTAAAGTTGCTACCTAGCCTTCTAACCTCTACTTGGTCGAGACTTTCATCAGATCAAGATGATTGATAAAATCCCAGACGAGGTGCTGCGAGTCGACAATGAGTCTTATATTATACATATGTCGACTCTGCTGCCTTATCCGTTTTAAAGATGCACATGTTTTGTGGCGTTGGAGCTTTTTCTATGTGGTGACGCGGTATACGTATCTCAATTTAAGAAAGACTGACCGCTGCGACCATACTTAGGAGAAAGCACAGTGTCCCGTCTGCTCCGCTCTTGTTAACCTCCTATAGGCCTATTTAGTACCGTGGTAGGAGACTACACAGGAATCATAGGTGTTGCAGTTTTATTTTTTTTGCGGAGCATTTTGAGGTCGGAGACCAATTGATTAGGCTGTGGAGTTATGAAGATGGCCCCGGAGGCGGAGGGTGGGAAACACGCGTTGGGATTTGGGAGGATCGCACGCCCATCAGCCTCGTTCCATTAATGGATCTAGAGGTCAACATCCTATGTTGGTGATACTATCGCATTGAGAAGAAACTATGCTTGATATCAATTGACTTTCTTATCGTCGTAATATAATTATTAAAAAGTTGAAGGTCGTGTGACAACTGACAAGTCTTCGATAAAGGACACGACGCGTAAAGTCATGACGTCATAATCCAATCGCGTCAAAGTGCAAACAATCGCGTAATTGGTAGATCACCGACGCGGCTTAAACGCGTATCGATGTGTATCTCTGAAGTTCAGAGTATTGTATAATATCTTTGTCCAGACAGCTCGAATTGATCAATTGATCTAGTACGGGTACAGTACAGTACTCTAGTTCGTAATCAAGCCGCGGGAATAATATATGACGGGCCCAAATGGTGGAGAACAAAGCCTCATCGAGGCGTCGTCGATGACGCGTCTGAGCCTCCCAATAAGTAATCGCGTATCGTGGCTTCGTGAGTGGCAACTGCACAATAAACGCTCCGAAAAGAACTGTCAAGATGACAAATGGCAATGCACTAGCAATTAGTATGATTGTTCTACTGCAGCTACTTAGTCATGTACGATGAAGACACGAAGTCATCTTGATTGTAATGCTACTGTATCACTGGTACGGTATCAGGCTTCAATTGATTGCCAGCCATTATATTGTGACGTTTTCGTACAGTCGACAAGAAGAACGAACTTTCCTTCCTTTGACAAAGCTGGAACATTTGCCGACCCCGGACAGGCTTGGCGCTCTCCCATTAACGATTTAAAGTGCGCTCCGGATTCCGGAAGCCCCTGAGCTTTTATCAATCACCACTCTGCAGTCTGCACTAGTCTATCTGTCCCACTGATTCAATTATAATCGCCAAATTGCTTTGCAGCTTGCGTGGACATTCGGAATATCCGAGACTGTGACCGTACAAACACAAAGTCGTATTTCATAAATGATCAAATTGGTAGATGACTCTTACAATAATCGCACCAACACACTCTGAGTCTTCTAATTTCTAAATGATGACCGAATGACTCTATAGCGTCTGTCACTTTGCCAGCTGGCATATATTCTATGACGACATGTGTCTAAGTTTGTTGCGCACTAGAAAGTGTGGAGATGCGGTATCCTTTATTTCGTAGAAGCCTATAAGGTTCCAACTACATGTAATTTGTACGTGACGCGGAGGACTTGTGCGACCTGTGCAGCGGTGAACTCCGCGATGAGGACCTTGCTATGCACACTGCCATTGCAGCATTGGTAGACCGAGGGGAATACGGGTTTCCGCTAGTCAAACTGATTTGTGAGCTGAGTCTCGATCTGCGATACACGGCTCTGGCAAATTAAAGAGCCTTCACGTTCAACGCAAGTCGTGGCATATTCGTTTATTCCGGATGCGCACCGCAAATCCAGGGGGTTCTTACAGAGTTCCAGTAGTCTCGATCTGCACTGTAGTATAAATTATTAATTACGCAATACGCGGACGATATCGAGAGACAAAGAGGCCCTCGGTCACTACGCTGCGCTGTAGCGGCCAGAATTTCCTGAAGTGGAAAAAATGTACGTGAACTGCCGGCGGGGACACAAGGACCCGGCTCTGTTTGGAGCAGCCGGCCTATAGTCTGCAGTTCCGCGGGCGGCGCGAACGCGAACGAAGCTGGCCGGGGACTTTCGCAGCCTCGACGGCGAGCACGGTTGGTCGCTGGCGCTCGGCTCGCAGCGGCGGCGGCGGAGGCGCGATGTCGACGGTCGACGGTCGACACGGGCCGACAGTGTTCTGTGTTCGGTGTTCGGTGTTCTGTGTTCTGTTCTGTGCTCTATGGCTGATGTTCCCTGCTCTCTGTGCTGTGGGCGTTGACGCCGCGCGTCGGGGGCCGACGCGAACGACCTCCGACTTGACCAAAATGACCACGCAAATCTAACCCAGCAGCCCAATGACGCACGCTCCAGCTGTCCCTTCTGACTTCGATTGCGAACCCTTCGACTCTCACCGTCGCGCAACCGTCCGTTGACTCTTGTTCGTCCACTCCGCCTCCGCTGCATATATATCTACTAGTATATATACTCGGACGCCATGGCTCGTCCCTGCTCCAGGTTACGCCTGTGAACGATCTGCCTTTTCGATTTCTCGCTCTCAATCCCCCTTCCCCCGCACCTGACCTTCCGTCTTCGAGCTCGCCGCTCACTCGTCAGTCGTTACATGTCTGTATGCTACTTCAGATCAACACACATTCATTCTCTTCCTAGCAAAGTCAATTGGTAGTTCCTGCTCCTCAGCTGTACGAACTCCGCGGCAATTGCTGTTCATGCACCCATGCAATCACTATATATCGATATAGTCGACAATACGACGTCTGTCTACAGGCGATTCTTTTCCCGGGTGACTAGGTCCTGTTCTCAGCTCAACGGTATTTTCTCCTGTAGTCTCTCGTCGTTGTAAGATCCAGCCATGGTCGATCAACAGAGGACCCAGGACGCGTCTGACAATGATTCAAATCGTCCCCAACAACAAGAGCAACAACAACACTCCTCAAGTCAACCTACACAAGCACCAGAGCAACTAACAAACTTCTCATCAATTAAACCATCTCCATTCTCTTCAGCCCTTCCTATCTCTCATCGAACATCAAATACAACAAGTCCATTATCCGCTCCATTTCGACTTCCTCCAGTATCTTCATTGTCTTCACCTGAGACTGAACTATTTCCGCAATCCGCACACTATCCACCGCAGCCGTCCACCAGCATTCCTCATTCTCCCTTGCCGTTTCCCATGATTGGTGGATCAAGACCAGGATCTACTCAATACACTCCCATGTACTCTGGTCAACCTCCGGTTCTACCATCATTTTCTCAGTCTTACGCGCCAATTGCCCCGCTCCCCTCACTATCCATGATCCCGCAGCAACAACCTGCTCCTCTCCCTTCACTCACGCAACAACCATCACTTTCATCAACAAGTTCATACAGCCAGTCTAGTTTTCGCGCTGGTAACAGTCCAAGTACTGGTTTCTATACATATTCTGCAGACAATGAGTATACTCGTCCTTCACCACCTCAAATTCCTGTTTCGCAGTCTTACTTTCCGAGTTTGCCTACGTCGCAAGTGGTATCAGATCAAGTACACTCACCAGAGAGTCGCAGTCGACTTTTACAAGAGCAATATGATCATCTTGATTTCTTAAGATTGAAGATTCAGCAACAACAGAGGCAGATCACAAGACAGCAACAAGAGCAGCAGATGGTTTTATACCATCAACAACAGCAGATATTGCAGCAGCAACAACACCAGATTTTACAACAGCAGCAGCAGCGACATAATTATCAACAGCATCAGGCACAGCAACAGCAGCATGAGATGCAGCAACGAGTGGATCACGAGCGAGCTGAGCAACTAATTGAATCAGGGAGGAAACATTCTCAAAAAGATCAATCAATACAGCAGCGAAAAGTGCAACGTCGAGAAGTATCGGAGAGTCAAGTACAATCACAAAGAGATCAAGAGCTGGCTCGACAATCTTCAAGTGAAAGAGCTGATAATGAATCCAACTCACAAGAAACCAGCGATTTACATATTTCACCATTACTGGAATTTGCCTCCTCATCAGAAAAGACACAATCAAGTCGTCCATCACGTTGGACAAGCAAACGTCGTCGTGCTGCATTCGAGTTACCTATTCCGTCAGTTCCGCCTACCGCAGATGATGAGCCATTTACATGTTCGATTACAGCGCCTCCTCCAACGTCGCTAGAAGAGTCAGGTGCGCCACAACCGTTACAGATTATGGGTCGTGATATTTTGTCTGAACCGATACGTCAAAGGAGTTTATCTTCTGGCGCTTCAACTACTTCAGATAATACAAGTGTGAAAGCTAGGAGGTTGTCTGTAGCCGCGACACCTGGTCCGTCTGAATCAGTACCATCCGCGGCGTCTGAGGAACCAGGTTACATATACAGTTATCAATGCAGATGTGGTCATTCTTTTGCAAGCAAGGGCAACATTCACCGTCACCTTCGTTCTATGCGTGATGATCCTGAACATGCACTTTATGTTCACCCTGAGAACAAGGTTTTTTTACGCATATATCCACGTTCACGACTTACAAAAGCAGAGTATGTGGTCATAAAATCTAATCTTGAGAAGGCAAATAAAAAGTCCAAATCTCCTGAGGACAAAAGTTCACCTTCACCAGTGCGGTCACAATCTGCGTAAACTCTCATCTTTGTTTTACATTTGTTATCTTGCATGATTTCGGTTGTTTGTATTATTATAGTGGGTGCATTTCAGCTAGTGGAGTTTTTGGGATTGTCAGTTAGTAGTCACATAATTTAATAGCTAATATTTTAAATACGGTTAAGCATCCGAATCGATCATCTCGGTGCATTGTACACCGATTCTTAATATAGATGTTATTTTATATTGTATGGCATGCGGGCCGCTTCCGTCCGATTATCTCTCAGCACGTACAAAATAGACAGCTTTCAATTAATACTCAATTATCGAGAGTCATAACCAAATTACAGTGACGTCAATATTCAAAATACCAAATATAAGTCTGTAAGCCGCTTCTCCTCTCTTTACTGTATTAAACGCTTGCTTTATACCTTCATACTGTATGTCTTACTTTCAGTTAACCGTTGCTTCTTCTGTCATTACAGTACAGTAGTTCATTGCATGTGACCAGAGTTCGCGCAACTTTCTCAGGGGTAAATGGTCTGTGCACGATAAATGTCGTCCGCGCGTCCTCATCACAGCATCACTCGATGTCTCACTTTTCCAATCAACCCGGAGCTCGACCGTTCATTGATTACACAGAATACATTATATAGCATTGTATTCATCAACCATTATGTCAAGCGAACTCTCAGTTCGACAAACGAAACAGCGCCACTACAAATTTATAAGATGTACGATATAAATGTCGAATCACAGCGCTAAATTATCACAGAAGTTTGACAGATTGGTCACTGCACACGTGAACATGCATCATGTGGTCATCTTTGCTTTTTTAATTTATTTTGGATTAAACCCCATTTAAATCCAGAGTTCATAGCGGCATTCCATTTGCAATACCCCAAAAAGCAACTCCGCGGCTCCGCGTGACGCCGTTATACATGCATCAACATTTCAAATTTGAAATTGCATTATTATTGTTTATTGATTACCGTATGCATCGATCATTTAATTCCCACGGTGAAAATCAATCAATTTTAAGATCGATTTAGAATGCGGGACTGACTTTGATTGGATTGATGAGATGATCCACCTACGTATAGCGCTGTCACGCTTAACCGATGAGATGCGACGCTGGCGGGTCCGCTCTTCATGTTCGCAGACCAGCATACCGTAGGTCTGAAGCTATCCAATCTTGAATTTACATCGTCAGATCTGCTGCTTTAGTAATTTCAACTGTCAAGCAATTTCGGGCCCTGATCGCTTGTCGGTACTGTACTTACTGTAGCAAATCGCGAGAGGGGGGCCGAGATTCTTTGCATTAAGCTAGTTGAAGTACAAAACCCAGTATTGGGCTCGCGGCGTGTAAAACCTCGTCGCTGACACTCTATGTACGCAATTGGATATTGCGAGGGGCTTAAACTCATTTGCCCAGCTTATCGCATCACATAAGTCGATGCCATCTCATGACCATATAACAGAAGGTGTGACATAGCTTATTCTACGATTTATTCTTAAAATTGGATAAGTTGAAGTCAGTTTTATGATTCACGAGCGATAATTATCACCTGCTTTGTTGTATGCGCTCGATACAACGTTCTCACGACAAGCTGAACCATAGCTGAACCTCAACATCATCTGTTCAGAATCTTGCTGAAGCAAGTTTGACAAACTAGGATGTCGACCATTGTACCTCCATCATTGTCATACTTTTGTATATTTAATCCAAGTTTTGCTATTAATGACGAGACTTTAACCGATCAGATATTCTTTTTCGAATCTCGCTCGGACGATGTATCTTTGGATGAGAAGTTGCGGAAAGTAGGATTGATTCAAGGAATTATCTCTTTTGCAAGGTTTGTTTGAATTATTGAATTAGATCTTTTTTGATTACGAGGCTAATTAAGTTTAATTTTTAATTTTTGTGTATAGTGATTTCTCAAATCAAAAACCTGTGGAGATTGTCGATACGCGAAAGACGCGAACAGTAATTGTTGAAGTCGAGCCGAATTGGTGGGTAGCTCTGTGTGTGAATTTCACAAAGATTCAAACACCAGTACAATTTTCATCAAAAGATTTAAAGGACTCGAGTAATGGTAATCAGGCATCATCGACCGACAATTCTGCCAATGCGACCTCGGATGGTGGATTCAAATCAGGCAAGAGGAGTGTATCAGCTGCAACTCAAGCATCTACTGTATCCACACAATCTGTAACATCAGCAAATGATGCTGCTTCTAAACTATCCGTGCCAAAAAGAGTATCTGCATTTGCATCATTTCGAAGGCGAAAGAAAGTTGAAATAAAAACAGAATATTTAAGGAAAGATGTTCCTGGATGCAGCGTTTTACATTCACAAATCCTTCGAGGTTATAATCAATACAAATTATTACACGGGAAGTTCCCACCTTCATACAATGAATCAACAGATACTGATTCAGAGGACCATAAACAACAGCACAGTCGAGACGGAGAGAAATCTGAGGAGACCGGTGACGGACTGGACAACGTAAACGACAAACTTTCTGATTTCCGGCAAGATCTTCTAACATTTTGGAGTTGGTGGTTGCATAAATGGGAATTATACATTACCAGCATCACGACTCGTACTGGACCGTTGAGTAATGGATTTTTGACGCATAATCTTCTTCTTGGTTCAGTTCCCACACTGAGTTTTTCATTCATGGATTACGCCAATGGTATTAAGCTTGGAGGGCCTGGAAAAATCTCAGATCTAACGAATGAGACTATGAAATCGATTGTTCGCCGGGAAGAGAGGAATGGTATGGTTGAATTGATTGTAACTCGTATGAATAGATTTTCCATGGCCGCTCCTGGAGGCAGTCTTCTAGGTCGAGCTACTCCTCAAGGTTTATCGACAGCTTCTTCCGCAAGAGGATCAGATACTGTTGATGATCGTAACAGCGACTTTGTACCAGATAATATTTCAGTATCATCGTCTAGATCTCGTCAATCTCAACGCAGTTTTGCGACCTCAACCGACTATGGATTTAATAACGATCCAAATGAAGACAGCAATGAAACTGAGGAGATCTTGATGTACGAAGAGCTCATGAATGGTTGCGTCTTTCAAGGAATCGGATATCTTTCTAGGACATCTATTGCAGAGTATAGTCGATGGATTGTTGATAATCATATATTTCCATCTCCGATCTCTGTCGAGGGTGTAAGATGGGGTTTGTTCGCAAATAGAGAGGAACCAGTATTACCATTTGCCGCTTTAATTTTAAGCTTCCGAAACAATTATCAGAGACCTGTTCCAACTGTAATACGGAAGAAATCAAGAAGTGAAAAATCAAAAAGTCTTATTTTCCCGTCAAATACTCAAATAATGGATCGAAATTCCGGTTTTATTGGCAACCGCCGCCCTGCAGATGGAACACAAGGATCTCGGACTATGCCGCATCTAAACGATAGCTTATTGTCTAAATATCAAACAGACAGTATTTCTAGTCTGACTAGAATCTCTTCAAATTCCACGACAGCTTCAACAACGGTGGGGAACCAGATGCCTGAACGGCCAGCAGAGCCAAAAGACGATCTATCAGAGGGAAAATTTATGGTTGGCCTGCAAGGAAGTTTAGAACTGGATTTTGATGGATTTGCCGACGAAACCGACAACTCGGATAATTCAACAGTGCACTCCAATACACCAACAGTCAGCACACGTACAGTATATGTTCTTCGAAAGAAACGGAAAAACAAGAATATAGTGGCTGAAGTTCAGAATTCGTCTGGTACATCAGGTAAAAGTTTGGGTGTTCCTGAGCAAAATGAGGATCGGATGACAGAATCGACAGTATCGCCCATGTCTGGTAGCATTTCTGGGGGTGCAAATGGTCAAGTGAATGCAAAGGACGCGTCAGGCCATCAAAGACTCGAAAAGCTAAATGTTGTTATATATAAACGTGCTCCGTTTGTGTTTTCTGCGTTCTACGATCCTGTTAAAGGTGGCGATTCTTTGAACAGTCCAGATTACTATAAGCATTTGCATTTAAGGCTAGGAGCACTTGTCGAGCCTATATTTCAAGACTTAGAGTCAGGGTTATTACAATAATATGCTACAAGCTATAATCTGGTAATTGTGCTGAGTGTCAAGTTAAACAGGGATTAAATGGCGTTCGGATATGTTTGATAGTTGTAAGGTACAGTTAATGGAATTATATTATCTTTGAATATTTCATGTGTTCGTACAGTCGTATTGTAATTTCCTAGAACAGCGCTTTCCTAATTAGCGATTATATCATTTAATTTCTGGAACTAGTATCATGCCATACGGTCCGGTTATGAACTACATACATATTCAGACGGAATCTTCGATATACGTATGCGGTACTACAGTATACGTACGATCAATGCACCTGTAACTATGCACGTGACTTCTATTACCCTGCTCTCTCCACTCAAGTTACCCGGCTCATCACATCGAAGAACCTCTCGAGGCTAGATTTGCGCGCACTACTGCAACAACTATCGTCTGATCGTCTATCCAGCTTTCAGCAGTTTGCACTCTTTAATTCGGCTTCGGCACCTCAGCTACATTTCCGCTTGTACTTTTCATTAAGTACAATTGGACTGTATTGCTTCCTTGTTATCTGTATCTGTCCGCTTGCTAGTGGTGTTTGGTTCTGAACAATGGCTCGAAAAGCGTCCGTGACTTTGATTCTTTTGTTTGCCGCTGTGCTTGCTCTTGCAAGTTCAGTTGCTGCTCAAGATGATGATTTTCAGGCTTATCGCCCTGAAGAAGATCCTGTTGTATCATCATCAGCTGCCGCTGCTGCTGCTTCAGCCCCATCTGTTCCTTCAGTGAAATCTAACATGTAAGTCTAACATCAGATTTATGAGAGCACCTACCATAGAATATGGATGTTAATCGAATCAATTAATCAGGCCATCGCTTCGTCGTAACATGTCATACGAGCAATTTTATGCATTACCTCTTCTTTCACGACTTTGGGTATACAATTGGATGAATGAGATTTCATTCCTTTCAATTGTTCTTGCATTTGTTGCAATGCATTTAGGAGGTTCATACTTGAATTCTAAACTTGTTAAGAATTGGATGAAGGAACTTCTTCCAGTTCTTAGAGCTCAATTTTATCAAGTTGGATTTACCAAGGATACTGGTTTTGATGATGTTGAAATTGCTGAAGGTAAAGCTAAGGATATGCCTGAAAGCAAGTATCTTAAGAAACTTGGACCCGTTGATTTTGTTTTCTATGCAAGTGGCCGTGTTAATATCCATGCCATGCATGGAAAATTTACTACAATTTCACGACACAATTGGTTTATGGTTATGTTTGATTATCTTTTTACTTTCTTCCTTAACGCACCTGTTCCCGAAGATACTTTAGAACTTCTTATTACTCCTAACGATGGTTCTGTTACTCTTACTACTACAACTCCTCAAAAGCCTAATTATGATGGATTTGTATTCGGTATTGTTCACAAAGATTGCATGAAGCGTGTTCGTGAGAAAAATTACGATATCTCACTTACCCGTACATCTGATTCAAAAGAGCTTCCTAACTCATTCACTGTTATGAGCGAGTCTGCCGAAATCACCGACACCATGTTCAAAGCACCTAATTTACTTGCTGCTGTTAAGGCTGCCGATAATATTCTTCAATATCTTATTATTTCTGATCTTCCATTTGAAAGACCTTCTGATCCTAAGGAAATTAGTGATTCAAAGAAACGTGCTCTTTTAGTTCTTAAGGTTGCTAAGACACCTGCTGAGTATGCAGCTACATCTGCAATTATTACGGCACTTCTTGAAACAATTGATATGTGCATTGTTAAAGCACATTGGAGACCTGAAGTTGCACGTAAACTTCGTCTTACACGTGAAGAAGAAGTTAAGAAACTAAAGAAAATTATTGAAGAAGAAAAAGCTGAGGAGTTATCAAAACAAAAAGCTAAAGAAAAGAAAGCTGCAAAGAGTGATATTAAGAAACTTACTCCTGAAGAACAAAAGAAAGCAAATGCAAAGGAACGTGAGAAAGAAATAAGACGGATGAGAAGTAAGCAAACTCGTCGTATGTAAGAGGCGGCTAGACGGTTTTAAAGAGTGTATATCGATCGATGTAAATGTATTATCTACAGTTTTTTGTATGTATCTCGTCAAGTAAACAAACGGACTACAAAAATAAAACAAAAACGCACAGAATTCCCAAAATACAATTATAAGACGCTGTAGCACAAATTTTAACAAGCACAAATGCATAAACTTAAAACACCTTTCAATCCTCAAACACTTCCGCTTCTCTTCTCGACACTGATTGCAACTTTCTCTAAAACTCTTTGTACTTCATCAACAGCTTGTTTATCAAATGCATGACCATCAAGCCATATTAGATTCTTTGCAGAACTAAACATTAATCCTTGATAAGCTTGTCTTTTAACAAGTGCAAGTTTCGACATTTGCTGACGCGCAAATCTAACATCTCGCCGTGTCCATTCTTCTTGTGCATCACTTGTCAACATCTGTTTAGTATATTGTCTATGATGTGATGATGCATTTGCAAGTGAATTTGTTGATGTTGTACTTGATTCTTTAGTAACTGGTGCGTAAAACTGGACTGTTAATGGATTCATTCGAAGATCTAAAACTTGTAACTGTGATAATGTAGAAATAACTTTTGCAATACCATCAACTTGCTTAATTTCATTTCCAGCTAAATATAATCTTCGAAGTCTAGGCAAATTAGCTAATGCAACGACATCTTTAAGTTCATTAAATGATAAATTCAAATCTCTAACATTTGATAATTGTTGCGCAAAATTCTTTGGTAGTCTTCGAAGTTCAATTGATGAAATATCAAGTGCTTGTACGGTTAAAAATCGATAGTTTGTAAATTCAAGATCATTAACTCGTGTACCTGACAGATACAATTTACGCATGTTACCAAGATCAGGACATGATACTGTTGATAGTTGAGTATCCACTTCATTCGTTACAATTTCACCGACATCACGGAGACTGAAAGTATCTATATGTCGCAATTTCTTGATTCCTGCAACGCTAGAAAGTCTATTCTCATCAAGTTGAAGTACACGCAAGTTCAAGAAAGCTGAGGCATCAAAACTATTAAGAGAATTATGATTCAATTTGAGGACTCTTAAACGCGGCATGTATTCATCAGCTTCAAATTTATCAAGTTTGTTATCTTCGAGATTAAGTGTGTTGAGTTTACTGAGTACCTTGACACCATTAACTGTACGCAGCAAGTTGCTAGATAAATTCATTTCCTCAAGTCTCGATCTATAATTTCAATTAGCATCTATCTCCAATGTATATAATAAATAATACTCACAATTTCGAATTTCCAAAATCAATCTTCTCCAATCTATTTCCCTTGGCGCTAAACTTCAACAGACCACTTAATTGGAAAATACCCGAAATGGAAGTCAATTCATTATCATCGACCAATAGTTCTCGTAGATGTACCAGTTTACTCATTCCATCGAGATTAGCAATATTATTATTAGATAAATCTAGGTATTGTAAATTATATAAGAATCCAAATGCAGCAAGTTCGGTGATATTGTTATGTGATGCTCGAAGAATTCGAACGGTTGAAGGAACTCCAGTAAAATATCCTAAGTGATTTTTGGAAACATCAAGTTCAGTTGCTTGAGGACACCATTCATCTAATCGAACAAGTGTTTCAAGTTCTCGATCTTTCAAGTCAAGTGTTACAATATCTTCCCAATATGGTTCACTTGGGTAAATATCTGATAACACTTTTACAAGATACTGTACTGCAATTGAAAAGGATGATTCAAGCTGTGAAACAGTGGTAACCTCATGTCTATTAGCGATGTACGTAGCATCTGCTTCATATTGCGTTCTATCTTCAGGTGGTAATGCAAACGAAACTTCAGGTCGGTTTCCATTAGCGAATCCATATCCTCTTCGTTGCTTTCGTTGCCCACTACCTTCACCTGATCCTTGACTTGTATATTCATGGTGCTTGATTGGAGAATTTGAACGTCTTTCTTGTTCTGGTGGATTCCCACTAAGTACTTCTTCAAGCGATGACAGACTTCTTCGGAGAGAATCATGATATCTTCCCATTGCGACGTGCTCAGAATCATACTTCTGTTCACTCTTTCTCCCTTCTTGTCGACTCTCGTCATCAGAAATATCATCAATATCCTTGAAAATATCTTCCTCATCGTCAGCACCTACTTCAGCATCCGCACCATTCTCATATTGTCCTGTCCCATTACCGGAATTTCTACCAGTCTTAGTTCCTGAAGCTGACGAAGTAGCACCCGCACGTAACCATCGATGCTGCTTACTGTCATATACCATTGAACCTAATTGTGATGGAACTTCATATTCATCCGCCAAAATAACCTTCATTGCTTCGCTTTGGCTAGCAGCCAATGCCGAGCTTGTAGTACTTGTTGGATGAGATCGGGCAGTTGAATGTGTTCTTGCAGTAGCATAGTTCCGCTGTTGTCCATTAACTATATTTTGTCGAGGTGAAACTGTATTAGCAGGACTTGCTGCAATGTCAGATAATCCACGCTTTGACCGTGCACTAGGACGTGGTCGTCCAAGATCCGCAGAACTAGTTTCATATCGATTTCGAATTGAGTCAAAGTACTGCATACGACCGGTTGGCCCTTTAACTTCCTCCTCTTCATCATCGAAATATGACGACTGAGATCCTTCTGAAGCTTCTTCATGAGTCGGAAGCTGTGATGCAGCAGCATTTGCCATTTGTCTTCGTTGAGCAGCTTGATCAAGTTGTGCTAAGAATTCAGCTTCACTACTTCCTTCATCACCACTATTGACGTAGCGAGATCCAGAATATGTCATTTCACTCTGACTAAGTCCTGGATCATCAACTGAATCAGCAAATGTTTTAACTTGAGGTCCTTTGATTCGTATATTATCAATTAAATTCTCCGCATCAGATAGCATTCTATTTGTAGTTCCTTTTAGTTCAGCAGTATCTAACTCAACTGACACATCGTCCTCATCTTCATCTTCATTAACACCATGACGTTGCCTTTTTGGTCGTCGCTCTTTAAATGGAGATTGTTCTGTAACAACAGTACTTCCTCTCATTCGTCTTTGCATTCCAGGACTTAAATCTTCCTCATCACTTTCCTCACTTGAAACACTTTCAACTAGTTTACTGCTCTCATTTAATAACCCTTCAAGTTTTGAACTTGTATAAGTATCATGTTTTTGAAAAATTTTAAGAGGTTGTTTTGATGGTGACATTGATTTTTGAAATGAAGCAGACATAATATGTGCTGGTGAAAGTAATTTCTTATCACTAGCCGGACGTCGACTCGGTGATGCAAGAGAATTGTCGCGTGATACCATGAAATTAAAATTTGCTTGTTGAGGAGGATGTGGAGATGCAATTTTAGTTGGATCTATATTTAACTCTGCACGAATCTCATTTATTCTTGAATGGGCGACTGGAACAGATGATTCTTCGCTTTGACTTGAGCTCGAACTTAGCGATGACTCGTTAATGTTGTCTTTGGAAATGGGACTAGTTGATGAGCCAGCGGCTATTGAAGACGCATCACGGGATTGGCTGTTTGATACAATTGGACCAGTAATTGGACTAACCATTTCAAGCCTAGATTTGAGTTGAGATAAGCCGGAGTGGAGTCGCCCACGTTCCCTTAAACTTCGCAGCCGTGGTCCGGTGAACGACCTATAGAAAGATTAGTACAGTTTCTGAACGGAGTATTATATAACACATACTTATCAACAGTTCCTTGTGTAGGCTGAAACATTCGTTCTAAAGTCAACGGACTAAACATATCTTTTCCAACATTAATTCCCCTCCAATCTGTTCCCTTGACTCCAATATGTTTATCCCTCGCAGCAACGGATCCAGTGTCATTTATCCGTGTCGTTCCACCAACACTTGAAGAAGTTTGAAGACTTGCATTTGAATTAATTGAATCAGGCTGTGATTTAAATGTATCAGCTGTTTGCTGTCTAACAGCCACACTTCCCACATCTACCTTCTTATTCGTGTTTAAATCAAGTATATTTAATCCTTCAGTTCCAGTATTAGCAGCATCTAATACAACTGAATTAGGTTGTGAAATCCAATCTTCAGATAATTCAGAATCATCCCAATCAGGAATTGTCTTTTCGTAATCTTCGACGATTTGATGTTTATGCGGACTCTGTATTGCGGACACAAATTCATCTTGGCTTGAAATAGCTCGTGCTGCTGCTGCTGCTGCTGTGTTTACCTTCACATTCTCTTGTTGTTGATTAAGTTTCTCGTTAACGTTAAGTTGATTAGCTGAGATATCCATATCAACAGAAGAATCCGACGGTTCAATCACTTTCTTTGTTGTAGCCTTTACAGGGGACGCGTGATGTGATGTAGTTCCATTATTTGATAAATCTATCTTTTCACTAATAGCATATGAAGATTCTAATTCATTTCTTCTATTAAGATGTAATTTTGATGAAGGTACATTATGTTGAATTGGTGATTCTTCAGGTTCGAATTGTGGATCGCGAGAGAATAATACTTGCGAATCTATCGCAGACATGGTGTCCTCTTTTCGCTATGTATACTGTGCAACTGCAGCAGATAACAATCACCGGATAGACTATTCAAAAAGCACTTTCAATTCTCTATAGCAATGCAACAAAAACCGGAAATTCAGTCAATCGAAAGAATGCTTCGACAAGCGCGCCGCAGATCACAGCTTGACAAGCGCCGTCACTCGCCGAAATAAACAAACCGCGGTAAACAAAACGCACGTGACTTATTCGAGTGCGGCGCGCCCACCAACCTCCGTTGCGCCGCACGATACTGACGCTCAAAATGTAAGTCGAGGAAAATTGATTTGAGACTGTAGAAAGAGATTGGTTAATTGTTGAAGGGAGCAATAAGACAATCGATTCAGTGAATATGACAGGTACAATTGAATTAAAACAAGCGGCTGCGGACTTTCATGTCCATGTTCGTGATGGCGCGATGATGGAGCTTGTGGTACCTACTATTAAGCAAGGTGGTGTTTCCACCGCATACATCATGGTAAGTCATCCTCTTCTAACAATTACACGTCTATTCCTCTAACAATTATATCAATTAGCCGAATTTAGTACCACCAGTCACAGCAGTCGATACTGCGCTTGCATACAAGGCTAAATTACAAGCACTTGCCCCCGATGTCACATTTTTAATGACTCTTTACCTTTCTCCTTCAGTCACACCTGAAGTAATTCGTGAAGCCAAGAAAGCTGGTATCGCTGGTGTTAAAGTATACCCAGCAGGAGTTACGACAAATTCCGATCATGGAGTTGCATCATATGCACCATTTTATCCAACATTTGCAGCAATGGAAGAAGTTGATATGGTACTTAATTTACATGGAGAATGTCCATCAGGCGATCATATTCATTTACTTAATGCAGAAAAAGAATTTCTTCCAACTCTAAAAGATTTAAATTCAAGATTTCCTAAATTAAGAATTGTACTTGAGCATTGTACATCTGCAGCAGCAGTTGAAGCTGTCTTATCATGTGGACCAAATGTTTCAGCAACAATTACAGCACATCATCTTTTCTTAACGATTGACAATTGGGCAGGAAATTCATTCAATTTCTGTAAGCCAGTTGCGAAATTGCCATCAGATCGAGCTGCATTAATTAAAGCAGCGACTTCAGGAAATCCTAAATTTTTCTTTGGTTCAGATTCTGCACCTCATCCAATTTCAGCTAAAGAAAAAGGAAAAGGTGCTTCTGCTGGTGTATTTACTCAACCTCATGTTCTTGCATATGTTGCTCAAGTATTTGATAGAGCTGGTGAAATTGATAAATTTGAAGATTTCGTATGTAATTTTGGTAGGAACTTTTATAAACCTGAAGAACTCTCTTCTTCAAGTTTAAAAGTTACTTTGAAAAAGGAAACTGATAAAGTACCGGAAGTTATTGGTGAAGGTCCTATTTCTGTTGTTCCATTTTTGGCAGGTGAGGAACTTAGTTGGAAAGTCTACGTTGAATAAGGTAAACATACCAAAGCTCTGTATTTACAATAACTATATATATATATAAGTAATAAAACGTATGTACGATTGGAGCATTACAGAAACCAAAATTAAACAAACATAGCAAATCAATATATAAAATTCAGCAAAATATTAACAAAAATAATTATAAATTCAAGCCAAAACAATATTCTAAATAATCAAAAAGAAAGCAATATATTCAGAACAAAATTAAAATAGCGTAATTTAAGTGATAAACAGATTATTCCGAAATAGATTTAAATAAACTCTCACGATCTTCCGTAGACATTGCTTTAAGTGACTCAACAAGTGCGTCCCTATCCGAGCGTACAAGTGACATCATTTCAGCCACACGAGCATCTCGGCGAACTTGTTCAATCTTACCTTTAAGTGATTCTGAGTTTGAATCAAGCCATTCTGCAGTTTCACGATCAATTAATTCATCAACTCCACTTTCAGCATACCATGCTTTAAGACGAGCAACGCGTTCAACATAACTTGATTTTGGATTTGCAATTGAAATATCACGAAGAATATAGCTTTCATTAACACGACGTTTAATACGCCAGTAGAAGTAACGACGGGCATCTCTCCAATGAAGCACTTCACGAATAGCTCCTTTAGCTTTCATACGTTCAGCACGATCATGAAGATCTGCAAATTGAATACTAACTTGTCTATAAATTGGCATAAGTTGTTCTTCACGATCCGCTGCTTTTCTTTGTAACTTTTGAGCTTCTTCAGCAGGTAAATCTTTCTTTGCAAGCTGTTGCTTAAGTTCTCCATATGTAGGATCCAATCTAGCCATTGTCTCAAGTAATCTCTCACGACGATATTTAATTCCAACCATACCTTCAGGTTCAAGAACACCAGCACGAGATTCAGCATCAGCGTACATTTCCATTTGTTCAGCATTAATAGTAGGATCAATAACTACCCACGAGCCACCACGAAGTTCAGCATGAGGAGGAATGTAAACAAAGATTGGTTGTTTGTAACTAACTAATGCATCAACGATAAATGCACCATATTTAAGAACTTCATTGTACATATCACGTTGACCACCAGAGAAACCACGCCAATTAGCAAAGATAACTAATGGTAATTCTTCACCAAAGTTGAAATCATTAATAGCTTGTGCAGTCTTGAATGCAGAATTAGGATACCAAACTTGACCAGCTTCAAGAACAAGTTGTTCAGTTGAATCAGGATTGGCTGGATCTGCAGGAAGTAAATTCTCAACAGTACGTGTCTCAACACCGATGACACCAACAGGTAATCCACCAATACGAGCACGACCAACGACAACAGTACGTGCCCATCCACTTAGAGTTTCTTGGAATGAATCTTTATCAAACAGACCAGACATAAATCCACTCTCATCTTCGTGTCCTGCAATTAACCAACGAACATCATATGGCATTTGTTTTGGTGGCTCATACATAATATCACGATCCCAAGTATCTTCAGTTGGATAAATTGGTAATCTTGCATTACGTTTATCAGGAACGTATGACATCCATTTAACAATTTCGCAAACACCAGCAAGATCATCATTTGCAGTTAAATGTGAAACACCATTCTTATACATGATTTGCGTACCACCGAGTTGTAAATTAGAAGTATATACTTCACGTCCAAGAAGTTTGTTGATAGCAGGTGCACCAGTTAAAATAATTGGTTGACCTTCAATTTGAATTGCACGCTGGCCAAGACGAACAAGGTATGCGCCAATACCAACTGAACGACAAGTAACTAAAGTAACTGTGAAAATATCTTTGTAAGCTTTTGAAGTTGCACCAGCAATTAAACCAGAACCGCGAAGACATTCAACACCAAGACCATCTTCAGCGCCAACGACTGCAATAATCCTATAACGTTCTTCTTTATCTTCAATAACACGTTCAGTAACAATCGTCTTGCGTGCTTCTTCAGTAAGACCAGAGTAAACCGCAGGTGTAAGATACAAATATTTGAAACCCTTTGCTTGGTTTGAAGGATCATTCCAGGCGACTGAGAATAAAGCGACAAATTCATCAGCAACACCGATACGAGCACCAGAGTTAGCAGATAAGTAAATACGAGGTACACCAAGTTTAACAGCAAGTTGAGTAACACGATGGAAGTAATTATCTTCTTGAGGACCGAATGAACCAATTTTAAATGTAATGTCATTTGCAACAACAATAAATTGACGACCTTTGGGACATTCAGGTGTCATCGCAGTACATAACCAACCAACCATACCACAATTATTTGCACCAGGTTCACGAGAAACCTCAGCTAATTCACCACTATCATCCATAATCAATTCTTTGCAACTAAATACACTCTCAGGTGCTTTCTGTTTAGCTGCTCGCCAGCTTGCACGAACAGCTTGACTGAATAATTCTGGGAAATCGTAAACATATGTGGTACCCATAAGATGAGCTCTGTAACGCTTAGGTTGTAACCATTCTTTAGTGGGGTAAGGAGTGTTAACAGGACGAAGATGCATGTTACCAGGTTTGCCAAGTGACTTGAAAATCCATTGTCCTTTTTCGTTCTTGATCTCAGTATACAATTCACTTTGAACAACATATCCAGAAACTAAAAAATAATTAGCAAAAAAAATCTTTAGAGAATAAAAAATCGAAACATACCGTTGGTAATAATAGCACGAAGAGGATAAGGCACCTGAGTTTCAGGATCCGTACACATAATTCTAACTTCAGCACCAGTAACTCTGAGTCTCCATAATCTTCTACCGAAGCGTTCAAGGAATTGACCAAAAGCAGCTTCGACTTCTTCAGGAACCAAGTGGAAAACAGGTGAGAAATTAATAAAAATATGATTCATATCTGAGTTATTTGTTCCAATAACTTCAAGTGCATCAAGAATATCAGTCATAAGTCTATCTGTTTCAGAAATAAGATACTCTGATGTTGGAATTTCATCACGAAGTCTACCTGGTCTAACAATACCACGAACAAAGTAACGTTTATCACTTGGAACTTCCTTACCAATTGCTTGGTAAACGTGAATGTTACGATTGTCAGTGAAAATTGGTTTGAACTGGAAGTTTGACAAACGTCCAAGTTCAAGTTGATAAGCCAATGCAGGTTCAATGTGACGAATTGTTTCATCTTCTGCGTAATCAGGTCCACGGAATGTGAAATATCCAGGATACGAACCATCCTCACGACCGCAAGCAAACGTGACACGACGGATTGAACGTAACAGGAACTCCTCTTTGTACTCGTCAATAATGAACTTGATGTGAGAGTAAAGCTCTTCTGGATCTACGTCTGAGGTCGACTTGATTAAAATGTTGCAAACATTTGTTAATGCAGTGCTAGTCTTGGGAGCAGGTGGACGACGACGTGAATCGAGAGAAGATTTAACACCCATTGAAAGTTCGCCGCCACCAACAGCACCAGGACGACGTGGTAAATAATCCAAAGCACGTGGAAGAATATCATCAATATCATCAAGACTTCCAACTGGAACAAGTACACCATGACGAATATCATCAACATCAGAACTACCGACAGTAAATGTCAAATCTGAAACCGAAGCAATACGACGAACATCAGATGACGCACCATCGGCACCATTGAATGCTGCATTTGATACCTTTTGAAGTAAGAATTTGAAACTAACAACAGGTGCACTTTCAGTTTCCATATGATGTTCAACGCCAAGAACAGTATATGCTCTGTATGCACGACGAACGTAAAGTTCAAGTGCGGCAAGAGTAACGTAAGGATCTTGATGAACAAAGAATTTTGGTAAGACGTCAAAGACAATGTACTGTGAATCGATAACTTCTTTCAAAACATCAAGTTGTGGTGAACGATGGGTAAGGCCAACTTCACCATAACGAGATTCAATAACTGAAGTACGTAAAATATGCTCAAGTTGAGTTGTACGTTCATCAAGAGATGGAAGTGCAAGTTGAATAAGTAATTCACGAACTTTAAGTGCAACTGGTGCAGTTTGACGACTATCGAGATCTGTAAATTTCTTGAGAACTGGACGAAGATATTTTGCGAGTTCAGCAGTCTCATTCTTCTCTGCACGAAGAGCAGCGAGAACAGCGAGCATAAGATTGTTCTTGGCACCAACACGACCATGCGAGAATACTATCATGATTAGCTTAAAATTCACAAAAGAAAAAAAGAAGGAGACATACCAGTCATGACGACCTTGGTGATATCGTCCTTATTCTCATCACGCAGACGAAGAATAACATCTTCCTCACGAGTATTTGTACCCTGCATACAATTAGTCTCAACTGAATAACAAGTAATAACGATTAGCAACATACTGTGAACTGAGTTTCAACACGAAGATACTCCTCAAACAACGAAGTCCAAATACTGTAAGCATGAGCTTTAAGGCCGCCTTGATATGGAGTAGCGATTTCAACTAAAGGTGCAATTTGCTGCATAAAAATCAAACGATCTTGTTCGTTTGAAATCTCCTGAGAGAATTTCTCAATTGCACGAAGAATACTCTTTGATGGAAATTCTGCACCACGAGATTTGGATCGATCAACAACTGATACAAGTGAGGAATCAAGAGATCCTGGAATACGACTGTGTAAAGCTGAGTATTGCGCATTCCATTCACTGTATGGTAACTCATTATCGTGCAACAACTCAATGAGATCCTTGAGAGAAGAAGCCATTGTGATTTGATTGTCGAAACCAGCGAGAATGTTACGAAGAGTACCGTAAAGGAGTTGAAATCGTTGAGCAGGCTTACTTCCGAAAATTTGAGGTTGACCAAATTCAGGAAGTTGGCCTTCGAATGGCTTAGCATGCTTGACGCGCGAAGGATCATCAAGGGCGAGAATACCGATGATGTCACCAGCGGCGAGAGTAGCCCCAGGTTGTTTGATAAGCTGAACAATACCATCTTCTTGAGTAATAAGTGGCATGTACATCTTCATAACCTCAACTTCAGCATAGGGTTGACCACGTTTGACATGTTCACCATTCTCAACAAGGAACTTAACAAGCTTACCAGGAGAAGGAGTTCTGAGTTGAGTAGGATCGTTCTCTTGCTCGAGTAAGCAAGTCTTGGAATCAACGCTGAGACGAGTCATACCAACATCCTCTTTCCAGTAAATACTGTGACTCTTACCACCAAGAAGAACAAGTAAACCACCATCGCTAAGAGATCGCACGCCAACTTGGCATTTGGAACCATTAATGAAAATATGGTAAGTATCGGCCGAAGCACGAGTAACAGTGAACTTGTAGCGATTACCTTCGTAAATGAAATCGACAGGATAGAGAGTTTTGAGAATGTCACGCGATGGAACTTGACCTTTCTCCAACGATGTCTTGTACTCGAGGATACTTGCCTCAGAAGCTTGATGAGCCTTTGTGGCAGCACCACAAATAACTGCAATAGTGGGGTCGGGACGTTCAGCGGTAAGCTTTTTGGAGATGAGCTCGTCAAGCCAGCCAGTAGTGATTTTGTTAGACTCGAAAGCTGGAGTTTCGAGAAGCTTAATGAGATATTCAACAGTTGTACGGAAATCACCACGAATCGACAATTCCTTGAGAGCAACAACCATATGTTTCCGACTAGCGGCACGGTTTTCACCAAAGGCGAAAATATGGCCAAACTGTGAATCAGAGAATGAGTGAATACCACCCTGGTTACCAACAGAGAAATAACCCCAGACGTTTGAGCTCGATCTGAAGTTAAGTTCATGCATCATGCCACTCGATGGCTTGAAGCCTTCACCAGGATCCTCGGAGGTAATACGGCAGGCAGTAGTGTGACCTTTGGGAACTGGACGACGCTGTGTCTGCATAGAACTTTCCTTGGAGAAATCAAAGTCAATTTCAGTAGCAGTGTGAGGATCAGCACCGTAGAAAAGTCGGATGTCACGAATGCGGTGAAGAGGAAGACCCATAGCAATCTGGAGCTGAGCGGCTGGAAGATTGACACCAGTGACCATTTCGGTTGTAGGATGCTCGACCTGAAGACGAGGGTTAAGCTCAAGGAAGTAAAACTTGTCGTCTTCGTACGAGTAAAGATATTCGACGGTACCTGCCGAGACATAACCAACAAGCTGACCAAGTCTGACTGCTGCTTGCTCCATAGCTGTGAAAGTTGCCGGGTTTGCAATAGTGACAGGAGCTTCCTCAATAATCTTTTGATGACGACGTTGAACCGAACAATCACGGCCAAAAAGCGAAATGTTGTTACCGTATTCATCAGCAAGAAGTTGTACCTCAAGATGACGAGCGTTACCAGCGAGCTTCATGACGAAGATTGGTGAACCAGGAACTTCACCAGCAACCTGGCTATAGAGTGTGCTAAAGTTCTCTTCGGATTCAACCTTACGAATACCTTTGCCACCACCACCCTCAGAGGCCTTAATCATGACAGGGAAGCCAATTGATCGGGCCTTTTCGAGAGCGATTTCAGCAGAAGGAGTGCAACCTTGAGAGTAGATGTCGTCGGAGACTGACACAATGCCGGTTTCATCGTCCATGGTTACCTGGTTGACACCAGTACCAGACCATGGAATACATGGGACTTTAGCGTGCTGTGCGACAATTGTAGACGAAATCTTGTCACCAAGCGAGCGCATTGCGGATCCGGGAGGACCAATGAAGACGATCTTCTTTGGCGAGGCAGCGAGCGATTCAGGCAGTGTGGGGTTTTCGGACGCGTGACCCCAGCCGGCCCAGACGGCGTCGACGTCTGCACGTTCGGCAACATCAACAATGAGCTCGACGTTGGCGTAGTTGTTGTTGTTGGTGCCACCGGGAACCTCGACGTACTGATCAGCCATCCGAATGTAGTCGGCATTGGCAGCGAGATCCTCTGGAGTGGCCATGACAGTGAACTGGATAGCACGCTCATCACCAAAGCTCTCGTAGGCCCATTTTCGAACTGAGCGGATCTCCTTGACGGCAGCGATACCATTGTTTGCGATGAGGACCTAGAGAACACGAAAAGGGGTTGGAGTCAGCTGTGCGGTTCGCGCAGGAGAAAAGTTGATAAAAACCATGGATCGGCACATACCGAGGAGATGACGGTGTGACCGCCGTGTTGCTTGACAAAGTCCTTGACCGGACCGCTGGGCGCAACATCGACCGTGTTGCGGCCGATGAAGTGCGCAGGCAGGCTGGTTGCAGAATCCGAAGCCATTGCGCGTGTGAGAAGCAGGCGGAAACTGGAGAAGCTGTGCCGGCGGAGGAGAGAGCGAGGAAGGCAGCAGCGGGCGAGGGGCGCGGAGGTGGTGAACGCTGCTGCGGAAGAGACGAGACGGGGTGCGCAGCGGAGGACAGCCGTGCTAGACAGAGCGAGGAGGAGCGCAGAGCAGAGCAGAGCAGCAGCAGGCGGCGTATATAGCCACAGGCGCTGTATGCGCTGTATGCGCAGCGTCGCGGCGTCGAACGCGTCCGAGTCTCGCGCAGACTGTCTCGCGGCGTGCGGCGCCGGTGGTTGGCGTGTCGGCCCAACAAAGTGCAAACAAAGCTCAACACCCCGGCGAGATCGCGCCAGAAGCCTGCGCGTAAGGCTCTGCCAGTACGGCTTACCGCCAGCTATCGCGACAGCATCTTCTACTTGCTCGGCTTTCTTTTACGATCTGCTGTCTTCACGCGCGCAGTTGCCATACCATCCGCATCGCGCGCGCTCTCCGGCTCGGCTCTCGTCAAGCCCGTGGCGCGCGTGGCCGGATTTGTTGGCCCTGAAGCCGCATCACCGGCAGCGCTCCAGGCGGTGTTTTGGGGGGCGTTCTGCCCACCGCCTCCACCAGCGCGATGATCCCATGCAGTTCACGGCACACTGTAAACACGGCCATCGATTTACAACTCCATGCGCATACGCTACACTCCACAACAGATTATCGTGAATTTATTTCCATGAGCAGTGAATTCATTATTGACGGATATTATACGTATACCAGTGCGCCTACTAACTTAAACAGTTGAAACAAATAACAATACAGAAACACATTATAACCTTCACGGCCGACCCCGGCACTCAAGAGCAAACAACAGCGAAACAAAACCACAAACTTATTGAAGAAACAAAACGACCATCTAGCCTCCGAAACCGTAGAGGGTACGGCCCTGGCGCTTGAGCGCGTAGACAACGTCGAGCGAGGTGACGGTCTTGCGCTTTGCGTGCTCGGTGTAGGTGACGGCGTCGCGGATGACGCTCTCGAGGAAGGACTTGAGCACTCCGCGGGTCTCCTCGTAGATGAGGGCCGAGATACGCTTGACACCACCACGGCGGGCAAGACGGCGGATGGCGGGCTTGGTGATGCCCTGGATGTTGTCACGCAGAATCTTGCGGTGACGTTTGGCGCCACTGTGAGAACAGAGAGTTAGCAGGTGTTGTGGGGAGCGAAGCACGGAAGTCACGTGGAGGCGTGCGTGACAGTCTGGTCGCAGCTGCGGCGCGCAACCTGACCGCCATCACGACCGCCGCGAAGTGCACAACTCACCCTTTGCCAAGGCCTTTGCCGCCCTTTCCACGTCTGCGCAATGTTAGTCAACACAGCTCAAAAAAATGCATTTTTTTGCGCGTCGCGCCGGGAGGGTGCTTGACGACGCGCGAGCAGGAAGAGACGTACCCAGACATGATTAACAGAAAAAAGTGAGAGAAGCGGTGCGTGAGGAGCTGTAGAGGACCGCGGTGAGGATCCTGGAGACGCTGCAGTGCTGTGGCGAGAGAGAAGAGAGGAGAAAGCGCGACGAAGGGCGGACGGGCGGGTTATATAGGGCGGCGGGGCGGGCGCCATCAGCAGATCGCGACGGCCCAAAGACCCAACCGCCGGATGGTCCAAATCCATTCCCAAATCACGACCACTCCGCGGCCTGCAAAAGTGCCATGCCGCACTGCGCCCGCGCTCGCGCAAATGTGCTGCGTTCTGCCGCGCAAAGACACGCCTTTTCGTGCGCGCCGGTCCGCCCAGAACAAGCCGCGTCGGCGCGTCTTTGTGTACGGGGTTAGGGTTGGGATTAGGGTTGGGAGTCCGCACCGCTCTGCTCTCTGCGCCGCTTCACGAGGCAGCCAGCTGGGATCTGTGACGGGCTCTCGAGAGCGACTGCTGTACACTTCTTCTCTACGCGCTTCTGCAAATCTACATTTTATACAACTTCAGTCAAAAAAAAAAAAAAAAAAAAGTGCATTTGCCTGACTGTCGTGCGCACTTAATGGCGCGCCGCCGGCTTTTGTTTCTCAGTCGTTTCTATATACGTAAGCAACTCCTCGCTCGCCCGCCTCATCACTCATCACTAACTTAGTTGATGCCGTACAACTCCTTGACCTTGTACTTCGCCTTAACGCCATCAAGGTCAGCCTGCAGAGCAGCACGAACATCGTCTTCAGCCCAGCACATGTCAATTGAATCTTGAATAATCTTAACCCATTCAGCAACGCTAAGTCCCATTTCCTTCTCAACAGCAACGTAATTCTCATCAATATAGTTACTTCCAAAGTATGATGGATCATCGCTGTTAAAGCATAACTTAACATTTGCATCAAGGTACTGGCGAATTGGTGAGTATGGAATTGATTCCGTAACTTTAAGCAAGACATTAGAAATAGGGCACATTGTAACTCCAATCTTCTTGTCTGCAAGTAACTTAACAATCTCAGGGCTTGATCGACAACCAATACCATGATCGCAACGTTCAATTCCAAGTAACTCAATTGAATCCTTAACGTACTCTGGAGGTCCAATTTCACCAGCGTGTGAAGTAACATGCCATCCTTGTGCTTTTGCAAAATCAAATACTTCAACGTATAATGATGGTGGGCATCCGGCTTCACTTGAACTCATACCAATACCCTTGATATACTTCTTAAAAGGAACTGCTTGCTTAAGTAAGTCCATCATGCTATCAGCAGGGAAATGTCTTAAAAGAGTAAGAATTAACTCGCTAGTAATGCCAAAGTCTTTGAAAGCTTGTTCACATCCCTCGTGTAATCCCATAACAATTTCCTCAAGAGGAACGCCTCTATTGGTATGTTCTTGAGCTTCGAAGAATAACTCAGCATGACGAAGGTTACCAGTTGATACACGTTTAAAGTATGCGTAGATCAAATCGTAGAAATCCTGACGGGTACGGAAAACAGTGTGTCCAAGGTAATACAAGTCAAGGAAGGATTGTAAACTGGTAAAGACTGACGCCTTACGAATATCCTCGGGAGATGCAAATGGAATTGACACATTGTTGCGCTTAGCAATATCAAACATCAATTCAGGTTCAAGTGAACCTATTCAGTTGTCAAGTTAGTACCTAGAACATTCTAAAGCTGTAAAGCAACCTCAAATGTTCATTCACTCACCCTCAAGATGCATGTGCAGCTCCACTTTGGGAAGGTCGTTAATAAACTGCAATTTCGTAGCCTTATCCATTTTTATTTATTTATAATTCAATTGCTCTCCTAAGTCAATTTGGAAGTACAATGTGACCTCAAAAACAAATTTGCCAATGTCCACCCGTTATACAATCCCTCACCGCCAACAAAGTGGCTTATCTCTGCAAAGTCTTCTCTTCAATCCCGATTAATCACATCCCCGGCGGCACAACGTGCACGAACCGCGGGTGGGAAATCTTATTTTACTTGGACTGGAAGATCATGTCAGCGGTACAAAGCCCAAGGAGAAGAACCTGACCACTTATACTGTACTAGCCAGCAGTATGAGTACGTACGATATACTGTATGTACGGTATAGCTCGCTGCCATTGACGGGGGAGCACAAGATACTGTAATTCTACTATTGATTGTGTTGAATATATATTATTGTTGAGTATTGTCTATATAACTTGAATGCACTCAAGCAACTAATACAACCAAAAAAGACCAACCGAACGCCATTGGATTTCGAATCCATGCTAACTCAAACAACATTCAACGATACACTAAATCCATTATTTTCTCCATCCCTCCATCCATCAAACAATTGAACTACTAACTATACTGTAACGTACTGTAATAAAACCAATTTTTTATAAATATTTCTTTGCAATCATTCGAACTCTTTGATCAAATATTTTACTTGTAATAGGCTGATTTACATTATAAAATGGTGACATTAATGTTTTAACGTACAGATCATGAAGATCAACGAAAAATTGTCGGATAATATCATCGACTCTTGATTCATGTAGTAATAAAAATTTAATATCTATCAATCAAAGAGTGTTAGTGGATAGGTTAAAGGGATGATGATTAGAGTGACGTACTTCCGGCTGTGATGTAACCTGAAATCAAGTAATTGTAAAATTTGTCGACTGATTTCAAATGTCTATAAACGCGTTAGAAAGACTTCATATATCTCTAAGCAGATTGATCATACAGTGAGTTATTAGTCCATTGAACTTCCTCAATAATATCCAATGACGAGTGAACAATGAATGGACACAATTGCTTCATGTCGGCCGGTATCTATAAAAACCCGTATTAGTCACATCCATCAATTATCATCATTGAATCCTCACAAAAAAATTAAAATAGCATTAAAATCGTTATAGATCTGTACGTACTTTTGATGTACCATCTCCACCTTGCCGATATGTACCAAAGTCAAGACTGTATATCGCGTTGTCTTTTGTCCCTATGATTGCCAAATAAAACGACATCGCCACAATTCTTCTTAAATCTTAGTGAAATATATATGCTTAAATTTAGCCAATGTGATGAATTCTATCTTATTTTATGTTCGTTTAGATTGATTTGTTAACAGGGATGTACTGTAAGCTGTGTTTGTACACGCGCGACAAATTAAACACCTGGTTGCAGCCTTGGGACGAATTTACAGTGAGGCGGTTCAACTTTCACACTCTCCACTATTACGGTTCACAGACCACGGGTTCACGAAATTTGTTCGTCGTGTGCCAATTGGGATGTCGTAGAAAAAAAACCTTTGGATTTACTATCAATTTTGAATATTTGTAACGTCAGAAAGCAGGGTTTACAATCTGGTTGGAGGTCGGTTTGGTATATTTTGAATAGATACAGATATATGCAATATATAATTCAAGATGGTTTGGCCATTTTCAGGATCAAAAAAGAGTGAGAGTCAAGGTGATGTAAAAGTTACACCCGAGACACCAATTGTCGACAGTGCACCATCTACAACATTTGCCCAATCAACATCCACAACACAACCAAGTACTCCAGAGCTTCCATCCTTTTTAACAGGAGATTTAGATTTAGCAAAGTTACATCCTCTTGCTGGGTTAGGAAAAGATATCGAAGTTCTGGATTTGGCGGAAGAATCTTCTACTGCACATCGATCAAATGGTTTCTTTCCAAGTAATGGCTTCTCAGACGATGTTTGTTACGGTGCTGGAACTTTATACATGAGCGGTACGTATATTTATACCTTTTTCATGTAAAGAGCTTAATCTAATGATAATGTATAGGTTTGGCGCTTGGAGGTGCATATGGATTTGCCGAGGGAATGCGAACGACTGCAGCTAATGCGCCAGCAAGAATTCGAATCAATGCAATTTTGAACGCTGTTACAAGACGTGGTCCATACCTTGGAAACACTGCAGGTGTTTTTGCGGTTTCTTACAATATTATTGACGCTATACTGGGTACGTGTTTATAAATCATCGCTAAAGCCTGAATTAATTATAAATCACCTCGTACTAATAATTACAATAGATGTCGCACGAAGTCACCATGATGGATGGAATTCAGTTGCAGCAGGTGTTATTACAGGAGCATTATATCGAGCAAGAAGTGGAGCACGACCGATGGCAATGTCAGCACTTATTATGGGTAGTGCAACTGGTGTTTGGAGTTTCTTCACCGGTGCATTTACTGATGCATTTTAATTTTAATCTCCATTTGTATGTCAGTATCGAAATCAAACCTCTCTTGTGTATAGTAATCTTACAATCTCCTCGTCAATTTTTTAAGACAATGATTTAAAAATTTTATAATAATTTTATAAAATAAAAGTGGTTATGGCCGTGTGTTAACTTATGTGTAATCATACTGTATATTCGTGTTTCGCAAGTATACAATAACAACAATTTCAATAACAATTAAACTTCACAACAATCGTACACAACCCACTACTGTATAACAATACACTCCAACAACTCCAAACGACGTAATATTCCACTACTGTAGTACAATACACTCCAATATGTTCATATTCCTCTCCATAATAATTGATCGTCAATACAATGATCTACTTAATGACCATATTTAATCTTCTCTTTACGCTTACGCAGACGGCCTCCCATAGGTCCTTCTTCTTCAACAGGTTGTCCTGAAGCAGCAGCTGCACGCTTCTTAAGCATAGGCCCAATGAATGAAGTGTAAGCCATATATGAACCATAAACAGGGATCTATTGGAATTAGTATAAGTCATAATCTCATAATAAAAAGTTAATACGTACAACAAGGTATGCAAGCCAAACCCTTGATCGACCAATAATAATTGCTAAAATATCACATCCAAGTGTAACATAAATAACATCGAAAAGCCATTCAGTAAGCCCCGCTTGTGAGAGATCACTTCCTGCAGAATTAAGTGATCCATTTGCGTTATATTTAGGACGACCTAAATTATTGAGCAATTAATATTTAATTATGATTTCTCAGTACTGAATTAAAAAGTTTAACACACCTATCCGTTCAAGTTGATATTGTAAAATCCAGGCAGGTAATGACATGATCACAAATGGTTTGATCGACCTTGGACGATGAAGTAAGAAATATGAGATAAGATATAAGAAATTTATAGTCGCTGAGACCATATGAAGGTTTTTTAAAGCGAGAATATTTGCTTGTGCTTGTTTCTTAACTGATGCGTTCGCCATTTTTGAATATTGGAGAATGTCAATGAAATGGGGATCGTTGGATCAAGAGAGAATGGAAGTAGGAAGCTAGGGAGAAGTACTGTAGTGAGATATGGACGGATGCGGGATGACGATGTGCACGTGACTGATTTGAACAGAGCTACAGTAGTTCGATGCGCGTCATAAGCGGAGAAGACTGATTCGATTATCTAGACATTTGAGTATTGTTCAATTCTCTGCCTCTTTGTAAATATATAATCAGAGGAACCACAATAACAACAAGACGAGGCGTGGAAATCGGTGACTTTCACTTTCAACTTCACAACAAGAAACACGACACGATGTCGATGCGGCTAACAGCATCTAAATCCTCAGCGATTCAAAAACGGAAAAGGAAACCTGATATAGGAATCCAAGCATGGGAAATTATTCATCAGTCTGAACTTGATGATAATGGAAATAATGGGAAAGATGGTGAAAATAAATCAGATGAAGATGATGAAGGTGTTAAAAGGAAGAAAAAACGTGAGGAAAGATTGGAGGTTGTAGAACATGTTGTAAAGATTGGTTAGTATTTGGTATTTATTCGAGGTGATCTTGGAAGCGAATTAACGGTTGTGTGATTTAGCTGGCGAATTAGATAGATTATCGGATATCATGCTAGGAATCAATGCGTCATTATTGCAAATGTGGGATGATGTTCCAGAGAAAGGAACGAGGTTGAATGGCGAAGGAATTGCCGATCTACTTCGTTTTCGAAAGGTGAGTTTGGTCTAATATATATCGGGATATTTAACTAATTCAAATAGACAATGCCTCCAGTAGTTATGGTATCACATCTTCACGCCTTATACCCACGAGATCCAACATTTATAGATCGTGAATTACAACGATTAATTGACATTGGACTTGTTCGAAAATTAACTACGAATTTAAATACAGGAGATATCGTGATTGAAGCTAAAAGATATTTTAAAATATTACATAAAAGTAGAGATAGTGGGAAGTTTTCAGATACTAAAGTATTTGATAAATTTGAAAAATTGTTGAAGGAGAAGTCTGCTGAGACGACTGTTACCATTGAAGATTTGGAGGAGGCAGGGATTTTGGAGGATAGTTCTGGAAGTGCTGCGAATACTGAGGGAGATGATGAAGATGGCGAGAATACAACTGCAAATGGAGGTGGAGATGTTCGTGATATTATGGCAGCTGGATTTTTGGTATTAGCAGGTATCCCAGGAGTTTACAAGATCTCAGTACCAAATGTTGGATCTTATTACAAGATTGTGTTTAAGACGCGGAAATGGCTAATAAATGTGATTACTAAAACCAAGTATAAAGAAATGCTTGAGAAATCAATTAAAGAAAGATATGAAGCAAATGTTAAAGCACGCTGGAGAGAATTTCGGGGAGTAAGATTTGAATGGGTTATGATGGAGTGTAAAGGTGGTGGATGGTGTGAACCGTTTAGTACACCGGCTGGTAGAGGATGGAGGTTGACGGGAAAAAAGGAGTAATGTATATAATAATGGAGTTGGTTGGTTTACTTATAGAATATTTAGTAAAGCTTGTAGGCGGGTTAGAGAAATCAGAAATGAAGGAGGAGGGAGATAATAGTACGGCGGTGCGGCGTACTCAGGGGTACCGCGAATAATTTCGAGATCAGCCGTGAGTGACGTGCGTTCTTCCTCGAGCATCACGGTGGTCGTATACGGAGACAAGTCATAATGGCTGGAAATGTCGAACTACTTGATAAATCAGTTGCATTTGAATATATAGCTGAAGGTGCCGCAAATATATTATATAAATGTACTGATGCGAGATACGTATGAAATACAACCATTCCATTGATTGACCCGTCACGCGTACAGCTAACACGCTCATTCTAGTCAAATTATCTCCTTCGACTTCGCAAATACAATGAATCACAACCATCAACGTACTCAGTATATGATTTTTTGCATAGTACAATTGAACCACTATTTGCACCACGGATGGTTGCAGCCATGAAACTTGTTGAGTTACCTAGTGGATTTATCGATGGATTGAATAAGGATTTGAAAGAAATGGAAGAGAATGGAAAAAGAGATACTAAGAGAATCGGTACGAAATTAGATGTACATGAGAAGCATGGTGTTTTAGTTGAGAATATGGCTGCTGGTGCTGTTATTGGTGGTGACTTGAAACGTGAAGGAAGATATAAAGTGAAAGGCAGTGGGAGTACAATTTTAAGTTATGCAAAGGGAACAAAGAAAAGCGGAAGTGACGAACAAGTTGAAGTTGCAGTATTGGAATTTAAACCAAAATGGTTAATACAATCTAGAGATGCACCTGATAAATGGATCTATTGTCGGACGTGTGCGTTGAGAAAGATGAGAGCTGCCAAAGGTGGGAAAGGTGGGAAAGAAGAGTACGCATTTTGCCCATTTGATCTTGTGACAACGAACGACGAGAGAATAAAAAAAGTGATCAAAGTATTAATATCTGATGATGCGTTAGATAATGTGAAGGGAGAAGGCAAGGAAATGAGTGTGGATGCTTTACGGAAGGTGATGGAGGAGTTTGTGAAGTGGACAGACGTTTTCAAAAAATTAGCTGAGATTCAAGAGAATACGGATCAATGTGGAGTTTTAAATGATACTATTTCATTAGAGAGTGAACTTATGAATCAGTTTTTAATTGCAATGACAGTACGAGATTGTACTGCATTTATACGGATCACTCGAGCAGATGATGAAATACTTCATGGAATGAAAATCAAAATTGATGAAAATATGTATAGTGTGAGTTGTAGACTTGCAGATCTGGATATTAAAGATGGGAGTGGTACGAAATTGGAACATTGGAGGGGAATTGAGAGAGAATTGAGGGATGGTGGGTGGTATTGTGGGGATGGGTTGGATGGATGTAGGTGATAGTTGATAAGTAGAGGTATATTTGGAGTAAGTTGGATATTACAAACAATAATACTTGGAACGATGAATGGATGAGTTAAGAGATAACTGAATGATCTGCAGCCGATCAAGATTGATATTGGCTTAGAAGGGATGGTGGATAATTGCATGAGGTGCAAACTTCAATCGCGCGGATTACTATGCAACAATGCTGATTCTGCATATACGCTGCACCAAGATCAACGATTCAGTACATTTCAATTGGAATTGAGACTGAATATCCATTACGTTCACGCAGTTTGCTTAAACACTTCATCAGAACAGCTGAATCGGACAATACATTGAGTCGGGACTCAGAAGTATCAAATATGTAGCCCAAAGAGGAAAGAGGCGCCTATACGCCGCACGCTAAAGCCGAATGGGACTAGCGTGGCGGAGGACAGGCGTTATCTGAACTTTGAGCGTGCGTTGATGTTTCGATGTTATCTTCGGGAGACGGATTTGAATTAGAGAATGAATGGCGTGTGTGAATAATTGACGGGATTTATAGATATCCAAGCGAAAATATCGAAAATCGGCGCAAGTGCGAGCTGAGGAGGTGAAGGCTCGCTTATAAAATGATGGGATCGAGCAGAATTGACTGGCAGTTCCGTGGGGTTTTATTGAGCAGAATGGCAGGGCTAACAGATCTAGACTGCGCAGGGTCCTCCACTCCTCCGCACGAGAGCGATCTGAACTGTTCAAACCGGAGACCGAGTCGCGACAAGGATGCGATATCGACGAAATAGATAAAAGTTGAATTTGAGCTTCTGGCAGGGATCCGGGGACGATAATTGGTCAGTCGCACCAGGAAATCCCGTTCAGTGGATATAAGCGCGAGACCAGAGCGACCAGTCGAGCGCCACTGCGGCACGCCACCGGGACATCGCGTTGACGGACTGACAGCGCTCGCGTGCCGCTGCGACTGGGCTGGCACCTGCATCGTCAGCGTGCTCCACGGGCACGAAACAGCTCGCAGCGAGCTCGCAAAAGCGCCGGGATTGTCGCGAACTCAGGCAGCTGTGGCAGCGGATGTCTGCGGGCACCCTCAGGACCCAGGAGCATCCGCGATCCCCGGTTCTCGAGGACAGCCGAGGCGCTCGAACAGGAAGGCTATCGCCCGGGCCGCGTGCGGCGCAGCGGTGCTGAGTTCTGCGCGGGCGGCCCCAGAACTGCGCCGGTGTCTCATCTCGGTCGCTGCCGTGCTTCCGCCTCGGCCAAGAGCAGCTCATCCCCATACTCCATCGCGCTTCACCATCTCGCCTTCTTTTCGTCTTCACCTTCCTCCCCCAGCACATGGACTGCCGTGCTCTGCAGCCGTCGCAGCGCCTGTAACCGCGCCCGCAGCTTCCATGGCAGCCAACATCGCGCCGGGCGGCTATGCCTACGCCCCGCAGAATCCCGAGCTCGCGGCCCAGTTCCAGCAACGGCCTCAACAGCAGCTCGAGATGCAGAACCAGTACCAGCACCAGCACCAGCACCAGCAGCAGATGCAAATGCAGCACCAGCTACAGCAGCAACAGCAGCAGCTAGCACAACAAGTTCCACAGCAACAGAACCAGCAACTGCATCGCAGGCCTTCTGCCCAGCTCCAGCAGCAGCTCCAGCCTATGTACGCAAGTAACATGCTCCTCGACCTCTTTGCCGATCAACAGCTTCCTCTGCAAATGCCTTCTAGCCAAAACACCACCATGCAGCAACAGCAGTCTCAGCAGAAGCTTCAACAGTCTGCAGGAACTCCATTTCCAGGCCAGAACCCGTCAATCGACCTCTTCGGCCTCGACTACGCCTTTCCGACCGTTTCGGAATCCGTATCAGCATCGGCCGGTACGACCGCCACCGTCGCCCCTGACGTCTCTCGCGTTCAACGCATCTCGGAGTCCTACTCTCGCACTGGCGATGCCCCATACATTGCTTCAGCTACATCGCTAGGTCAAGCGTGGGGCGAGCCCAGAAAGCCGCCGATACCGTCTGGTTCGGCGGTCAGCCAGTTTCAGCAGCAACACAAGCAGCAGGACGATGCTGCTGCGCGAGTGAGCCAACAGGCACAGTCACGACAGCTGCAAATTCAGCAAATGCAGCGGCAACAGCAGCTGCAGATTCAACGGCAGCGACAGCTTCGACTTCAGCAGCAGCAGCAGCAGCAACAACAACAGCAGCAGCAATTGTACATGTACCAACAACAGCAGCAACAACCGCAAGCACTCTCGCAGTCTCAGAATCGCATGCAGCATAACGCGAATAGACAATCGATGCAATTTAATGAATCGATAGTTCAGCCGTCATTCTCTAATCCATCAATGTCTCTAGCGAGCGAGCAGCAGCAATGGCCGGAGCAAGAGTTCAATGCAACCCCGCAAATGTCACCTCAGCCAAATAGTCGCAGGCAGAGCGCTATATCAACTGACCTTGATAACTTTCAACAATTCAGTAGCATCGACTGGTCGGCTTTACAAGCCAGCTTGTTCAATGCACCTCCACCTGTTGTTCGACCATCTCCTGCTCCGTCTGTTGCTGCTGTGAGTACACCTGCCAGTGCGGTATTGACCCCTGCAAGCGCGACTGCATCACCATCATTTGCTCCACCGTGGATGAATCCATCGCCTGTTCACAGTGTGCATGGTCTGGATAACAATACTCCCAATTCAGTCACAATGAGTCCCGAAGTACAAGGCTCTGCCGTGTTTTCCTCAAACGGTCTGCAAAATTCAATGCACCAACGGTCTCACTCTTCATTCCAGCAGTCTTACGTCCCTGATGCAAAATCTCAACATTTCTATAATCAACAACAGGGACAACAGATGGGATCTCAAGACCAAGATCAATCTTTAATGCAGTTTCCTAACCATGGTCAAGACACAAATCAACTCCTTGAATTTGAAAGACATTTGGAGCTCTTATCCCGCGGATTTGAAGGAAGCAATACGCAACAAGTTCAGCTGTCGGAGCAACCAACAGAGTTAGATGATATTTCCGAACAAGAACTTGTCAGACCTTCGCAACCTCTGCAATCACCTGCCACATTGTTCTCTCCCGTGTTTGGTAACCCGTCACAGTTTATGACAAGTACGCCACAGCAACAACCGCAATTGCAAAAAGCTGCGAATATTACATCCTCAAATACCGTAAATACTCCTGCATCTACCAAGACTGCGACGCCATCCACAATTAAAAGGAAGGATTCTGTTAAATCGAATGCTACTGGCACCGGTGCTGCTAAGAAGAACAAAGAGCAACAGCCTTCGATGTCAAAAGAAGAGCGTGCTCAAATGCGACTTGAGAAGCAGAGACAGTCAAAGGAAAAAGCTGAACAGCGTAAACAAGCACAGCTTGCGAAGCGTGCAGAGGAACAGCAAAAGATGAAGGAGATTAGAGAGAAGTTGGCTAGAGAGGATGCTGAAAAGGAGTTGCAGGAACAACAGCAATCTCAGAATGATGGCTCTAGTGAATTGCAAGGCGAGACTCAGCAGCAGCTTGAGCAAACAGTTTTCCCGGATACTCAAGCTGAGCTATTACTTGCGCAAAAAGATTGGCTTCACGACAGTAAGGGTAAGTTGTTTATTTTGAGAATATGGTGTAACGTTTACTAATTTTCCTAAAGCTGTTTTGTTTAGCATGTAAAGTGTGATATTACAACCAGGGGCAGTACGCAGAGCTGTACTGAAATATATTGCTATTTTCATTCGATTTATGTATATTGGTTTATTATGTTTTTCGGTGTCTGATATTTTCTATTTCTGTATATAAACTTGTATATTTTCACCATGTATTTTTTCGGATCGTTTTCTTTTTTTTTTGGTTCCGGTTTCTAGAAGGTCGGCGATACGTTTAGATTTCTTGCTTATAACTATTTCTTTGTGTTCTCGGTATATGACTTATGTTTCTGTTTTTTTATTTTTGGGATTCTGTTCCAGTTTCGTGTTTTGTCATCCTTTTTATTGCAATTATATTAGATACATTGTTTTGAATGGGTTTGTAGGGATATATATATGTATACAGTTTTTTATATAAGTTAGAAGGATTCATCATTATCTCATTGATTTTTGATTACATACTGTAGTTGAGCTCACAATCAGCAAAAACATTACCTGCAAGTTCATGCAAATCCATCATAACATTACCTGCAAGTTCATGCAAATCCATCATCTTCGTCATCACTCACGATTTCCTACATACAGTTAGTACATCAGATCCTCGACAATAAAATAGAATAAGTACGTACAATCGGAGCTTGCTGCATCGATGGCATATTAGTCAATTCGGAAAGTTCAGCAGGTGCAGGACGAGATGGTTTAGGGGCAGGCGCAGGTGTTCGTGCACGACGTCGTCCTGTACTTCCTCCTCTTGTTGTACGACTTGCTGCAGGAGTTCGTGTGTTTTGTTGTCTAGTTGCACCACGTCTTGAGGTCGTTGATTGCCCACGTGTGCCACTACCACCTCTGACAGACACTGGTATATCCTCATCTTGAAATTCCACAAGTTCATCGTCGTCATCTTGGTCTTCTTCAATCTCATCATCTGGAATATATGTATCCTCTTCTTCCTCATCGCTTTCAACAATTTGTCGTCGTGACTTTGAACCTCTTCCACCACTGGTTGTTCGCTCTCTTGCTCTTTGTGGTTGTCGAGCTGGCGTTCTTGTTGAAGCTGATGCTCGTGCGCGTCCTCTTGACGAAGTTTGCTGTCTAGGTGCAGGAGCCGGTGGTGAATCTGCAGCATCATCAAATTCATCCTGGCTGCTATTAAACAGAGGTAAACTTTGTTGACGAGCAGTAACAGAAGCACCTGCTCGTCTCGCAACAGATGCTGCTGATGGTGGCGGTGCTCTTGCAGCAGCTTGTCTTGAGGAGGTTCCTGATGTCGTTCGTGCTCTAGATGGTGCTGATATGTCTGTATCATCAAAGTGCATATCATCATCACTAATATCTCTTCTTCTAGTGCCTCTTCTCTCATTTCTTGCATCCTCATCACTATCAAGGTCATTCCCACCTCTTGGTATTCTTCCTCGTTTATTACCTGTTGAAGAAGTGGCTTCACTTCGCGATGCTAATGGTGCTGTTAATGCGTGGTCAATATCATCTTCTTCAACTTCACCTAAATTCATTAATCGTTGTACTTGAGCTTCAATAGTTTCATCGACAAGAGCTCTTATAGCCTGTTTGTCGTCTTTATCAACGAATTGACTAACAGCTTCATTCAACGCTGAAGCAGTCATAGCATCAAGTGTATATTGTTTCAAGTACTCTTCAACCAAAGTTTGAACTTGAACTGAATTCAATTCAACGGCATCCACGACTTCAATTTCTTCCCCAACGGCATTCACTTTTCTTGAAGTTCCTCTTGAAGTTGATGATTTCTTCCGATAAAATTGAACAACATCATTAACATTCGCAACACGACCCACAAATCTATTTGAAAATCGACGTGGATTCTCAACTTCATAGCCACCAGAATATTCTACTCTTAATCGAATTAATGGAAGAGGTGGTGGAACATCTGACACCGATAATTGAGTATCATTAACCCTTCTCCATTCTTCATTTGCCTCATCGATTAATCTATCAACCTCACTAATCATCCATCTCAAAACTTGACTTTTACTCTTAGCATTTGCATGATATCCACACTCTTTAGACAGAATCACATCTTTCATTATGAATGGCCTAACAGTACGTAATCGAATCTTTTCTAATTCAAATTTTGTACCCTTAATAGTGACAATTGAAACTGCTTTTTCTTCAGCTTCTCCTTCGCATAGACTAGTAGCAACTGAACTACCTGGTTGGATAACTTGAAATCCTGTTTCAACATTCATTTTTGTCTCTAGAATACATTCATGCTCATGACCCCAGACTACTAAATGCAAAAAATTAGGCAAGAAATTTTCTGGCAAGTAACTAGTCTCCGTATGCGCGTGACTATAAAGATCAGAAATATTCTTTTCAACTATAAATGTTAGTATACTCACTGGTTCTGATGTAACGCCATTAAATTAAAATAAGATCCAACATCTTCATCTTCTTGCTCAGGTCTCATAAATTTAACATTATGATCTCTAAATGTACGATGTAACCGTTCATCTCGTACATTTTCCATGCCATATATAGCAAGCTTTGTATCTCCTTTTCGAAGAACTAGAGGAACTAATGTGATGTTATCGTTTTCTTTAATTTTACCAATATGATTGACGAGACCGGTTGCAGCGAGAATATCTAGTGGTGATAGCCCTCCTTCCTAAATTGAATGATGTTAGTGGTCGCTTGTGGACTTTTAAAAATGAACGTACTCCTGCTGCATCGTCGTGATTGCCGCTGATTGCGAAGACTGGGATTGCGACATTGATATCTTCATCTTCGTAGTTAACACGATTAAAACTAAACATTATTAGCCAAATGTCACGCCAATTTAAACTAACAACAACACTCACGAATTGTTCAAAGTCAACCCCGGATCACTCAACAGTTCCAATTCACAAGGACGATCTCCGTAACAAGTTTCTCTCAAAGTTTTAATAACATGATACATTGATTTTCTTGAAGGTTTATTTTCATGAAATAAATCTCCTGCAAGAAGTACCATATCAACTTCACGATCTTTTGCTATTTGCATTAACTCTGAAAATGTTTGCCATGAATCATCGCCTCGAATTGGATCTCGTTCATTGTATCCAACATGATTGTCTGATGAAACTAAGATTCGAATCGCATCAGGATCTAGCGCCACAACTATTAGCAGCTACCACTTTTATTTCAAGAATTATAACAATCAAATCATACCACTCCTGTAATCATTCGACTCTGACATCTTCACGTGCCGGGTAGTCCGCACCACTCTTACAAGCTGCAATCCAAATTCAACTTCACAGCGGCATCAAAGCGCGTCTTCACGCGCCGTTACGCGCCAATCTCGCGAGTAGAAGTGCACGTGATCAGTTGTAAATAAGCGCCAGGAGCCGCAGTTTATTAAACGCTATTCTGGCCATGCAGTAGCCACTAGCCCCTACTGTACCACACCAGCCAGCCAACTAAGCCAAGTACCTTAGATCTCACTTAAACTCTCTACAGTATGTACATACCGTTACGGAGTTCAGAACACATGCTTGTTGGACGAGTGTTTAAACTAGGAATATAGATGGGGCTATAGAGTGTTCCAGGTCGTGGATTTATTCAAAGTTATCAAGGCGATTGTGACAGACTAGCAAGTCTAATGCTCCTTTCTTAGGGACAGTCTATGGATATCTTGCGAACTCGAATGCAGCTGTGTAGAAAAATGGAGGGTCTTTTTTCTGTCTTTCATAGACGTGCATACTAATAGTAAAGCTTTTAAGATGTTTCATGGATATCTTTGCGACTGGTGGTTGCTACAATTTCGTTGGTTGAGCCCAGTTGAGATATGTTCCTTGCACCCAGGTCTCTAGGCTACCTGTAAGCAGATTGCTAAAAAGCTGTCTTCCTATTTTCAAAATACTGTAAAGCACTTAAAATTGTAAATTATACACCTGTATTTCAGCCCTTCTTATATACAATACATTTCCATCAGCCTCTTGCTATACCACATCACCAGTTCACCTCCGATTAGTACCTAATATATCATCAATATGTTGCTTTGCATTCTTATATCCTGTTTCCAAATAATCTAATTTCTTATTCATTGCCTTAACTTGTTCTTGAGACTCAGAAATTTCTTTTTCTAGTCGTCCAATATGTGTCGTAATTGGAACATTCATAAACCTACAACAATTAAAACATTAGCTCATAATATTCTCCATTATCACAAATCCATAGGTAGATAAACAAAACGTACATTTTACCAACACCTTCCCAAACACCAACGTTAGGAGGAATCTCACGTAATTCTTTTAATGTTAACTCAGTAACTCGAGCTTCACGTTGAGTTTGTGAAATCTGTTGTTTGACATTTGTAATTTCAAGTTGAGATTGCATTGCACGCATTTCAATTTCTCGCAGAATCTGTTATTAAAAAAGTTAACAATGTGTTTTTTTTCTTTATTTAAATGAATGGTGATGAATTGCCGATTCAATGCTGATGGTTGATTGTGACTTACATTCTGCAAAGCTTCTGGTGGAATCGACATTGTGTAAAGTTGTAAATGCGATATAAAAACTTTTCTTAAATGGAGTAAATGATGTAATCAATTTAGTAGAGCAAGTCAGGATAGCTAATGATGAGAATAGCAGGCTTGATTTAATTGTGAAACTGAAGTGTTAGAAGTTCGCTGCTCTTTGGAAGTTCGTCACGGTCAACGCCAACCCAAGATCAAGAAATAGAGTTCACGCTGGCCGCATGTCTCTGATGCAAGTCTACGTACCCTACCAAATCCATTTATTTATTTTACTGTATATAATTTCTACTAAATCAGTATTAATGATTGGAGAGTATAATGTATTAATGTCCAAAATACAATCATGAAAAAACACAGAATGTAAATAGCTACAACAGAAACAAATGATGACAAACAACCACAACTCCTCTGTATATATTACCTCTTCTCTCGCCTACATTCAATACGGAACAAAACCAAATCCAGAAACATGATACATACATTGAAACAATAAATTTCACAAGTAGAGCACATCAACTACGTGGAAATAATTGTTAAATTGGAAACTTTAAATGCTAAAACTCAAGGCAAAATTATTGATGAAATTAACGTAGAGACATATCACTGTCTGTTGAAGGTGTTTGAAGATCTCCAAGAGTTTCCATTCTGATTGATCTGATCCATGGGTCATCCAAAAGCTCAATAGCTGATGCACGTACATAGGGATCACGCTCAAAACAGCGTAAAAGGAACTGTCTTCCTTCTTCAGACATTTGGTCTGCTGCTGGTAACGATGGCTGATGTCCTGATGCAATATTATACATGATAGCCCATTCGTTATCGAGATTTGCCCACGGTCGTTTACCAGTAGCCATTTCAAGAACACAGCATCCCATTGACCAAATATCAAGACTTCCTTGACGACCTGAACCTTTACCATTGATTACTTCGGGTGACATGTACATTGGTGTACCAGTCATACTATTAAGATTTGTGCGAACAGTCATACCATTTGCACGTGTCTTTCCTTTCTGCGCAATGACCTTTGCAGCACCAAAGTCAACAAACTTAATCACACCCAAGTGATCCAATAAAATATCTAAAATCTGTTAGACCAATTCACAACCGAAAACAAAAAAAAGAAGCACTTACTCTCAGGTTTAATATCACGATGAACAATACCTGCTTCATGCAAATATGCAAGACCTTCTAACATCTGTAATGTATACACTCTGCTGACAGTTTCATCTTCGATACGGCCATGCTCAAGCAAGCTCGCTAGCGAACCCCCTTCACAGTATTCCATAAAAATGAATACTTTCTCACGATGAACTTCAACACCAAAGTATTGAACAACGTTAGGATGACTTAACATTTCAAGTACTGTCATTTCATCTTTGATGGATTTGACAATATGACGAATTGATTGTGAATCTTGTAATCGAATTTCCTTAACAGCCATAACACTACCAGTTTCAAGATTAATGGCAGCGTAGACACTTCCAAATGTACCTCCACCAATAAACCTTCCCTGTTGCCATCTAATTGAGACATTTGAAAATGATGACGTCAGGAACATAAGATACTGCGTTTCTAGATTACTATCATCAAGAACTTTACCAACGCTATGTTGTTCTTCCATCTGTAACCTTCGTCCATCTTCAATCTGAGCTAATTGATTCATACGTTCTTCACGTACTCGAATCATAGCGTCTGCATCATTCTTCTCTTGTTCAGGAACTGGCTCAATTGCATTTTCTTGCTTCTTTTGTTCCAAAGCTGCAGCGAGACTTGATCGTGCACCCATAATATCGAAATGTGAAATCAAAAGTGTCATACAGCCCGCAACTTTAATTCTCAGTCTTGAAAAATCAACATCACTTACAGCAAGAATATTGATTCCACGTGTCATCGTCATCGCGAAGTCAAGTGCGGTAACAGAGAATTGAAATGTACGTTTTTCGGACGCAGGGCAATCATCGCACACGAAGCTGACCCAATCGATACTCAAATAGATTAACTTAAGAGCGCAGGCTGCCCGTCGGTTTGAGTCCAAATACCGCATAGCACGTTGACCAACCTCTCGTGCAAATATGTAGTAGTTATTTACGACATCTTGGCATCCGTGGCCAGCACATTGAGCTCGAATCGTCTCAACAGATGAAATAATCATCATTGACAACTTGAAGAAATTCTTGCGCATTCTAGTAAGCTCACGGTCGACTCGAGGGTAATTTGATCTCTGCTCAACGGCAATTGTGCAACCTTCGCCTACAAATGACATGAAATGGGTACGCGTAGCCAGTAAGCGAGTATTTGATGATCCAACACATAGTCTCATTCTACCTGCCTTAAGATCAATGTGCAATTCTGGCCATTCCACAACAATATCCCGTCCAGACCACTGAATCGCCGACTGTGAGTAGACGAAAACAACATAATTCCAGGCTGTATCATCTTCAGCATATTCGATTCTTGAAAATGGTCGTACCATATCACGAATGAAATCGATTCGATCGCCAACGGCTGGAGATGCAAAAGCGAAAATATCATCACGCTCAAGCGAGGGGATGGATACATAGACGTGTCCTGTAGCTTGTAGAGTTGAAATCATGCTTTGTGTCCGTGCTGCGTCAAATGCGAACTCAGTAGAGGTCTCGAGAGCACTTTCCATTTGCCTGCAAAAATAGTTAGATAAAGAATAAATTTTAAATAGCACGTCAACAACATACCTTGAAAATCGAAGCAGCTTCCGATGAAATCCTCGAATATGCTCCATAGTTGTAGAATACCATTTTTGCAGTTCAGATCCCACAACCATAGATGGGCCTTTCAGCTGCCGTTCATAGTAATTGATGAGTCTTAGTAACATTTTTCCAGTAAGCATACTAAACTGCTCGGCGAACTCAAGATCTGCTCCCTCGACATATATACCGACATCTTTAAGGAAATTCCACTCTCCTTCAATGAATTCTGCTTCCCTAAATGACTTGAGCGATTTCCTTGACCTTGTACTTCCAACAAGCTTCCGATTAAGTAATTCAATATAAAATGCCAAACCTTCCAAGAAAGTATTATCAAAGTATTCGTCAATAACTGTTGGTAATTCCCAGCCTGGTTCAGGTGCTGATAACTCAGTATATTCTTTCTTAATCGCAACTGCTTTTTGAATTGCAACTTTGAATAAATCTAACATTTGATCAATGATCATCATTGTTGGATTCATAAGTTTTTGCGCATATGTTAATCTTAATCGAATTACTTCTTGAATTAATCGAGTTGGAAAATTGAGCAAAGTTAGTAATTCCTCAAGATATGGAGGAAGATGCATGGTAATGAATGCCTTGTCGTGTTCAATTGTAGTTTGTTTAGCTTTACGGATCAAGGGACCAAGAACACCAAGAATCTTAGACTCGAAAATCTTGTCAATGTCGGATTCTTTAAATAAACGCTCAATAAATGAGACTTCTTCTGCGTTATTTCCAGGCAGTTCCTCTGCATCATTCACCCGTGTTAAATCCAGGTCATCATTTCCAATCCATTTCTTAAGTGCGTCAATTTGAGCATGGATACTATCTGTGATTGTAACCCAAGCAATAAGAGCTTCATATCTTCCTTGAAAGTCAGGTGAGGCAACCACGGGTTTCTTATTTTTCATCACAGATGAATTTGGCCATAATGCTTCACAATCTTCTAACCGTTGTAACATATTTTTGATTTGATCTTCAGGTGAATCAGGGTTTCTATCTTTTCCTTGAATTTGAAATGAAAGCAAATCATCAAATACATGATCCACATGTTTAAGCTTTTCTTCAATTATTTTGCGTTGTAAAGCTAATGATCTTCCACATGACCGTGCTCGAATTTCCATCCACATATCAAGACTTGGTGCTGTATCACCAGGTGTAGAACCGGTTAACAATTTCCGTTTTTCAGATCGGACAACTTCACCAGTGAGAACTGCAGTAAGCATAGATTGCCATTCAAATCGCTCTCGGTCCTTCGGATTTGTTAATTCGTCAGTTGATGGGCGCTCGTACGTCGGTGTGAGGTTCGCTGAGAATCCAACGGGTAAATCGGAAGTGTTGATAACTTCAGTATGGAAATTTGACAAATTCGGCATCTCTACTTGAGGTGAATCGTCTTCATCATCTGATTCGAATCCCTGCTGCGAAATTCCTCGTGTGTAATACTCATCATCCAGATCATCTCTCATTTTCCGTAAATAAAACCTTTGCTGAGCTTCAAAATCATCCGTTGCTCGTGGAACATGGCTTGAATTCATATCATGTCCACCGGTTGAACCATTTCTTTGATTTTGCTGTTGAGATTGCCTTCGACCAGGTGCTCTAGTTGTACTTGAAGATCGTCCATTCCTTCGAGCGTGATCTGCCACCACTGCTGCGACTGGTTTTCGTTGTGGAGCGTATGTTCCTGAAGGTGCACGAACAACTGCAGGCCGTTGTGGACTTGCTGCGCTTGATGATGCTGGATTAGCGATTGGACTCGAGTCTTGTTTGACATTGCCGCTACTTTGCGAGTGATGTGAATTATGATGGTGATATGATGATTGCGCTGGAGCCGAGCCTATCGAAGACGCATGTGTCGAGCCTGATGAACCAGAAGAAGATCGTGATGATGGAGAACTAGTTACTGAATCATTCCGACGACCTCTGCGAGGTTCATCATTAGTTACACTTCCATTACTTGAGCCTGTTGAATCTTTCCTTCCATTGCCATTAACTGTGGCTTCCGTGCCGCTTGAGCCGGATACTGGTAACGAAGGCTGTAGTCGATTACTTGCCTTCGAATCTGGTCGAGGAGTCCCAGACTCTTCTCGGGGAGCAGGCGACTGGCCATTCATGGTGATCACTGTTCACGCGACGAGAGCAGTGTTTAAACCCCAGTTAACACTGTCTGCGCCGGCTGCAAAGAACCGTTCTTGCCGCTGATTTCCACGCAGTGAAATCACTTCTCTGCAGCACACTTGACTTGCAACTGCTCAATTGAAAAAAACAGTCAAATTGACCAATTGCCGCGACTGAGTCAAACTAAAGTACCGCGAAAAGATCCAAGTGTATACGGACAAGAGGAACTATCGGTTGGTGAGGAGCTGTGACCAGCCCTTTGATTTCACTTTTGCTCACAGTGCGATAAGGGAGTTGTGATATCCCCGACGCTTTTGGGAGCGCTAAGCGAGCTCGGATCTGACCGAACACGAGCTGATGGCACATGAAGAAAGACATGAACTGATCCTACGGTGCGATTGAAATGTATGATAAAAAATGCATACGCATCGTAGTATTTATGTAAATTTAAATACGATTAAAGTACTTGCAATACAATTACGCCACCCAAAAATAAAAATAAAAATAAAAGTAAAAAATCATCTCTCTTTACACTGTTTTCCAATGCGTCCTTTAATCTCAGGGAATAATTCTTGAGCAACTTCATCCACAATCAATCCGATAACATGCAAATTCAAAATTTTATTTTGTAACATGACAAATAATCTTCGTGACGCTTGCTTCGCATTTGATGATCCAACTACTTTGGCAGCTAAATCCTGAACAAGTGTTGCTAATAAAAATGAAGCTTCACTTTTGGTTTTGGATTGTTCCTTTGTTGTTCGAGCGACGCGTACCGTATTTCGTGATCCATTTGGCCAGACTTTGTCGCGAATTAGACCAAGTACATTGATAATCATACCTTCTTCAACAAGCGCATCAACTTGTTCTCTTATCTTTCTCTCAATAGTACCACCAAGCAACTGTTGTAAAACAACAACACTGGCACGGCCACGTAACCAATTATTACCTTTATTTAAATCAAACAATTCAAGAAATAAATCACAAATAGGTTTAATAAATGGCATTTCACCACCTTTACTATTTGCAGTCTCCTCATAAAGATTCAATTCAGCTTCAACTTCTGCAATATCGCGTCTTTCAAGATTACTACTGCCTCCACTTGTACTTCCACTTGCACCAGTCATCTTACCCTGTGGTACTCTTGTAGAACTCAAGCCACGTTGAGGAGCAGGACTTGAGGTTCCTGCCATAATTGATTGATTAAAAACTGATGCATTACTCCTACCGGGTGGTATAGTACCAACTGTTCCCACACTTCCAGATCGTGTATGCTTAGGTCGTGAATCTGGTGTATTACTACCAGTAGGTGTTGGAGGTGGTCTTGGAGTATTGCTTGGTTTATGATCTTTACTGCTATCAGTTAAAGTTTGTCCGGCAGGTTGATCATTTCCAGTAACTTTACTCATAGCACGAGCAGCGACATTATAAACTGAATTTGAACCAGGAATATGAGGAGCATAATCAACAGCTAAATTTCCAAGTATATCTTCCATTCCATCTGAAATTGTATTGTATAATCTAGCCACAAGGTCACCTTGAGTTTGTTGATTATGACCACTTGCTACTTCGTCTCCATCTTCGCGTTTTTCATTACTTGAAACAGCTGCATGCGCAGCTGCTACTGCTGCTGCGGTAGCTTGCGATACATTCCCTGGAACAGAAACTCTACTATCAACAGGTTTAAGTGATTCTGACATTATGCTCGCATTGTCATCTTTAGTACGTTCATAAGAGCTGAATTCATGTGATGACAGGAACCATCTAAATTCCCTACTATGACAAACTTCAGGAATTTCCAATAACGCGCATAAATACTTTTCAAGGCCGGCTCTTCGAGTTTCGATAAATGCTTTTTGAAATTTAAGTACAGCGACTCCTTTCTTTGGAAAATCAATACCATCAACTTGTGGAAATCGTTGTCGAAGATGTTGATGAAGTTGAAAAAACTCACTATATCGCCGAGCAACTATCCATGCTGCTGAAACTGATCCATCAAATCCAAATCGTTGTACCTCAATAATATACAACGCATATGCACGTCCATTATCTGATCCACTAACGGCAGAATTAATACGAATAGTCGACCGTCCCTAATAAACCACATTAGCACCATATCAAACTCAAATTAAAGAATAGATTACTTACATATAAACCATTATCACTTTCTTGAACAATATACTGTTGTCTTTGTAACTCTTTTCTCCTAATTTCACGTTCGACACTTGCTTTTGATTTTCTTAAAATTCTTAAATCAGCCACATTATTAGTTAATTCGGCCTTTTTAAGTAATGATTCTAATACAGCATCTTGACTTGTTAATCTATTTATATCATCTGTAATATGTTGAATTGCTTCAGTTAATCCTAAATCACTTGGATCTGCTCTATGAACTGTTGATGATCCATCAACTAAATCTGTATCAATATCAAGTTCATCACCTGAAGAAAGACTATCATCTAAGAAAATTTCTCGTGCAGTTTCTTGAAATAATGCACTATCTGCTGGAAATATACTGTTATTATCATAATCATTTGCAGATGTACCGAATAAATCTGATCGTGTAGTTGATCCTGTTGGTCTACCTAATGCGTCAACTGAATCAGAATTTTGATGTATTCGTGATAATTCTGATGATGATCTAGGAGATCCAGCCGATGTTGAAACCATTGCGGATGCATCATCACCTAAACCAGCTGATTTTCCACTACTAGCATCATCTGCACCTGCAGGTCTTTGTTGCATAATATCATTAAACGCAGCTTGAACAGCATTAACAACATCATCTTCAGGTTCAACAGAAATAGATAATCCATCATGATCTAAGTCAATACTATGTCTATCAACCGCCATATATTCAGGATCCAAATTAAGATTATCATGAAACGGACGACCTTCAGAATCAATATCTTCATATAACCCAGCACTATATGGATCTGAATTAACTTTAATATTTTCGGTGTCTGGATCAGATGATGTTAAGTATTTTAAAAATATATCTGAGGTTTTGAATTTCGGTAAATCTTCATCCTCAAGCATTTCCGTAACAAGTCTTTGAGCTCTCATAATTGCTCTTCGAGCTTTTGAATATGTACCATTTTCAGGATTATTTAAAAATGCTTGAACGTCATCTTTACAAGATTGTGGAACTTGTAATAGTGATTTATTAAAATACGATTCGTAAATTTGTTCAATATCATCTTTTTCAGAGGATCCCCATTCATCAGAAGAAACAGGTGGTAAAATATCACTGTCACCTAAATCGCCATCAGTGAAAAGATCATCATCATCTTCTAAAGGATTTTTAAATCCATTAACAACAAGCCAAAACTGTAATAACACAGTCCGTTTTTGTCGATCCATAAATTCCATAAAATATGATAATCCAGCTGTACTTCTCATTACTTGTTCGACTGTATAATTTTCTCGTGGATCTGATCCTGGTAATGTATGACTTGAAGTTCCATCAGGTGTAGTAGGACCAGTTATTTTTCTTTTTGAAGGAGTAAGTGAGTCATTTGCCATATCAGCAATTTTAGCATCCAATAGTCTTCTTGCATTTTTTAATCTTCTAACATATAAATCATCACTATCTTCTTTAACAGCTCTTCGAAGTTGAATCGTAACATCATATCTTAATCTTCTTGCTTCTGAAATAAGTGTACATCTTCTAATTCCTCTTATAAATTTCTCATATGTACGTTCATCTGATTTTGAAGTTAATCGTACAATTGGTTGTTGATTTTTTGAAGTCGGTAATGTTGCATGTTTATCAAGAGCAGCACGAACTCTTTGTACAGCTTTTCTATCACGTAATGTTGAACTTGCGAATCTTTCAATTAATTGATTCCATGTATCTGGTTCTTCCATTGCTGATAATAACGGTAACACAACAGCACAAGAAACAATTTCTTGAACTAAAATAAAAACAGACCTTGACGCTGCTTCATTTTCAGGCAATACCAACGGTAAAATAGCGCCAACTAAACGTTTAATCCATTCCTTTTCAGCAATTCTTGGATCTGGTGTTTTCCAAGCAGCAGCAGGATGTAATTCACCATTATTATATTTTGAAGCTAGCGCAATATCTAACTCACGAGATTCAGTAAATTGTCTATTTAAATGTTTACCTCGTAAAGCAGTTTCAGCAGCTGCAAATTCTGTAACATGTTTTGTTAAAATTGGAACAATTTTCTGCATTGCAAAGTCAACTAAATCAAGTCCAAGTAATCGATCACGAATCTGACCTAATGCTGCTCTAATTGTATTTTCAACTTGTGCTGGAAATGATGAATCTGTTGCAATTTGTGAATACCAAGATAAAATAAAATCTCGTAATATAAAATCAATAATCTCATCTAATGAATCTGAAATTTCTGTAGATGCTGGATATATTGGTATACTTGAAGCATGGTCTTCTGAAAGTGACTCAAGTTCAACATTCCAAGCGTTTAATTTAGTAAAAGCATATCCAGGAAATCTAACAGGTCTATAACGATGTAAAGTTTCTTCACGAGGTGATGTATTATGTTTATAAAAATAACCAACAGCAGCTAATGATAAAATAGCACAAGCTGACACACCAAGGAAAAATGATTGAACTGCGACTCGCGCTGTATAACTATGTCCTAAAATTGCTCCAATTGCAATTGAAATGGCAATAGCTCCAGCGGTTATTGAACCTGGTAACCTTCGTTCAAAGATCGCCATTGGACTATCAAGTGAAGTGGTGAAGTTGTGTTGATGGTTTGTTGTACGTCGTAGTCGTCGTATTGATTAAGTCATAGTTGGTCGATATCAATGCAATGCTCGTATAATTATCAAATATTCGTTAAATTTTGTAAAAATAATACGCCAGTCCGTATCACTTATTGATACTTTTCACAATCAGCAATGAATCTTGACAACGCAATCTCTTCAAACTCGAGCGGAAGAGTTCAAATACATACCTCAAGTTCACGGGCACTTCTCAAAGGAAATCGCAATCCCAGTCAAAGTTTAATTCAATATACACAAGTACTAATTAAAGATGCAACTGCTAATATCGCCTCAAATATCGTGAATTAAACAATTGACCGTATCGAACTTATAATGTAATCTGTAATGCATCGAAGCCTTGTTGATTAACTTGTGGGAAGTGAATATGAAGATGCGGCTTCTTATTTATATTGGGTACAATAATACGTTACAATAGTGATGGACTGGCTGACAATTACTTTTGTGCTTTATAAACCAAAATACAGCAGATTATAGGCGGCCTACGCTTGACCGGGGTACGTGGATCATCAATCGCACTTTATCATCGCGATGAAATGTCTAAGATGAAGTCGAGCAGCGAAAATCTCCAAGACTTCTTGTTCCGGGCGTCGACCGTCAAGTTTTATGAGCGCGCTCTCGACAGCGCCCTGGAAACTTAGGGGTCATGGCCTCTCGTCTTGTTGACGATGCTTCTGACCGGTTTTCGGACTATCGCAAGTCCGCAGACGACTCTTTCACGGCGGGCGGGCTCGGTCAGGACCTTCAAGGCAAGGCTCACGAGCGCCGACTCCGTTGCGAGACCATCACTCAACGAGCCTCCGTTGCCGACTATCAGCAAGGAGTTTCGTGATTTCGCCAACGCCCTCGACCCGACTGTCTACACGGAGGGGGCCAAAGTCAATGGTTTTATTAATGGGTTGAAATTTGATATAAAGATGGAACCGTAACGCCAGCCGCAATTTACATTGGTAGATGTTATGACAGTAGCAAGGCAGACGACAGACAATCTTCGTCCGACGGAAGTGCTCTCCTCGGGAAATCGGTTATAGCAAGTATATCAACAACAAGTGATGGAATCAAGGACGACTTCTTTGGCTTACTCTCGGCTCACATAATTCGGCACCCTCCTTCCATCTGTCGCATCCCTAACAATTGGCAGCGACGTAGAAAAAACTAGCTTTCCCGGTAAGTGACCGATCGTGAACGCAGGAAAGCGATATACTGCATGTAATAACGCGCGTGATAAATACGCGTCCCAATCTTCAGAGCTATCAACCTCGAGCGTCAACTTTCGAACCTTTGTGCGAGTTTCATCTTCGACAGACAGTACACTTCAAACGCCAATCTACCGTAACATCCACTACAGTATTCAATTAAGAGAGGTATTTAAACTCCACATGATATATACATACCAAACATGCATAGATACACGCCAGACTCGACGATATATACGGTAGATACAGTACAATTAATTCACAAACACAACAGATAGATCAAACGATTGACAAGATTAAAATGAATCACAAAAATGAAAACACCACAAAATGAAACCTACGCCATATCCAATAACAACAATACCAATACTGTACATAATCGCTACTAAATATCTTTAGTGATGAAATACTGTAACTGATTACGGTAATTTCAATCTTTACTTGAATCAAGAATTTCTTGAATTTGTAACTTTATTTGAACACATTTTTCAATTAATCCAGGTAAAGCTTCAGCCTTGAAGTCTAATTTCTCAGATTTTAGGCCATGTAAATCTGTTAATGGAGTTGGAATACCTTGTAATGATAATAACGATAATATTGATTTTGTTGTAAAATCATCATCATTTTTCTTACTTGTATACCTTGTTCTTTCATTTTCTTGATTATTTTGAGTAAATTCATCATCCGTGATTTCATCATCGTCATCAAGATCCCATACATCATCATTATCAATATCAAAGCTATCTTTACTTAATGTTGATTGTATTGATGAAGAAGATAATGATTCAGGATGTTCAGTTCCATTTTGTGAATTATCGCATTCTCCAATATTATTATTCTGTATTTTATCATCTTCATTCTTTTCAATAACCGGATCTTCTAATGATAACGGTCTTAATGCATCTTCTAAAGCAGATACATTTGCACTCCCATTTTCACCATCTTGACCAATACTTGTACTATAGGTATCACCATTATCAGCCAACGCAACAATTTCCCTTGCAGACTCCATCACATCTTTCCTTAAACCGCCCAAAGAAATACATTCACATTCATCAATTTCATGTAACAGCCGTTTTAATTCATTAGCTTCACTTGCAAACCTTCTAATATTTTGTAAATTAATTCGAACTGATTGTTGCGTATTTTCAATTTCACTGGGAACTATTAACGTGCGTGGTGAATCTGGTGATATTGAAAAATCATCGTCCCATGATTCCGGACCTAAGATTTATTATTAAATTGTTAGTTATTGATTTTGTTTGTATTTGATGAGTTATATGTACCTGCTCGTGATGAAGACGGTCGATCGTTTGCGTCGTCTGTTATATGTTCTCCAGATTCTATTTGTATCCTACCATCCGACGACACTAATTGTGAGTCCATTTTAATATTTACTATTGTAATTGTATATCATTCGAACTTGACTCGTTTCTCTCAAAAGATCGCGAATGTGACACAATATGTTAGAAGTTCACCAACATCAAATCACAGATCATCAACACACGTTTCACAACTTCAGTCTCTATTGTTTCACAATTCACGAACCGCACTTAAAAAAATACAAGTCTTAGCGTTCAGATTACTCTTCACACTTAACCAACATAAACAATAACAATCAAATCGTAACGTTTGTGCATGCACATACTGTATGCCGTACGCCGTGAGGATACACGCGATCACGCCTCAAGATCATAAGGCTCGCCCTAACCCGTAGTCAGGGTCTCGGGATTTGTCTTGATTCGGCATGCAAACAACACAAAGCAAAATGCTTACAATATGTTCAAACAAGTATGGCGTTAGTGTGATCACGTGCATGTTTTACTGCGATACGTACGTATCGAATTTTTACGGTCTACAGTATGTGCGGTACAACTGCTGCTTGAATTATATATATGAATGCGGTCAAGATTCGCTTCATCTGGATTGTGCAATTGAATAGTGAAGGTGATCAAGATGGCGCCATCAGTTGCTGATTTAGTACGAAGAGCAGCACCATCAATTGATAATGTTGTATCAGAATATTGCGCAGGATATGCGAGTCATTTAGAACGATCAATTCCATCAGGAGGATCAGGAGACATTACGGCCGAAGTTGAATTTATTAGAGAATTACTTTTAAATGCAGGAGCAAGCAAAAAAGCAGTTTTAACACTTGCTGAAAATTTAATAAGTTCATATAGAGAAGTTCAAGATCAACAAGAAGAAAATGGTGATGGGATTGGTAATTCATCTGCTAAAAGATTAGATCAAGCAATGGTTATTGGTGCTCAAAAAGGAGGTGTTTCTTCAGTTGGATTGTTTGGTGACGTTGTTGATTTAGATGCTGTTGGTGGTAGGAAAGTTGAATCAAGAGTTGATAAAAAGAAATTAGAAAAAGCGGAACGGAAAATTGCAGCGAAATTAGAAAAGAGAACAATGAAAACTGTTGAATATGAGGCATCTAAATTATTAAATGTACAAGCAAGTGACGTTGATTATGATAAATTCTTTATGGAAGTTAATCCACTTATGCTTGGTGGAGCTGCATTAGGTAAAAGTAAAGATGTCAAGATTGATACTTTTGATTTATATGTTGGAGCGGGACAAAGAATTTTATCAGATACTTCACTTACATTAGCATATGGCCATCGATACGGTCTTATTGGACAAAATGGTATTGGAAAATCAACATTGTTAAGAGCATTAGCAAGACGAGAGCTAGCAGTTCCAAAACATATTACAATTTTACATGTTGAACAAGAAGTTACTGGAGATGATACAGAAGCTTTACAAAGTGTTTTGGATGCAGATGTTTGGAGAAAACATTTACTTGCCGAGCAAGATAATATTTCCAAAAGAATGGCAGATATTGATTCGCAATTACAACAATTTGAAGATAATCAAGATGGCGAGAATGAAGCTCGTAAAGCATTAGATGTTGAAAGAAGTGAATTAGATTCAACATTAAATGATGTATTTTCCAAATTGACAGAGATGGAAAGTGATAAAGCAGAATCAAGGGCAGCTAGTATTTTAGCTGGATTGGGATTTACAGGAGATATGCAAAAGAAAGCAACAAACTCATTTTCTGGCGGTTGGAGAATGAGATTAGCACTTGCTCGAGCGTTGTTTTGTCGGCCTGATTTATTATTACTTGATGAACCTTCTAATATGCTTGACGTTCCTTCAATTACTTATTTATCACAATATTTGCAAGGATATCCAAGCACAGTACTTGTTGTTTCTCACGATCGAGCATTTTTAAATGAAGTCGCAACAGATATTATTCATCAGCATTCAGAAAGATTAGATTACTATAAGAATTCAAACTTTGATATGTTTTATGCAACTCGTGAGGAACGAAGAAAGAATCAAAAGAGAGAATATGAAAATCAAATGGCATATCGAAAACATTTACAAACTTTCATTGACAAGTTTAGATATAATGCAGCCAAATCATCAGAAGCTCAGAGTAGAATTAAGAAACTTGAAAAATTACCCGTCTTGGAACCTCCAGAAGAAGATCAAACGTTAACATTCAGGTTTCCTGAAGTGGAGAAAATCTCACCGCCTATTATTCAACTTGAAAATGTATCATTTGCATATCCGAATGTTGGTCGCACGATTATTCAGAATGTTGATATGAGCGTGCAAACGGACTCGCGTATCGCGTTAGTTGGAGCAAACGGTAGTGGTAAGACTACATTACTGAAAGTATTGATGGGACAATCTGAGCCAACGGCAGGTATGCTGCAGCGGAATGCAAGACTGCGAATCGGATACTTTGCACAACACCACGTGGACTCATTGGATTTAAATCTGAGCGCGGTTGCATGGATGGCCAAGAATTGGCCAGGCAAGAGCGAGGAAGAGTATAGACGGCATCTTGGAGCGTTTGGAATCACGGGTACGTTGGGACTACAGAAGATGGTTTTGCTTAGTGGAGGACAGAAATCTCGAGTAGCATTTGCTAGCTTGGGATTAACGAATCCACACATCTTGGTACTTGACGAGCCGAGTAATCATTTGGATACAGCAGGTCTGGATGCGCTGGCGGAAGCGATTGAGAAGTTTGAAGGAGGAGTTTTGATGGTTTCGCATGACGTTATGATGATTTCAAGAGTGGCTGAACAGATTTGGGTGTGTGAAGATGGACATGTGAGTCAGTTTGGTGGAACGATCGAGCAGTACAAACAGAGCATCTTGGCTAGAGCAGACGCGGCCGGAGTGGTTCAGAAACAGCAGTTGTAGGCTACAGTGACTGGTGGGTATTGAGCGAGGCCGGCGCAGATCGAAGACCAGAATGGACTACGAAGAGGGGGCCAGAGAGGGTTTGCAAGTTGCAATGGAAACGCGAACCACGCGAGAACAGGAACAGATTTTGGGATTAGAATTCGCGGAAAGGATCTGGGGTGGTTGTGTATCGTGAAACAGAATGAGATTATAAATGAGGAACCACAGTACTGTAACACATCAGTCGATCCGCGCATTGCATGCATGACAGATGAGTCGCGCGCATGTGGGCTGTGGCCACTTGGCCAGCAGACGAGCAGGTCGCGTCGCACTCCAGAGCAAGAGAGCGGTGACGACCCAAAGGGAAGGGCGGAGAGCGCCGATAGCGGGCACGCCGCACGGAGCGGGGCTGCCGTTGGCTGACTCGACGACTCCGGCGGCCCAATCGGGCAGCCCGCACCACTGCGACTTTGGGACTCTGGGACTTGGGAGTGCGCGTGCAGCGGTCGCAGCAGCGAGTTAAGGAGCTCGCTGCGGCGGCTCGCGCGCTGCACGGATCGGGCAGGTGCGTGCACCGGCCGAGCGTCGCGGTCGTCGCGGGCGTCGCGGTCGTCGCGGTCGTCGCGGGCCGTGTGCGCTGAGCAGCGCCGTCGGTGTATGTCCAAACGAGCGGGAGGCGGGAGTCGAGGAGCGCAGAGCGCAGTTGCAGCAGAGCAGCGGTGTACAAGCACTCAAGCAGTGCGCGAAGCGAGAAGGGAGCTGAGCCACTCAACCTGCCTAACTGCAGAGGCACGAAGACGGGCGCGATAGAGCGGGGCGGCGGTGCGGCACGCTGAGTGCAAACTTGCTGCTGTATATCGCACCAACCTCGTTCTGCGCTGCTCTCAGCCGCTCAGTCCGCTCGCTCAGACGCTCACCACCGCCCGGGCCTCGCCTGTTCTCGTGGCCTTGTTAATTAAGTACAGTACTACGCCGGCCGCTCTTCTTTTTCTCCTCCTCGCCGCCCTCCTCTGCTCTCCTCTCCTCTGCGCTGCTCTGCTCTGCTCTGCTCTCCTTCCCCCTTAACTGCACCTCCTCCGCCCGTCTACTCAGCATCTGCCCGCCGTCGCCATGGCTGGCCTTCCCGGCCTTTCCCCTGAGCTCTCGCTCAAAGTCCTGCTGCTCCTCGACGTCCGCGACGTGCTCGCCTTCGCCGCCGTCAACAAGCCCACTCACTCGCTCGTCATGACCAGCGACGACTTCTGGACCGCCTTCACCGTCAAGACCTTCGACCCTATCGCGCCCTTGCCGTTCGAGCCCGGCACCGCTGCTGGCTCGCTTCTCGGCATGCCGCAGCTCTCGTCCTCCGTCTTGCCCTCCTCCGGCGTCGACCCCGAGGTCTCCGCGCAGCAGCGTCTTATCGCCTCCGGCCACGAACAACAGCTCTCAATCCTCTACTCCGTCCACGGCGGTTTCTCTCAGCAGCAACACCAGTCTCGCGCTGCTTCTTCCGCTGCAGCCCCGTCCTCGTCTGCCCTACCGCCGTACGCCGCCTCCGCCGCCGTGGCTTCTGCCGCCATCCCCACTTTCACCGCCGGGGGTTCTGACACCAAGCGAGCACGCATCATTGCCCGGGCGTCCTCCAGTGCACACATTGCCTCTGCGCGCGCTGCTCGCACGTCTCCGGTGTTCGAGGAGTTTAAGCGTCGCGCTCGTTACTTCTTACGCAACTCCGCGGCCGCATGCGACTCCTTTTCTGATCCTGCTTATCGTCTCAAAGCCCGTGAAATGCTCGTCGTCACTGCATTGCGTCTTTTACATGAGCATCAAGAAGAAAATCTCACCATCCTTGCTCAGTCTCAGCTATTCTCGTCAATAATATTCGACCAGTTTTTACCTTCAGTCCCTGGTGGTCCTCCTACAGCCATTGCTCAACCGCTACCTTCGCCCACCGCGTTCACTCTCAAGCACAGTGCTCAAGTTTTACAACAACGAGTTGATATGCTTCGTCTTTTATTTGGGCATCGATTGGTTCGTGCTCCTTCATGCTCAAACTTGCGTGAACTGCAGGCAATTGTTTACGACTCTGTACGTTTCCCACTCTTCTCAATGCCGCCAAGAGGATTATCAAAGGCTGGAATATCTACTGCTGGAAGACCTGTTGGTCCGTTAAGATTACACGACTCTGCATGGATTGACGATAATCTTATATTCAACACTGCAGTTGAACCACGATTTGATGTTTTACTCTCAATTCTTCGCTTCTTTACTTTACATTCTGAACAAACTGAAGATGTTCATAATATTCTTATGCCATTCTTCAATACTCCTCCTGAAGCTGCTGATTTCAATTTCCGCACCAACGATACTCTCGAATTCCCTCAAGATTGGTCTGGCCTATACGCCTACCTTGCATTCTGGGACTTTGATGTTCTTCGTCGTGCATCTAACAATGCAGCGCACGCTGCTGCCGAACGCAAAGCTTCAGTATCCTCAACCGCCGGCGCTGATCCTCGGTTCAAATCCGCAACAGCATCACTTTCCAACTCTCGTGCAGGTTCAAAGAGATCTCCTTCACCAGGCTCATCTCCACGAAGCACAGGAAGTGCAGGTTCACCACCGTTCTCTTCAACACCACGTATTGAAGACCAATTTGGTGGTTCACATATAATGCGTGCAGATTTACCACCTATCTGTGGTCCCGTTTGCTTCGTTGGTCGAGGACGTGACCGATATGATTACGTTACTTATACAACCCTTTCGCCACTTCAATCATGTCATGGACTTTCTGGATTCGCCCGATTTAGCATGCGCAAAGAATACATTGTAACAACAGGCCCACCATCATCCAATTCATCAAGAACACCAATGCCATGGAAAGCTGGTGTATCACAACATACACTTAAAAGTGAAATGAAAAACACAGATGATGAATTTGATGAAGAAAAAGCTGCATTTGAATATAATGGCGTATACATTCCGGGACCCAAGATCTTAATTGGTAGATGGCGTGATGGAAATGATGATTCATTAACAAATGCTGTCGAAGGACCTTTTATGTTCGTTGCTGATTATGATTAAATGAATTGATTTCATTTCAATTCTATTCTATGCTAATGATTCAATGTTCAAAAATGAAATGTTCAAATGAGGTTGGGAAGGAAAGTTTTTTATTATCGGTTTACGGCGTCGACAATTGTTATATTATATTTCATTATTTATTTTATTATCTATTGCATTCACTGAATGTTTATACTTAAAAGTGTAAACTATTGGCATTGGTTTTTATTTCGTTTTCGTTTTAGTTTGGTGTACATTTTGGGTTTATTAATTGTTCATATATCACATTACATTATTTCTCATTCATTCATTTATTTCATTATTATTTCACATTTGTATTTTCTCGTTCACTATAAAGAGAAAACAAAAATCACGTATATGGCTGCACATATAGGGTCTATTTTATTTATATTTCATTTATATTTTATTAAATTTGGTTATATATAAAGAGTTGACATTTATTTTATCTTTACAGTATTATTTAATGTGGTAGAGTGTATGAATTTTAAAATTATTATATGAATTTATGAATACTGTAATTGTAGTTCACTATAGTTTGTAGTGAATGCTGCATAAACTAAATCCATAAATCAGGATCCGAAATCAATACAATACAATACAGCGCGTCAAAGTCAGTTAACTTGCCAAGCAAATATACCGTACTGTAGAAGCGTTTCAGTCTCACTTTCAAAGAATGTGATAAACTCCGCTCCAGTTTTCATAATGCATTGTACTCTTTGTACTTGTGCGTGGAACTGGGAACGGTGGAGGTTGATTGCGATAAAGCGGTGATTGGTGTACCAGAATAAAGTGGGATCCAAACCTAAATTCTTGTTTTGTTTGTATACGATACGAGTGTTAAATGTGCTTAACTTCTGCATGCTTTATTCTGTTCTATTTTGATGAAATACATGGTTGTTCATATTTCGTGCCTTTTTTGGCACGTAATGCATATTTTGTGACTACTGAAAGGTATGTACTACTGACACATTTTTTAAATTGGTGCAGTCGATTGCTACCTCTCGGTTATCGATTTCTGGCCGGGGTTCCAGTCACTTTGAATCGGTTTTATGATAAGTTCGAGGAAGATCACTACTTTGACTGAAGTTGAGATCCAAGCACTTTATGATCTAGAAGATGCTATTACTGCGGGTGGGTGGGTTGATTTTGTGAGGGAGATCTCATTATGCCGAATACGGTTAATCGCTTTATCTCGCTTATCATTTTAGGGATACGTAGATCGGTTAGCTAGTTGGAGTTTGTATAAAGATGTAACAGCACCCTGAGATGGAAGCCAGGAACACTTTCATTTCCTGGCTGGTTATACTCCACGCGAATGTGCGTGTCTGTCTACAGGTATGCCTCGCTACATATATTATTTACATTATCATATTTATATATTATATTATTGTTATGTTATGTTATTATTATTATTATATATTGAATACATTGGCTGATTACGTATACTCCACGGGAATTACAGATAACATGCTTCAAATTCGAACCAAACCCAGCATTCAACAGTGTTGAAACCATCTGATATAAATTAGGGTAAACTTTATCACTTTCTTGTTCTAATCTTCGCACCACCGCTACTTTAAAGAGGTTAATACTGTATCGTATAGTCAAGCCAAACAATTGTACCCTAATCGGCAGAGCGTATCAAGCAAAGAGTGACGAGGTCTTAATTAGAAAATGTGAACGTAGCGGTTTGTAATGTTTTGACGTAACACCTTTGTTAAATGTATATAGATAAGTCCTCGACTGAATCGGTATATATTAGCGGTATAATCATAGAGTCCAGTACGTAGACAGTATTTACTATTATGCAGAATGAAGAGAAGAATCTTGGTTTAAAACCCCCGCGACTTGTATACACGGGATCGCCATGCATACACGCTTATAGATAACTATCCCAACGCCTTCGTCATGAAAAACTCCCACCCACATGACGATCCACAACCAAGTGACAGTTTTCTTCAAATCTTCAGCTATCTTCCTGCTTTTGATGGTCGAAAATTATTGCTGCTAGTACTCGCAAATTAACCCATATCAATGAAAATGCTTGAACGAGTTGAGAGACCGTCAAAATATTCAATGGAACAAAGCAGGATATTTCAGAGCTGGAGTTGCGTTGTTTGTATAGCTTTTGGATTAACTGCAGATGCTAAAATTGGTAGTTACTTCCACCCATTAGCCATGTCGAATTGTGGCCTGTGGAAATTATTAGCGACCTGGTTCAGAATATGATGACACATACGCACCTGTTGCGAGACCTGAAAGTGTACGACTCATTGCTGCGTTGCGTGCACAAGACGGTACAGTATGCACATTCATCAAATTGACGTCCTAACAAGATTTCTGTACTCTTCTCAGGTAAGTATAAACACTTGTTTGTGCAATAACAAGTAGAATTGCGGCCATTGGTATTATAGTTGAATCACCATCTCATGTATAGTTGACTTGATATTGATAGAGGTATGGTGCGGTTTTACATGAGATTACTGACCAGTCACCGGGGTTCTCGGATTTTTAACTGAAAGAACAAGGCAGTATATAAGTGATATGAGTGTGGCAACTATCGTCACTCCGAATCCAACGATTAGGTTGGTGCGTATCAGTTTATACCACCATTCCTGCCTGACAGGATCCAGCAAAGGCCTGGATGAGACCTTGAGAAAAAATGACAAGAGCAAACAGAAAAAGCCAAACACTGTGCTAAGTCCCCGAAATGTCTCTCTGTCTTGCTTCATGACTGGATTTTCCAGAAAGATCACAGTTAAGACCATAGCTCCATATCCACCAAATGGTAATACGATCATGACCAGCAAACTCATCCATCGTAAAGCCACATCCAGTGCTCGTGATCCATCCAGACCGCTTCCATTTGCAGGTTCGTCGTTGACGGCCCTGTCCTGTGTCGATCTTCGTCTGAGCCACTTCATTATGCAGAGAAGACTTTGCATTCCAGACTTGCAAGCTCCTGACAGCAGGTGTTTTGACGAAGCGTACGTGAAAGGCGCGAAACGAATTACGGGTACGTAGCCGCTCGCTTCAAAACGGGCGGCAGCACCACAAAATCCAGGGTTAGGTCCCCAAGATTAATGGGTTCGATTAATGGGTTTTGTATACTTCTTCCTCCGCGGACTTGGCTGAATTGACGCGACGCGCTATCGACGCGTAAAACCACGTCGCCACCATTCGCGAATAGCGCCACTGTTAATTACCATAAGCACAACAATAAATAATTATAAAAAAGAAATGGAAGACTTTACAGATCCACTTGATTGGTCAGGTAGTAAATTACCACAACTAGGTGATTTAGATTCACTTCTCCGATGCCGAATTTGTCGAGATTTATATACATCACCAATGATATTACCAGAATGTAGTCATACATTTTGTTCACTTTGTATACGAAGAGCTATTTCTGCAATTCCAAATACACAATCTCATACTTGTCCTGTTTGTAGATGTGGTATATCTGAATTAAAAATGAAGAAGAATATGGCAGTTGAAGATGTGGTCGAATGGTATAAAGTTGCTAGGAAACAAATGTTGGAAGTTGCTACTAAACTTGTTGAAGAGGAGAAAGTTCAGCATGACCAACAACAACAACAACAACAACATAAGAAACAACTGAAACGAAAAAGAAGTAAAGAAAGTATCTATGAAAGTGGAACTGGAAATGGAGAGCCTATGCAACGGAGAACTTCAAGTCGATTACGTGCAAGTAGTGAAATGTACGTGCGTCTTAATTTGATTGTTGGATTATAAACTAATGAATATAGATCATATGCCGAGAAACCTGTTACGGTTGATGGATTTGATGAAATAGAAAGTGACGATAGTACTCGACAGATTGAATCACAGTCACAAGCACAATCACAGAATCAAGATATTGAAATAGTTGATATTGAATCTGATAGTGAAGATAAATTGAGTTCAAATTCAAGTAATGGTGATATCGAAATTGCAACACCTGGATTAGTTAGTTGTCCTGTTTGTCAAAGAAAAATGACTGAAGAACAAGTTATTAGACATGTTGAAAGTTGTTTATCTACTACTGCTATTAGATCTGAATCACCTTCGTTATCTTCATCAAGTACTGCATCAACTACATCTACAACACCATCGACCATACCTTCAACAATCAAGAAACCCAATCCATTCTTTACAAAAGCAAAGAATACAAATAAACAACGATTACCACTTCCTAAACTTCAATATGTTTTATTCACAGAGTCTAAATTACGACATAAATTAATTGAATTAGGAATTCCTTCAAATGGAAATAAATTAAAATTACAAGCAAGACATACTGAATGGATTTCAATGTGGAATGCAAATTTAGATGCATCATTTCCGAAATCTAAAAAAGAATTATTGGATGAATTGTCATTGGCTGAAAGAAGAAGGGAAAGTAATGCGGTTTCGGAGAATGGTCAGTTGGGACTATCAGTGTCATCGGGACATGATACTCCGTTGAAAAAGGAGGAAGTGGATAGTTGGAATAGTAATCATGCGGATCAATTTAGTGATTTGATAGCGGCTGCTAGAGCTAGAGTTAAACGGAAGCAAGAACAAGCTAAGGAAATGGAGTCAACTTCTGAGCAAATGAATGAATCAGAAGTAACTGCGGAAGAAACGAAAGAGTCACAATCAACCGCGGAACAGACGAAGGAACCAGAATCGACTGCAGACGAAACGAAAGAGTTAGAAACAACTTCTAAAGTTCAAATTCCGAGTATAGTTAAAGCAGATACTGCAGTGTGAACGATTCTGAATTAGCCAAATACTCCATTGATTGAATCGAAGGAGATAGTAGATTCTCAACCTACTGAATCAATAGACTGAACAAAGAAATTATTGATGTACCGTCAACACTTGCATCCTCGCCAAAAACCACTCAAGAAATACAATCTACATAACTTGTGCATAAGACAACTAATTTGATTAGCAAAAATGTATTATAGGATTATTATTGTACTGTACATAATTATTAATTGCATATATGGAATGGAATATTACTTTACACCTGAATCATGCTATTTCACCATCAGTCATTACGCTTTTAGCCTTCATGCCATTTCCAGCTCTGGCTTATGTTCTTCATCTACCTTCCCATCCAACTCTGGAACATCATGTAAACTAACACCAGCCAATTTATCAATCAAATCCACTTCCTCATTAGCATTTCCTTGTTCCTCTTTTAATAATTTCTCATATTCTAGATCCACAAGTTCATCATCAACTTCATTACTTTCATCACCATCACCAATTACTAGAGCTTGTGTAATTTCTTTTGTAATTTGAGTTTGTTCTTTAACATTTTCCATAATTTCATCAACTCCCTCAACTCCTCCAACTTTCTTATTAAGTGTTTCCAAAACTGGTATACTATCAGCTAATACTTGCGTAATAGTAACATTATCTCTAGCTCTAATTAAAGAAGCTTTAACTTCTTCCAATTGATTAATAGATGAAATAATACGTCTTATTTCACTTTCATTAATTTTAGCTCTTTTTAATTCATATTTTGCTAGTTCTCTATTATGTGATTTTTCAGATGTATTTATTTGTGATGAGATATATTTAGATGCTTTTTGACGTGATAATGTAGCTCGTTTCTGTAATGATTGTGCCTGTATTGATAATTTATGAGATATTAATGTTATCCTAGCAACTGTTTTCTCATCTTCATTTATTGAAATTATGGTTGGTTTCTTTGATTTAATTTTAGAAGCTGTTCCCATTGCTGATGTAGTTATCTGAAATTTAATAATATCGCCAGATATAGTTGCATCATGAGTATCTCTTGTAATATATTTCATCAATACTTCGAAATCCGTATCACTTAATTTTAGCTTTGAAGCGCCACTAACACCGCCAAAAGGATCATTGGAGCACATTTCTTTAATCATTTCAATTGTAAAAACATTTCCATAATCACTTGTACTTTCATTTTCTTTATTATCATGCATAATACCACCAACAATTAAATCATTTGATTCTTTTAATTTTCGAATCCTTGTTAATAATATTTTAGATGCTGCTTCGGTATTTTCTAATATTACATATTCAGATTCAGGTAATTCACCTGGCTTAATTGATGTACCTGTAAGTTTTGATCCAATTGTTGATATTGATTTATATACGTTATGTATATTTGAATCACGAAACATCCATCCAATTGCAGCAGTACTATACTTCACGATTCTATATCTTGGATCTTCATAAATGCTATGAACTTGAGTTAAAAAAGTATGTAATGGAATAAAGTTACCAATTGTGACTTGTTCTTCAATTACTATATCAACACTCAATGGTCTACCCCATCTTGGAATAACTAATGCATCAGCTAATTTTCTACCTGAATGTAATACTAATAAATCACCATGTGGAATCGCAACTCTTAATTTGTCATCTTCTTCATTACTTAAATTTATTTCATCAGTAGTAATACTTGAATCAACACTTGCAATTGAACCAATAATCCCAGATCGAACTGCTTTAGCTAATGCTTTACTCCAAGTAGTCACATTTGCTTCATATCCATCTGGATTAACTTCTTTAAGACGTCGAAAGTCAGAGTATAATGATGGAAATCGTGACTCGGTAAATGTTGATTGATGAAGTATAAAAGTACCTAGATCCGTATCACTTGCCATTTCTATATGTGAATTTGAGAAATTGGTTGACGGGCCATGGAAATGCGAGAGGTGAAGTGAGGTGGCGTAGAAACGCGTGGCTTTTGAGATCTTTGTTGATCCCAAAACGCCGTCAATAAGAACGCCACAGCTCATGCGGCAATCTAAGAAAATTTCAACGGCAACTCCACAACTCCGCCGCGAACAGATATTCACGATCTCTTAGCTGAGTAGCTGACAATTGTACATAGACAAACATAAAAATGGCGAATAGTGGATCCAAGAAAAGTTCATCAGAAGCACAGCAAGAGCGGCAATTTGTTGCACGAAAGAAGCAAATTTTGACTGAATTATCATCGCCGTTACCAGACTTAAGTCCCAAAGGCGGACCGGATGCACAGATTATTCCACTTTTAGATTTAATTAATAGTCATGATGGAATGGTTACTACATCATCCTGCGCAGGTAGAGCTGCTGTTTATGCTCAAGGAGTGATTGGTGGTGGGAATGGTGATAGAGCTTCTGCGGGTGGGAAAGGTGGGGGTGGAAAATGGTTGTATGTTAATCATGACAGAGTTCCTGAAATAAGTGGAGAGAAGTCATGGATGGAGTTGTTTTTTGGACCAGAGAATAATGGAATTGAAGTCGTGGAGGATGTTATTCCACAAAGTGGGAAATTACAATATATTCATTTTAAATTTGAACCAATGGTGAGTATTGATTTCATATGAGTGAGAGCACAGTACTAACATGGTAAAATGAATTAGATTTTACATGTTCTATGTGTATCGCAAGAAATTGCATTCAAACTTCTCGGAATAGCACTTGCGTCAGGTTTTAGAGAGTCAGGTTACAATAGATCAATCCTCGCAGTACGATCGTCATTCCAAATTGACGCACCAATTGGCTACCTTATTCCAACATCGACATCGCCATCGAAATCCGATACAGCAGTTTGTATGGTTTCAGAATCATATTTAGGATACATGGCACAACTTGCGAGGGAGAGATTTGATGAGAATTTAGTACGTACAATGAAGTTTCAGGATGCCGTGTTTAGTGCGTTTCTTAGTATACCAAAGAAAATTGAGACAAAAGAAGAAAGACGAGAACGTAAGCGTGCAGAAGGTCTTGCGAGGCAAGCGAAGCAATTGGAATTACGAGAGAAGAACGTGGTTGAGGTCGAAACTGCAGCTGGAGAAAGTGAATCGTTATGAGGCCGATGTCGGTTGCGATACCGGCCGGGATCGGTACCGATAAAGCTAAGAAATCGGAACATAAATGTGACAATGGCGAAGATCAAAGCGAGAACGGCGGTCATAAGCAAATCGAAGAACATGCATGACGACTTACTTTTGCGCTATTGAACGGCGACATGGCTTGGATGGGGTGGCCGGTTAATTCGATCGTCACACAATATATTTACTGCGTTTTAACGAGTATGTGAACAAGCTGTGGCTGGTTTCGTATTATGTGATTCGACGACAAGATTCGATCGCCATGCGTTTGCGCAGGGAAATGGTTATTGCAGCACAGAATACGTCTGATGTGCGTTAATAGTCTGCGCGCTTAGGCACTGATTTGAGAATGGGGGCGCAGGCGCGGGCGGCCGCGGCGGCCCGGGAGTCGCTGATGTGCTTTTGAGCATAAAGGCTTCGTTATGATTTACTGGATCGATTTGTGGAGGCCGGAAAGGTAACTGGTTTGAGATGAAATGCGATGGCGATAGGACCTAACGGCTAATACGATAGATTGCAAGTTGCAAACCAACGAATCAGCCATTCAGCCGTACGATATCACTGTATCATGGTGGCAAATTGCTACACGGGCAGTGGATTGTGGCCATGTGATGAGCGATTCAGACGTCATCGAGTACAAAGAGAACCGAGAAGTGAGACTGCTGTTGACTGGCTGTGTGGAGATTGAGAGGGTCGCACGAGAAGTGGTGCAAGCGTAACACGAGAAGCACTGCATGTAGAAGTGGATAGTTAATAGAGCTGCATTAGATGGAACAGTGGGGTGCGTTAAAATGATATGGCACTTCCCAAAACGCAGAGTTCGGAGGTACCACCGACGCGAGATCCAGACGGATCCCGTAGAAACGCGAGCAGAGTTCTCGGCAGGCCGTGGATGCGTTGGAAGCGCGCGCTTAGTAGTGCTGCTCACATTTAGAGCTGTGGCGACGGGGAAGTTAAAATAAAATATTAGAGAAGAGACGAGCTGTGGCTGGAGAAGTGCACGTGATGCGTTGGGAGTTTAGAGTTCGGAGTTGGGTGTTGGGCTCGAGAAAAATTACGGCGTGGAGCCTGCAGGCGTGAGGAGCCAAAATTTTTCATGAGAGCAGGTTCCTCAGGCTGGAAAGTCGTGTACAAATAGATTGTGGACGATAATGGCAAAGGACAAGAGTACGAAGAGAGGAACAGATAATGGTGAAAGCGATGGAAAGTCAACACCAAGGGTTCCAGTGACTACTGATCCACGATTCAGTAGTCTTCATTATGATCCCAGATTCAAGCCTGCCAAGCGGAAAGATTCCAAAGTTGTTATTGATAAACGGTTTAAGAGAAAATTAGATGCAGATGATGATTTTAAGAGTAAAAGAGTTGTGGATAAATATGGCAGAAGATTGGAAAAAGATGTTGGTGATCAGGAATTGAAAAGATATTATCGATTGGATGAAGAAGATGAGGATGAAAAGGATGATGATGAGGAGGACGATGAGAAGAAAGATTCATTTGCAATTCCAAGAGATGGATATGACCCTGCACGTGGAGAAGGATTGGAATCATCATCAGAATCAGAAACAGATGAAGAAGTTGATGATACTGAAGATGTATTTGCGTCAACCGTTCAAGAAGAAACTATTCCACGTGGTGATGAAACTTCTACAATTGCTGCTGTTAATATGGATTGGGATAATGTGCGTGCTGAAGATCTTATGGTTGCATTTTCTAGCTTTTTACCAACTGGTGGGAAAATTCTTTCGATTTCAATTTATCCAAGTGAATTTGGTAAAGAGAGATTGAGTAAGGAAGAACTTGAGGGGCCACCTACTGAAATTTTCGCGTCTGGTTCAAAGAAATCTGCAAAGAAAGAAGAATCTGATGAAGATGACGATGATGATAAACCATTAATTCAAGAAGATAATGGTGAAGATTTTGATAGTTCGAAATTAAGAAAATATCAACTTGAACGGTTGCGATATTTCTATGCGGTTGTTAAATGTGATTCGGTTGCGTCTGCGAGAAGAGTTTATGACGGGTGTGATGGAACTGAATATGAAAGTACTGCTAACTTCTTTGATTTAAGATACGTTCCAGATACTGTTTCATTTGACGAAGATACACCTCGAGAAGTATGCAAGAAAATTCCGGCAGCATATCGACCAAATGATTTTATTACAGATGCACTTCAGCATTCAAAAGTTAGATTAACATGGGATGAAACACCAAATGACAGACTTCAATTTGCAAGACGTGCATTTAGTAGACGTGAAATTGAAGATATGGATGTTAAAGCATATCTTGCATCATCATCAAGTGAAGATGAAGATGAATTTATTGTTAATTCAAGAAGAGGTGCTAGTGTTAGTTCTGGCAATGACGATAGGAGTAAAGAGAAATTAAGAGAGAAATATCGTGCTTTGTTGTTGGAAAGTAAAGATAATACTGGATTTGATTCAAAGGATGACGTGGATATGGAAATTACATTTACACCTGGATTAAGTACTGAAGGTGAAGAGAAAGAGAAGGAAAGTACTGGTACGGAGACTACAATTGAGAAATATAGACGAAAAGAAAAGGAGAGAAGACAAGCTAGGATGGAGAAAGCTGGTAAGAATGTTGAAGATGACGGGTCTCCCGATGAGGATATAGAGGAGACTGGACGCAAGTCAAAGAAGGGAGATAAGAAAGGTAAGAAGGAGAAGAAGCCGAAATCTAAGGAAGAAGCTGCCGAAGAAGAGAGACGGAAAGCTGAACTTGAGTTACTTCTTATGGATGATAATGAAGCAGAAGCTGCTGGTGGAAATCTCAAGCACTTTGATATGCGGGAGATTGTCAAGGCTGAGAAGCGCAAGAAGAATAAGAAAATTCGTGGTAAGAAAGGTAGCGAGGCAAGTACTGGAGATGGCGCGGCCGGTGATTTCAAGATTGATGTTGAGGATCCTCGATTCAGTGCAGTATTTGAAAGTCACGAGTTTGCAATTGACCCGTCACGGCCGCAGTTCAAGGAAACGAATGCGATGAAGGCGTTGCTGGAGGAGAGACGGAGGCGGCAACGGGCAGCTCCGGGACAGTAAGATTGGTGGGTGGAGTTGACTCAGATAGTAGATACTGCTGTAATAGATTGTAAAATGTGACGAGAGCGTAGGAGAGCGTATATGTACTGTAATGTACAGCAGCAGAGCGATGGCGCAGTTCGCCGGGCGGACCACGTGATGCCTGCGCCACGGAGAGCGTTATTGACAGGGATGTCAGGGGTAGTTCTGCACGACCGAGGCGCGATTCGGCCTAGCTCTGAGTCTAATCCCGCATGTGGCACCCGCCGCTGCGCTCCCGCCCTGTTATCGGCCGCCCAGACAGCCCAGCAACTCCCAACTCCCATTCTGCTCGTCCATCTCCGCTCTTCTTCCTCCTCTCCTCCCCCCCGTGCCCCATCGTGACCCGGCGGCCCTCAATGGCGTTCAACCGCGCGCCAGCAGCGCCAACGACCATCTCACTTCTCCACGGCGACATTGACGCTGTTCTCGCGGCCCGCAGCACCCACCTCCGCTCCAGTAACCCCGCGCTAGACACCGCTGCCGCCGCCGCTGGGAGGTCTGCCGCCTCCGCCATCACCATCCCAGACTGCTCCTTCATCGACCCTTCCTCCGCCAGCCACGCTGATCTGTCCAGAATGGACATCGCGACTCCGTCAGGCTCTATGCCACCACTCAGGCAGCGTCCTGTCCAAGTTCCAGGCGTGCTCTACTCAGACTACTTCTCCGATTACTCTCTGCAGTCCACCTTTGCGCTAGACCCAGTTGCCCCCAATGACTCCGGCTTCTCTGTTCCCGTTGTCACTGCGTCTGACATCGACCAAATGCGCGTCTCTGATCCGGACCGCGAGTCATTCACTTACTCCTACTTCAAGTCCATGTCCGATCCACTATCTGAGTTCGCCGCCGCTGCTGGAGTCGCCACCTCAGGTCCCCACTCTGCTCCAGTGGACCACAATATCTTAGACTCTGAAGTTGACCCGTTTGGTGACGCATACTCCTACTTCAAAGCATCTGCACCTGAAGCAGCACTCTTCGCACTGCGTCCTTCTCCTGCACTTGGATTGAGGCCTGCAAACACCGATAGTTCTGCCATGCATAATCAATCTTCCGCATCATCTGGTTCTCTGCTTATCTCTCCATCGCACTTGACCGCAATTCAACCGACTTCTGAGAGTTTATCTGCAACTACCTCATCAGTTTCTTCCTCTGATGGCGGTATCAGTTCAGTATCGCCCGTCAAAGAAGAAGAGGCAATTGAATCTGCAGATTCGTCTCCACAATGGCCAATGCCATCTACTCCATATCAGACGTCACCTCAGAGACCAACACGAGCGCAGACACTACTTCAGACTCCAATTCGGAATGCACGGCAGAATTCGGTTAACTCATCTCCTCAACAGCAACGCAGTCTTGTATCTCCATGTCTTAATCTTGCAACTGCACAAGCTGCTGAAGAAATTGCTGCATCAACAAAGAGAGTACGTCGTCGTAAGAATTCAATTTCAGAGAAAGCAGCAATGATTAATCCTGATATTCGTCCACCTCTTAATACAATTGGATCTCGCAAGCCTTTATTTTTACCCGAACTTCCACCGGGAAAGACAAAAGAAGATCTTGAACCTGAAGAATTAGCTGAATATAAACATGTTCATCGACTTTTGAGAAATCGTGTTGCTGCATTAGCTTCAAGAGAGAAGAAGAGAATGTATATTGAACATCTTGAATCTGAGAATCAAAAACTTGAGGATGCTCATGATCAAGCAAATAAGAAAATTGCTTCTTTGCAACAATATATTACACAACTTGAACGTCATGCATCACCTCAAGTTGTTCAACTTGCGCAACAAGATAAAGGCCGTGGAATTTATCGTGGAGGACGCAAGAATGCTGCCTCAGAAACCGTTAAAGTTGAGAAACAGATTGCAAATACAGAGACTACTGATAATAGTTCTGTACTGCTCCGTAATGCTCGTTCTCAACATAGCCTGTTCAAACATCTTGATCAATCTGAGACAGAGTCTGTCATTATCGCTTCAGGATTATTATTCTTGGTATGTATAATGGAAACTGTAAATATAAATTGTCTCTAACGTGAAATAGCTCTTATACGTCACTGCGTCACTCAAAGTACCTTCTGTGCTCGACATTCCACCACTTCTTGCGCTTCCTCAAGCCTCTCAGCTTCAGGATGAGTCCAAGCTCTCGACACACATCTATCGTGTTTTATCAAAGCCAGCTTCAGTATCTCAACAGCAAGATGCATTTGTTCAAATTCCTTCACGAAGTCAATTATCTGTTGATTCAGATGCAATTCCACGTACATGGTTTATTACAAGACTTGGTATTCCTGCAGATTTACATGAAGAATCATCATTTTCAATTGTTGCACCCGCATATGTTTCTAATGAGAATCAACTTGAAAATGGGCTCAATGAGTATGATAGAACATCAGCAACATCACAAAACAGACTTACTCGAAGACAATGGCAACATGCAAGATATCAGAAGAATCATGGACAAACATCAATTTCTTCGGTAACTGGTGAGAAACGTGGTGCTGGCGCAATGCTTGAAGAGATGGAAGTTGTTGTTAAACGACGTCGTGTTTTCCAGCCCAAGGTGATTTAATTTGATTGACTTTATCATGCGAATTTCATTCTTTCAATCTTCTTAATTTTTGGCTTTCAAGCGGCGACATTTGTCACTTATTTTGGTCCGGAGTAATAGCACTTTTTTCTTCGCTATTTCCGATTATGCTATGTTAGTTATGTTAGTTATGCAATGTTATTTTTCAATGATTTTCTGATTCAATGATTGGGTCACTGAGGGTGTTTATTGTTCTTGATTTTCCGATTCATTTGAGAGGTAGTGACGTGTGTTGAGCCACTGAACACGTTATTTTTAATGAGCTATGACATGATGCGATTGTAATGTTTTATTTATTACTTATTATTATTTTGTGTAATTTCCTTGCTTTAGCTTATCTAACTTGCTAATGATGTTTTCTTATGTGATATTCATGTTCTGATTCTATTATTTCTTTGCTTTAACATTTTGGGTAAACCAACGATTATTGTGTGTCTTTTGAAAGCATGTACCGTAACGCTTGGCTTCATTATAATGAATAATGAGAAACAGAATCAATAATGTAGTTAATGTAGATGTGTGGAGATATTTAACAAAATCAAACGATTATTGCATCATTCGAAATAATTTCTTGCGTTCTTCTTCATCTTTCCTACGCGTTTCTTTCATTATTCGTTTCCGTTTTCCTTTTCCCATCTTCTCAATCTCCTGTACATTCTTTTCATCCTTACTCTTCTTCTCAACTTTCTTTTCAGAATCACGTTTATCACCACCAACACCTTCATTTCCATTCCGCAGCTGAACTTTCACAGGAAGTCTTCTACCTTCATTCCCCAGAGCACCTAGTCCTTCTTTTTGACTTTCTTTCCATCCATATTGTGTCATATATTTAAACCCAGCGGAGTTTCTGTCAATAGGAAGTGTTGACAATGGTGGTTCGTAGTGTTGTAGTTCAAGTTGTCGTGCAATTGAAGTTATTGGTGTTTGAGCTCGTGTTGATGTTGCTGAGTCCGGTGCGCTATCTGAGTCGGATTTTGGAAGTGCTGGAATTCCGACTAATGATGCATAAAACTGAGAGACATTAGATTCTTTTGAAATAATATTTTCTTCATCATCTTCTGAAGCAGGTCCTGCTGCTGATGCCGGTACGAATGTTAGTCGAGTATGCCGAAGATTTGTTGTTGGACGATGCCGAGAAACTATTGCAGCATCGCGAATCGCTTGAGCATGAGCGTCTAACGTGGAAGTATCATTTGATTCATCATCGTCGACAAAATGCCCTCTATTATACCTTGATCCGGTTCTTGAATCTGACGAATCCATGCATTGGAGATTGCTGAAATGTGATTGGATTGGAAATAAGAAGAGACCAAAAAAGAAAACAGGATAAACTCCGGGCTGGACGAGCAGGTGTCCCGCTGGGAGCAAAGAGAGCCGCGGGCTCGGCGGCTCAACTCAACCCGTTGGGAGCCGCGTAATCGGCGCCAGATCAGCTTTCATTCGTTCAGGTTCAGATTTACTTCTTGCAAGTCAAGCTAGCGTGTTCAATGCGAAGAGTGTTGCGGACTGTGGTGTCCGGTGTTCACAGCGGTGTTCGCAATGTTTGACCTTGAAACTCCCTATTCTGGGCAGAAGCAATTTCGTCGCGCATTGACTATCAAGTATGGAGCTGTCGTGCTGTGGATATCTTTCGGAGTAGTGATACTCACGATCTTACGCATCTACTTGGTACCGTATGCCCCTGGGTCTCGATTTCGACTACGGCTGCGGCAAGCAATTCCATTATGGATATCGGTTCCAGCTATGGTACTGGTGTTGCTAATTCTGTCATTTGTTGAGACGCATAATGACTATCTATATCTCACAAAGAGATTAGGACGGTGAGTATTTGCTACCGGCATACTGCAGTGATGATCTAGCTAACATCGATTCAGGATATCTGCTTCTATGATGCCTATGGTGTACCTTCTGTCTTTAAGACCGTCAATATTTCCTCGTGAATCTTACCTCCGATTTCTCCCTCTACACTACTGGCTCAGTCGGATTCTAGTCGTCTTCAGCGCTGCGCATAGTATCATGTATATTGTGTACTTCTGTCGAAAGGGTACTCCAAGAAAGATTCTACATATCGACCATTTTCTAGGTTTACTTTTATTCACGACGTTCTTCATAACATTATTAATGTCATTTCATATAATTCGAAGTCGAAATCATGAATTTTTTTATAGAGTACATGTCATCTTTGCATGGCTAGCATTACCACTTTTATCATATCACGCTGAACCAAGAGTTTGGACAGTTGGATTTTCACTTGCAATTTTGATTGGTTATCAGCTTTATTTTAGATTTGGTCATAGTCAATATTTACGTATTTCTGTAACTAATATAAGTGGTAATCTAGTCCTTGTTAAAATACCTAGAGATACACTTCCTGGGTATTTTGAACCAGGTGCTCATTTAAGAATATCTCATTCAAGATATTCTCCACTTGTATCTTCATTTGCATCAATAGCGGCATCACATCCGTATACAATTACAAGTTTAGCAAGTGATACTGAAGATATTCAACTATTAATCAAACCAACAAGAAGGTTTATTATTGAAGATAATATGGAATATAGTATTCAAGGACCATTTAGATCACTTCCGTATGATTTCTTTAATGCAGGTTCTTTTGAGACAAGACGTACTTTAATTGCTGCAGGAGGTGCAGGTATTTCATTTGCTGCACCAATTGCAAGAGCTTTAAGAAGACAAGGTGAAAATGTTAAAATTTTATGGGCGGTTAGAAATGCAAGTGATTCACTTGCTTTAAAAATGATTGGTTTAGATGAAGTTGATGTTTATGTTAATCCAGATGGAGTATCAGGCATGATGATGAAAAGAAATGAAGAAGAAATTACAACAGGAATACTTCCATCATCTGAATCAAATTCACAAGATTCAGATAATGAATTCCCACAATCACAATCATCGAGTAAATCAGAAATTCAATTCCCAATTGGAACAGGATTTGATACACCTGATCCAAGTATTCGATTTCATTTTTCAAGATTAAAAATAATTGATGAAGTTGAAAGATTTAAAGAAAGCTTAAATGAGTATAGTAGACAAAATCAAATGTGGTTAATTACTTGTGGTTCTCCTGATTTTGTTAAAGAAGCTGCTAAAATTGGAAGAGAAGTTGGAGCTGTGGTTCATGAAGAAGTGTACGACATATAATTTTTAATATAATTTTATTTCGACTCGCTGCATCTTGCTATTTTAGTAATGCAATTAATAAGTTTTATACTACCTACCGTACGGTTACATCTAGAACTTAAACTTTTTACATCTACATATTACAGTATTATAATTATGAATTCATTTTTTATTATTATGCACTATGTATATCGTATCATATCACAATTCTTTAACTAATTAACTAATTTTTCTTAATTTTTCAAAATGTAAAAAAACGTAAAAATTTCCAAAAAAGAAATAAAATAAACCAGGGACGCCTTTTTGATAAATATATGAAAATGTTAGTAAAATATGCATTATCTAAAATACAAATTAAAGCGTTGGAAATTACCGTTGTGATTTAACTTAGTTGTATGGTTGGCCAATGTATGTAGTTGTTGCTCTTGAAAAATGAAGGAATTAAACCTAGATATAAAGCGATGACATGGTGGAAGATTGTATTGTACATTTGACTGTATGACAACCTTCCTTTGGATATCTTAATACAGAGTTAAATAAACAGTCCAAAAATAAAACAGAATACGAACCCAAAAGAGACATGACGTTGATAAAATAACTTAATGCAGCCTAAATCTTAATATATTCATCACCTTCAACAGCGCTATCATCTTCAGGATATTCATCATCATCAAAGATATCTGAATCGAACTCCTCGCCATCATAATCGGCATTTTCATTATCACTTTCTTCATTTTCGTCATCTTCTTCATTTGATTCTTCATCTCCTGATACATCGATTGTAAACTCAGATTCGTCTCGTTTTAAATGCGCTTTAACTTGATCAAATACATCATCTCCAATCTCTCCATTATCTCCCACGACTGAACTATCATCCAAAAACATTGTATTCTCATCCAGAGCTGTTCTTTTAATATTTTGTCTTCCAGCACCTGCATGTACAACATGTTTAAGCTTACATCGTCCTTTACTAGCTTTCGAACAAACTCCTTTTTCAGCAAAGCTGGGGCATTCAAATACATGCCTTTCATCACAATCTGAACCTGCATCGCAAAATCCTGTTTCAGCAAAATCTCGACAGATTTTAGCTCCTGGTACAAGTGCTGCTGCCATGTGACTATACTTGCATTGTGCATTATTACATCGTCCTCGCTCATAATGCATACAAAGTGGGGTATTATGTGCTGTTGGAGTATGTGAAAGATCACATGATGGATTGGCACATTTTCCAGATAAAAATTGAGGACATAATGAAACATGGTCCGCTGAGTGTTTATACTTGCACGAAATACCGCGACCACATGTACCTATTAAAATAAAAGTTAGCTAGAATATTTTTGTTGGATAGAACAAAGAAACCACAAACCAGTTTGAGTGAAGTATTTGCATGGAATCTCATTTTTTATCTTTCTCTTCTTGATTGCTTCAGTACTGTACAAGTTTCCATTCTTGCTGCGAATAAAAGTAACACCGCCAATGACAGTCATCTTGCTTGGCGAATCAGTTTCTGCTGCATCCGGCTCTGTATCTTTGTTAAAATAAAATCCAAATTCTCAATAAAAATAATATACATACTATCAACGCGAACGAGCTTATTACCGCCTTTTCCAACTCTGTATTTAATACCGCCAATTTCCAAACCTTTATTACTATTCATAGCAGCCATCAAAGTAGCGTCATATTTCGCTTTCTTAGCATCTCGTTTCTCTTTTAACTTTCTTTTCTTTTCATTTCTAGTTTCTTCGATAGCTTTAGCGCGTGCCTGTGTGATATCAGAATATACCGCTTTGTTAATAAGTTGCATGTGACGATCACGTTTTCTGACAAACGAGCTTGAAGATTGATTATCAGATTCTAAAACTCCATCGTGGTCTGACGTTGGTGCAGGAGTAGAGGTATCGCTAGTCGGTGTTGAGCTGGAGTTCGTTAGTACGAGACTCCTGTTACGATGAGTTACGCCACTTCCGTATCCAAAATACGGGGCAGCGCGACCACGTCCTATCCATAGATTAATAAATATTCATTATATCTAAACGTAACTATTAAAATAAACTTACCTCCTCTTCCACGATATCCACTTGCACGTCCTCGTGGATACGCTCCAGAGCGATGTGGCGGCGTACCGGCTTGTTGATCTATCGTGTCTATTAGCCTCCATGATTTCCCGAATCGGCAAATTTCATAGCATAAAAGAAATACATACCTTGATTTTGTCCATTTTTATGTCGATTTATAGCACCTACAGTAAAAATTAAGTAAATATCTGCGTCAAGTCATAGATAATTATCAAATTCGTGCGGGAAGTTGATAATGCGATTTGATGTGGTTGTTGATTGAACATACCTGCCAAGTTGGCGATCTGCTTCAAAAGATCGGCGTCGCTCATTGTCGCAATAGCAAAGTAAGGTACCTCTAGCAAAAATAAAATATAACAAAAAAAGGGAAATGTGGTGGAATATATAACTTAGCGAGCGACATGTGGCTGGATGGCAAAAGGAGGGAATGAGAATGTGATCAATCCAAAGTGTGGGTTAGGTTAAGTGTTTGGGAGAATGTTATATGGAAGTTACATAAGCGTGCTCTGGCGGATGAAATAAGCAGCGCGCTAATGTGCTGTGCGGCGGCTCGGTTGGCTGCATGCTGCGCGGGCTTCGCGGAGACGCAACGCGTGGCGACTTGTCGGCGGTTTCAAATTGGTTCATTTGTTTGGTTTTGTTGTTGGTCGATTGAAAGGCGGTAGAGGAGTTTCTCTAGTGTTGTTAAGATATATACGATAATAGAGGCGCCATGGAGGAGAAGGAAGAGCGGAGGTATGACTCGTTTGATAGCATTGATATGTTAGAAGGCGAGGATATTACGGGAGATTACAATCCGCACAATGATGATCGGGATGTTTTAATTGACCATGACAACAGTGAGCAGTTGATTTCAGATGTTGTTAGAAAGTCTGCAATGTCAAAAAGGAGAGGAAGTAGGAAAGGAAAGAAAGTTGGGTTCGAAGTTACTGATGAACGGATAAAAGGTGGGAATGGATATAAACGATTAGCAGGTATGGAAGATGAAGATAGCGAAAGTGAAGTTGAGATTGATGCAGAGTCACATTTGAAGCATTTGAAGAAGAAGGTATGTATTGATTATGTCATATGGGATGTTGTGAGCTGTCTAGCTAATGGTTAATAGCAACGTCGGATAGCGTGTGTCAAGTCATTCTGCTTCTTCCTGCTGTGTACTGTTGTCATTGGTATCTTAGGTGTTGCAGCTTATGTTGCTATTATCAAGGATAAATTTGGCATATCACGATTAAATCCATGGAGTTCATCATCGGATTCGACCACAGACACAGACACAGGCACAGAAGCTGTCAACCAATTGCCGAATGGATTAATGTCTAATGGAACACATTCGTTCAAACCTACAACAATCTACATTTCATTAGATGGCTTCAGACCAGACTATCTTACTGATGAATATACACCATCAATGCATCGCATGTTTACAGAGGAATACAGTGCTCCATTCATGTATCCATCGTTTCCTTCAGTTACATTCCCAAACCATTATACAATGGTGACTGGACTTTACCCATCAAGTCACGGTATCGTCGGTAATACATTCTATGACCTTGAAACACATGAAGCATTTGATTATCATAAACCAGAGCATTCAATGCAATCAAAATGGTGGGGTGGTGAACCAATTTGGGTAACTGCAAGTAAAAATGGAGTAAAATCTGCAATTCACATGTGGCCAGGAAGTGAAGCGCCATGGGGTGATAATACACCTGAATTTGTCGATAAATTTAATCAATCTGAGACATTAGCTAGGAAGTCTAGTCGGATTCTGGAGTGGATTGATATGGATATTGAAGAGAGACCAGAGTTGATTTTATGTTATGTTCCAACTATCGACTCGCTTGGTCATAAGTATGGTACACTCGGACCAGAAATCGATGCTGGATTACAACAGGTCGATAACCTTATTAGCCAAGTGATTGATGGTCTTGATCATCGAAACTTAACTTCAATTATCAATCTTGTGATTGTTTCCGACCACGGCATGGCTACTACCTCCAACGACCGACTAATTATTCTCGACGATTTAATCGCTCCTTCACAACTCGATAGAACAGATGGATGGCCATTGTTCGGTCTTCGGCCACACACACAAAATTCTTCCGAGCAAATTTTTGATGCAATTTCAACGGCAAGAGCAGATGTTGTCGATACTTCATCATTATCACATTGGCAATTATATACTCGAGAAAATATGCCTGAAGAATGGCATTTTGGTGGTGCTGCTGGTGGAAAATATCAAGATCGAATTGCTCCTGTATGGCTTGTACCTGAAGCAGGATGGGCAATTAGTACACAAGCTAGATATGATAGACAAAAGCATGATTTTAGACCAAGAGGATTACATGGTTTTAACAATACACACCCATTAATGCGTGCATTATTTATTGCTCAAGGACCAAGTTTCCCTAAGGATACAAGGATTGAACCATTTTATAATATCGAATTATATGATGTTTTATGTCGATCATTAAATATTACTTCTGCTCCTAATAATGGTACTCTTAACGGTGAACTATTACCGTTATCAGAGGGATGGATGGATCCTATTCAATTTCCACAATACATGGCGGATGCAATTCCGGAGTATTTAGCAACTTCATCAGTTTCGTCAAGTGCACCAACACCATCACCAACCTCTCATCATCACGTTGATGATGATGACAATGATAGTGATGACGATGACGATGAAGCTAAAAAGCATGACGATGATGATGAACCAAAAGATGATAAATGGTTGAAAATATTCCAAGATCGAAATGGCTCTTTATCAGAAAGCGTGAATGAATATCTTGATAACGAGACTCTTATAGACGACGAAATTGCCTAATTATTTTGTTCAACCTAAATGCGTGCATATTGTTAACATACTGTATCTCATCTTTTTTTTACAATTTTCTTCTTGGATTTCACTACTTATTTTTAACTTAAATACTATCTTCACATATAATCGATGCATTTTCTTTTGTACTCTTAGATGAATGTGTTTTATGGTCGTGAATCGAGGGCTTGTATAGCTCGTCAGGGAGTTTATTAGTAATATATATAATATAAAAATCTTTTATTATTCTGATCGACTTGCTAAGTATGCAGAATCAAAAAAAAAAGATAAGATGAGTATATAAGATTGAAAGCAAAAATTAATTAGGATATCCGCCTATTAACCTGATTTCAAAGTCCTGGTTGTGCCTATCTATCATCATCATCACCTCGCCCTATATACATTACAGCAAGACGAAATTTTGGAAAAAAAAACGACAGGCACGGGTAATAAGCTTCTCTTAGCCGCACTGTATGTATATTTTTTGGGATTACTGGGTTCGGAAAAGTGTGGCTATATTAGTATTCTTGATCATGTAAAAGTATTTTCATATACTTAATATTAAGTCTTCATCGTTCCTATCTACTAATTGTAGATGAAAATGCGTGTCTGTTTGTTATATGTACTGGGGGGGGGATCTTTTTATTAAGTTAAGGGGGGGATCTTGGAGGTCTGAGCTGCCTTCTGTCGTTGCTAGTATCTGTATAAGGTTGCGGTAGCGTGCACTAACCCAAATATGGAATACGTCGCAAGAATTAAGACTTGCCGCAAAAATAACATCTAAAAATTACCTACGATATAGGCCTGTAAATGGGGCCGCCCTTATTCTTGCGGCATGATTTTTATATATTTGTGATGACGCCGCGTGGGAGCGCGCGAGGGCACAAGGTGCAGCAACTGTTAGACTACGATTCTTTATATGTACGGGAAGTCCCTCTCCTGAGTAGATAGACAACAACTATGTAGCAAGCGCAGCAGTATTATCAACAAGCCTATTCGCCACTAATATGTCTCCTCGAACCCGCTCCCAAGGCCCAGCTCTCTTAGACCTCTTAAGGGCGAACGACATGATTGAGCAACTTCAACGAGAAATTAAGGCTAAGGACATTGCGTAAGTTGTCGAGCTGCAGTCACTGATATCGTGACAATCTACAGAGAATCCGAAAAAAAGCTAACGAGTACTCCTTAAGGATTTATAACTAGGAGGTTGCCTTCAAGAATCGATTTCAGCCCTTATATATAACTGCAGAATTGCAGCCGCTGCTTGATCCAAGTACTGGAGCGCCGATTCCTGAATTTCCAAAGACTATCTTTGACTATAAGAAAATGCCTTGTAAGTGTCGTTGACCGAAGCTGGGTGACTCGTGCTGATTCTTTTATACTTACGTTTAACTGTAGTAAATAAAAAGCGCGAGATGTTGAAATTATTGGGATATGGTTGTGCTCAGAAATCGGACCAAGAAGCCAATTCCCTGTTGGCTTATACTATCGGGGCAGCGTAGGTCGCCTAGCTGTTATTGGTTACAATTATTGTTGGTTTTTGATTGGCGTTCAAGGGAATGATGGAGACTGTATTGCTTCTTCTGTAAAGAGCATATGTGCTGCGGGTCAATTGATTTTTATATAATTTCTCACAATAATTTGTACTGTATCATTCTGACCAATTTCTTAAATACTCAAAACTTAAAAATAGGATAAGATAAGTTATACAGGATTGAAAGCCGAAATATGTAAAATAAAATATGATCAATATTATGTGAGAAATAAAAGGGGAAATATGGGAGGGAACCAGAATCGCTCGATGAGTAAGAGAGAGTAAGGGTATAGTTCCCGAAGTATTGGGACAAGACTGTGATGGTCAATCGGACGACGAAGTCCATCGCCGGTTGGCTTATTCTACCGGCGCGAGGTAGGTAGCCTAGCAGTTATTGGTTGTAATTATTGTTGGTTTTGATTGGCGTTCAAGGGAATGACGGAGACTGTATTGCTTCTTCTGTAAAGAGCTTGTGTACTACGTAGGTCAATCGGTTATTTTATATGGGTTCTCACAAATACTACAGATTTCCGGTTTCTCTATCAACTGTATGTAGTCTCTACGCTATAGACGAAATACTGTATCATTTTCGATCAATTTTTCTATCTGGATGATACATTCATGAACAACAACAAACTTCAGTTAATCCAAATGCCCAAAAATACACCATCAAACCGACACCCAAACTCAAAAAAAAATGCTCCTATAACTTTGAAGATTTCTTCTTTGTACTTGCTAACCAGCCAAATTCCAATTTAGTTTTAGCACCAGGATCAATAATAACATTAACAACCGCAACTTTGCCACAAGTTAATGCAGTTTCAGAAGCCTTACGAAGTTCTTCTGGTGTACTTGCAATTAATCCTATACCACCTAATCCTTCTGCGATTAAATCATATCTAGTTTGTAAACCTAATGCAGTACTTGGGAGTGGTTTTGAAGAAACATTATCATATGCACTTGGTTCAATACCATGATATACACCACTGTTATTCATGACAAAAATAGCCATTGGGATTCCTGATCTTGCAGCAGTCTCAACTTCCATTGCAGAAAATCCAAATGCTGAATCACCTTCGATACAGACGGGCAGTTTATCAGGGCATGCAACTCCTGCCGCAATTCCATATCCTAATCCAACTCCCATTGTTGCCATTGTACCTGCATCTAATCTTTGCCTTGGTTCTTCAACGTCAAACGCACTACGTGCAATATCCATTGTATTCGCACCTTCAGAAATATAAACTGCTTTTGTATTTGTTGATTTAATTGCATCTTTTATAATTTTATAGCAGTGTTGATAAGTGAGGGGAACTGACGCAATATCAGCTTTCTTAATGCTTGCAGTGACATTCTTTTCTTTTTTAGCTTTTAACGCTGGTAACATTGTTCCATACTTATAAGATCCAAGCTCTTTCAAAAGTTGATCAGCAACTAAACCAACATCACCAACAATTCCAATATCAACATTTGTAGTATTGTTAGTTCCGATTTCTTCAGGCGAAATGTCAACTTGGATAATCTTAACATTTTCCTTAAACTTAGGTGGATCTCCGTAATGCAAAATCCAATTTATCCGTCCACCTAGCAATAATACTACATCAGCATTCTTCAGAGCAGCTGATCGAGCTGCAGCAAGATTTAATGGTGAGGAATCAGGTACCACTCCTTTTCCCATTGGCGTTGGAAGGAATGGAAATGACGACTTCTCAACTAAAGCACGAACGGGACCTTCAGCACGAGCGTAGGCTGCGCCTTTGCCAATGATGACTAGAGGCGATTTTGCAGACTTGAGAAGAGTAGCAGCTTGCTTGATACGAGCGGGATCTGCGCCGATCATTGGAGCAAATGCTGCCTCAGGTGCTGCAGTTAAAGCTTCAACTGCTTCACTCTTTTCTACCGAACCTTGAATGAAATCTGCAGGAAGATCAATATATGTCGCACCAGGTTTTCCGAAGTATGCAGTTCTATATGCTTTCTCTATCGTGGCGGGAAGAAGAGACAATGATGCTGCTCTTCCTGCAAATTTAGTCATGGGTGATAAAGTTGAAACCTGGTCAATTTCCTGAAATGCACCTTTATAAACTTGGTGGGATTCGGAAGAGCCGGCGAGGAGAAGGAGAGGGAAGCAATTGTGCATTGCATTGCCAACCTGCTCTAGTTAGTGATATACTCTGATAAATGATTGTAACAGGAGTGAAACATACGCCTGCAATGGCATGAAGAACACCGGGACCTCCGACAACGAGACAGACTCCGGGTTTTCCTGTGAGATATCCATAAGCCGTAGCGGCGTACGACGCAGCCTGCTCGTTTCTGAAAGCGATGAAGCGGATCCCGCGCTCAATGCAAGCGTCGGCAACCTGGAGTCAATTGCAATTGCAATGTTAGCGGTGTAAATTACAACATAGTCTAGGCTCCGCGACTAACCTCGATCACGGGAATGCCCACGATTCCAAAGATCACGCGGACACCGAGGCCGTAGAGTGTCGCTGCGATGAGATGCGCGCCTGAGAGCGGCGCTGAGGACTGAGACGCCATTGCGGAAGGCGATTTGATCTGGAGAAGCAGTGGATAGTAGAGATTACATGCGAATACCAAGACGGAAGACCGATAAGAGAAGATAGTCGATAGCCACGACGATCGCCAGATCAGATGAGTGTTTAACGCGGCAAAGCGCCGGCAGCCGCGGCAAACGCGGGGCAGTCGCAAAACTCCCACGCGCGCAACAAGCACAATTACAGTACAGTGTATGCCAATTCGTCAACTACAGTATTCATAATGAGCGCCCTTGCTAAAGTCAGCCAGGCACTGCGCCGAAAAGGCAAGCCAGATATGCTGCTCTCCGCAAAGTTCGCCGAAGACATGCACATGCTGCTGAAGTCGGACGCCTCCCAACATCTCTGAAATACAAAAGTCCATGGCTCAAAGAGCACAATCGGTCTGGGCTCAATGACCCTCACGCCTGTGCAGCCTGTCAACTTGCTGAAGATACTGCAACACATAGAATTTATGAGTGCAAGCTTGTAAATCATCATTGGTCTCTCAATCGCCAAGAAGTCCTCCTTGGACCCATTGACTC